>QNTS01001034.1:446154-597945 GCA_003317085.1 Hucho hucho
CATGTACCGTCAAATCTTGGGTGAGAACCTCCTTCCCTCAGCCAGGGCATTGAAAATGGGTCGTGGATGGGTATTCCAGCATGACAATGACCCAAAACACACGGCCAAGGCAACAAAGGAGTGGCTCAAGAAGAAGCACATTAAGGTCCTGGAGTGGCCTAGCCAGTCTCCAGACCTTAATCCCATTGAAAATCTGTGGAGGGAGCTGAAGGTTCAAGTTGCCAAACGTCAGCCTCGAAACCTTAATGACTTGGAGAAGATCTGCAAAGAGGAGTGGGACAAAATCCCTCCTGAGATGTGTGCTAACCTGGTGGCCAACTGCAAGAAACGTCTGACCTCTGTGATTGCCAACAAGGGTTTTTCCACCTAGTACTAAGTCATGTTTTGCAGAGGGGTCAAATACTTATTTCCCTCATTAAAATGCAATTCCATTGATAACATTTTTCACATGCGTTTTTCTGGATTTTTTTGTTGTTATTCTGTCTCTCACTGTTCAAATAAACCTACCATTAAAATTATAGACTGATCATTTCTTTGTCAGTGGGCAAACGTACAAAATCAGCAGGGGATCAAATACTTTTTTCCCTCACTGTGTATATATATATTTGCAAACATTTCTAAAAACCTGTTTGCTTTGTCATTATGGAGTATTATGTGTAGATTGATGAGGGGAAAAAACTATTTTAATAAATTTTAGAATAAGGCTGTAATGTAACAAAATGTGGAAAATGTCAAGGGGTCTGAATACTTTCCGAATCCGCTGTATATAGCTTGAGGAACAATGTTAATGAAATTGACAACATACTAACATCAGAAAACATTTATATTCTGTCCCTCTCTGAAACACACTTAGATAATTCCTTTAGGTGATGCAGTAGTAGCTATACATGGTTCTATCATTTACACAAAAGATAGAAATGCAAATGGGGGTGGTGTTGCTGTATATGTCCAGAGTCATATTCCTCTTAGGCTGAGAGAGGATCTCATGCCAGATGTCTACAGGTTAATCTGCCTCACCTAAAGCCTATTCTCGTAGGAAGTTGCTATAGACCACTGAATGCTAAAAGTCAGTATTTGAACTGTGTGTGAAATACTCAATAATGTATGTGATATCACAGAGAGGTATTTTGTCTGGGTGACCAAAATATTGACTGGTTGTCACCAAGTTGTCCACTCAAAAAAATAAGCTTCAAGCTGTAAATAATACTTGCAATCTGGGTCAGGTTATCAGTCAACATACCAGGGTATTTACAAACTGAACTGGAACTAAATCATCCACGTGTATTGACCACATTTTTACTAATGCGCCCAAAATCTTCACCAAAGCAGTATCCAGACCCATTGGATAGTGATCCCTAGTGAAAATAATATAATAGCCATATCTAGAAAAAACTAAGTTCCAAAGACTGGACCTAAAGTGGTGCATATGCGATCATACAATAGGTTTTTGCGATGTCAAAGTTGTGAAAAATATTTGTTGGTCTGATGTGTGTATTGAGGAACAACCTGATGCCACAATTTAAGTATTTAGGAAATTGGTTCTTCTGGTTACTTATAGGCATGCGCCCATCAAGAAACTGACTGTTAGAACTGCCAAATCCCCATGCATAGATGAAGATTTTTAAACTGTATGGCTGAGAGTAATGAGGCAAAGGGAATAGCAAATAAGTCTGACAACACAGCAGATTGGCAAACATACATTAAATTGAAAAAATATACAGTGCCTTCAGAAGGTTTTTACAAATTAATTAATTAAATTAAAAATGAAAAGCTGAAATATCTTGGTCAATAAGTATTCAACTCCTTTGTTATGGCAAGCCTAAATAAGTTCAGGAGTAAACATTTGATTAAGTAAAAAAATACGTTGCATGGACTCTGTGCAATAATAGTGTTTCACATGATTTTGAATGACTACCTCGTCTCTGTACCCAACACATACAATTATTTGTAAGGTCCCTAAGTCGAGCAGTGAATTTGAAACACTGATTAACCCACAAAGACTAGGGAGGCTTTCCAATCCCTCGCAAAGAAGGGCACCTGTTGGTAGATGGGTAAAATAAAAAAGCAGACATTGAATATCCCTTTGAGCATGGTGGTTATTAATTACACATTGGATGGTGTATCAATACACCAGTCACTACAAAGATACAGGTGTCCTTCCTAACTCAGTTGCCGGAGAGGAAGGAAACCGCTCAGGTATTTCACCATCAAGTTTAATGGCTGAGATATGATAAAACTGAGGATGGATCAACAACATTGTAGTTACTCCACAATACTAACCTAATTGAGAGAAATGAAGGAAGCCTGTAGAAAATAAAATTATTCCAAAACATGCATCCTGTTTGCAACAAGGCTCTAAAGTAAAACTGCAAAACAATGTGACAAAGCAATTCACTTTTTGTTGTGAATACAAAGTGTTATGTTTGGGGCTAATCCAATACACCATGTTGCTGACTACCACTCTACATATTTTCAAGCATAGCAGTGGCTGCATTATGTTATGGGTATGCTTGTAATCGTTTAGGACTGGGGAGTTTTTCAGGATAAAAAATTAATGGAATGGAACTAAGCACAGGGAAAATCCTAGAGGAAGACCTGGTTCAGTCTGCTTTCCACTAGACACTAAGAGATGAATTCACCTTTCAGCGTGACAATAACCTAAAACACAAGGCCAAATATACACTGGAGTTGCATACCAAGAAGACGGTGAATGTTCCTGTGTGGCCGAGTTACAGTTTTGACCTAAATCTACTTAAAAATCTATGGCAAGACCTGAAAATGGTTGTCTAGGAATGGTTAACAACTCATTTGACAGAGCTTGAAGAATTTTGAAAAGAATAATTGGCAAATGTTGCACAATCCAGGTGTGGAAAGCTCTTTGAGATTTAACCAGAAAGACTCACAGCTGTAATCGATGGCAAAGGTGCTTCTGCAAAGTATTGACTCAGGTGTGAATACTTATGTAAATTTGATTTCTGTGTTTTAGTTTTTCATAAACGTGGCAACCTTCTTTTATTTATTTTTTACCACTTTTTTTTCTCCCCAATTTTGTGATATCCAATTGCAGTCCTGTCTCATCGCTGCAACTTCCCAACAGGCTTGGGAGAGGCGAAGGTTGAGTCATGCGTCCTCCTAAACATCACCCGCCAAACTGCGCTTCTTAACACCCGCCCACTTAACCCGGAAGCCAGAAACACCATTCAACTGACGACCAAAGTCAGCCTGCAGGCGCCCGGTCCGCCACAAGGAGTCGCTAGAGCGCAATGAGCCAGGTAAAGCCCCCCCCCCCCCGGCCAAACCCTCACGACGCTGGGCCAATTGTGCACCACCCTATGGGACTCCTGGTCATGGCCAGTTGTGACACAGCCTGGGATTGAACCAGGAGTCTGTAGTGACGCTTCAAGCACTGCAATGCAATGACTTAGACCACTGCACCACTCGGGAGGCCATATGCAAAAATCTTCAAAAAAGTCTGTAACACAACAAAATGTGGAAATGGGGAAGGGGTCTGAATACTTTCCGAATGCGCTGTAAGTCAAAGGGTATGAATAGTTTCTGATGGCATTGTAACTAAACAAAAAGAAGAAGAAAGTATACTATGGAACAAAGATACATTATATAAAGAATGATAGTAAAAAGCTTTGGAGTACCTTAAATGAAATTCTAGGCAAAAAAAGCAAACTTGGCTCCATCCTCCATTGAGGCAGATGGCTTGTTCATAACAAAACCTTTTGATATTGCCAACCACTTTAATAACTTTATTTGTTGACAAGATTTGCAGACTTAAGCATGACATGCAAGCAAAAAAAGCTGAGCCTTCATATTCATGCATAACGGACTAAATAACGAAATACAAGCACTGTAGTTTTGAGTTCCACGAAGTTGGTGTGGAAGAGGTGAAGAAATTGTTGTTATCTATAAATAAGGACAAGCCACCTAGTACTGACAATCTGGATGGTAAATTGCTGAAGTTGGTAATGGAATACATTGCGACTCCTTTTTGCCACATCTTCAATTTAAGCCTAGAAGACGGTGTGTGCCCTCAGGCCAGGGGGAAGGCAAAGGTCATTAAGCTGCCCAAGAATAGCAAATCACGCTTTTAATAGTTCAAACAGCCAACCAAATAGCCTCTTGCTGGTGCTTGGAAAACAAATTCGGTTGAGTGGGGTGTACCGCAGGACAGCCGACTTGGGCCATTATTGTTTTCTGTTTTTACTATTGACCTTCCACTGACCCGTGGCTATTGAGCAGGTTGAGGAGACTAAACTCATGAGTGTAACCCTAGATAGCAAGCTGTCATAGTGAAAACATATAGACTCAATGGTTGTTAAAATGGGAAGAGGTCTGTCCATGATAAGGTGTTGCTCTGCTTTCTTAACATAGAAATCAACCAGGCATGTCCTACAGGCCCTAGTTTTGTCACACATGGACTACTGTCCAGTTGTGTGGTCATGTGCGGCAAAGGACATAGTAAAATTGCAGTCGGTCCAGAACAGAGCATCACGTATTGCACTTAGATGTACAAGGAGGGTGAATGTCAATGGTATGCATGTCAATCTCTCCTGGCTCAAAGTTGAGGAGAGATTGACTGCATCACTATTGGTCTTTGTGCAAGGTGTTGATAGGTTAAAGGTACCGAACTGTCTGTTCAAGCAGTTGGCACACAGTCCGGACACTCATCAGTACCGCACAAGACATGCAGCCAGAGGCCTCTTCACAGTCCAGAGGTCCAGAACAGAGGCTGGGAAACGCACAGTATTAAATAGAGCCATGACTACATGGAACTCTCTGCCACCCCAGGTAACTCAAGCTAGCAATAAAACCAGATTCAAAAAACAGATAAAAGAACACCTTACGGCACGACGGGGTCAGTGAAGAGAGACATTTTTATATATTTTGTTTTGCACTATATTGTATTATGTATTTTATTTGTTGTGTTTTGTTTCCTGTTTGGACCCGGGAAGAGTAATCGCTGACTAAATTCTAAGCAAGTGGGGACAACAGACTGGTATAGGGAGAGATTGAGTATGTCCGTAAACAAAAAAGATTGAATATGTTCGTGAACACTCCAGACAGCCAGCTGGTCTGCACAAGCTTTGAGGACATGGCTTGGGGTGCCGTCTGGGCCGGCAGCCTTGCGAGGGTTAACATGCTTAAATATCTTACTCAATTGGTCTTTTTTTCTCTCAATGTAAAAATGTATTCCCCCAATATAAAAACCATGCTCTCAATATGAAAATGTGTTCCCTCTATAAAAATGTGTTCTCTTAATTTAATCATTAGTTCCCTCGGTTCTTCCTTCAAGCGCATGTCCTTATTATGGATTGATCACAGTTCAATGAATTCTACTTCAATCTTGGCTTGAAATACAAAGATTTTGTTCGTTGTTTGAATATGTTACTGAGAGAAATGTATTTCCAGTTTCAGTGTTTTCAAATGCCTCTGAATCATAAGAGCAAATAATGGGTCGCGGGCGTGCAAAACCACTCAATTAGGCGCAATAATCCCTGCGCTTGGCAGGTATTCCGTCTGGCTCTGCTTCATTACTTTAGCTGTTCTGCAGTATATCTATACTCTGGGGGAGTTAATTAACTACCTATGCTTCTGATGAAACGGGTGAGATTACACTGAGAAAAGTGCCCTCTTTTTTCCATTTTAGTTGTCACTCCTGTTGGCTCTTTTTGTTGTTTCCCAATTTTGGGGGGCATACAATATAGCTCAGTATTTGTATTATTTATCTTTATCAAGGGTGCCAATAATTATGGACCTGGCTGTATATGTAATATATATAATATATGTCATTTTGCTTCTCTCCCCCAGGTAGTAAGGTAATCTCTAGAGAGCTGAGTGTAGAGGGTCTGTCTGAAGTACAGTCTGTCCTACAACGCCCTCCTCTGGTGTGGGACAACCTGCACGCAAATGACTACGACTCCAGGTAGGATAAGATAAAATGAGATGAGAAGATAATATAAGGTCTTCTATATTTTGTCTGTATATTTTGTTTATTCTAAGGCATTGTCAGCATAATTTCACCAGGTCAAATTATTGGTACATGCAAATGTACTTGGTGAATAAGGTTGATTCTTATTGTGATTCTGATTCCAGACGTCTCTTCCTGGGTCCCTTCAAGGGTCGCTACCCCCAGCTTGCCACCCAACTCCGGGGCTTGCTGCTCAACCCCAACTGCGAGTTCGAGGCCAACTACATACCCCTGCACACGCTGGGGACTTGGTACCGCACTGGGAGGGAGGAGAAGAAGGGTAAGAAAAGGGGTGAGGGAGGAAGGGGGGAAGTAGGTGAGGGATGGAGGAGGGGGGAGGAAGGGAGAGGGGAGAGAGGAGGGAGGTTGACGTCAACTAAATCATTTTGGACAGATAAGCGACAGGGTGTTAGAGAAAAACACACACACACACACACACACACACACGCTGGGTCCACTGACACTATCAAAGCAGCAGACCCTTAGACTGGCGTTGTCCACAGTGACAACATCATAGAGGGATTAGGGAGGGAGAGGGAAGGAAAAGGGAGGCATTCAAGAGAGGAAAGAGAAATTAAGCGCAAAAGCATGAGATCAAAAAGAAAGACAAGTGAGGGGTGAATAAAAGTAGACATGAAGTGAGTGAGGTCAGAAAGGAAGGATGGAAGAACGATGGACAGTGAAGGAGATTGAGAGAGAGATGGAGTGAGAGAGATAAAGAGAGGACTGGAGCATGTGAGTGGGCTGAGAATCAGAAAACTCAGTGCCTCCACACCCCTAGGGGTAACCACTATCACCATGGCTACATGGAGTGTAACCACAATCGCCACGGTCACATGGAGGGTAACCGCTATCACCAGGGTTACGATAGGATGTTGGGGGTCAGGCCAGTGTGATACATGATCTGACTGGCTCATTATATTTGCTTTGCAAAAAATATGACATCATCATGTATACATTTTACTCAAGTTCTGACTGAACTACTTTTCACATACATTTTGACAAACCATGTGTCAAAGGAGTGTAGCGAAATGCTTGTTGTTCTAGTTCCGACAGTGCAGCAATATCTAACAAGTAATCTAACAATTCCACAACAACTACCTAATACACACAAATCTAAGTAAAGGAATGGAATAAGAATATATACATATAAAAATATGGATGAGAAATGACCAAGCAGCATAGGCAAGATGCAATAGATAGTATAAAATACAGTAAATCCATATGAGATGAGTAATGCAAGATATGTAAACATTATTAAAGTGGCATTATTAAAGTGACTAGTGATCCATTAGTGTTTGTTGTTGAGTGTGTTTTGTGTGTGTGAGTGAATGTGTATTTCTCACCATGGTGTGTGTGTGTGTGTGTGTGTGTTTCTAACAATGGCGTATGTGTGAGTGAATGTGTATTCTTCACCATGGTTTGTGTGTTCCTAACCATGGTGTGTGTACATGTATGATGTGTGTAGATGAGGAGTACCAGTACTGTCCAGAGATGGCGCTGTCTACTGCACTACACGACTGGATGGAAGAGCTCAGCCAACCACTGCAGCCAGGTAGTGTGTGTGTGTGTGTGTGGTACTCAAGCCATAGAAGCTTGATCTCAATTATTCATCCTGATGTGGATTCAGATCTGTGTCAATTCTAATTCTATCAATCTACTCTTTCTAATTCTATAATTCTCATTTTAATTACATAATTCTACTCATTTTAATTATATCATTCTACTTATTCGAATTCTATACTTCTCATTCTATACTTCTCATTCTAATTGTATAATTCTTCTCATTCTAATTCTATAATTCTACTCATTTGAATTCTATAATTCCTATAATTCTTCTCATTCTAATTCTATAATTCTACTCATTCTAGTTTTATAATTTGAATCATTAAAATTCTATAATTCTACTCATTATAGTTCTATATGCGTGACTTCTCCACAGGTCGCCAGAGCAGACAGGCAGACCAGAGGTCATTGGGTCAAAAGTCGGGGACCCTAGAGAGTGAAAACTGTCACCCCACCACCAGAGAAGGTCGCCCCAAACCCCCTAGAGAACCTCCGCAGGGGGACAGCCCTCCCCCCTCCAGCCCTGAGGGAGAGGAAGGGGTGAGGAGGGGGGAGGAAGAAGGGAGGAGTGAAGGAGGAGACAGAGAGGAGAGAGAGAAGAAACTCCACAACAACCAGTTCCGACAAGGGCCAGGCCAGCCAGGGGTTCCAGGGGGGGTGCTGTGTGGTGGGAAGGCACCTCTAAGCGAGTCCCAGATGCGGCTGCTGGTAGGTCTCCACTACCTTCCCCATGAGTATGGCCCGTCAGCCCAGAGACTGTTACAGGACCTCACCTGGCTCAAAGAACACTGCCACCTGGTCAGTGCTAACGACAAGAAGGGACCGCCGCAGAAGGTCTGTGTGTGTGTGTTTGTGTGTGCCCATTTACTGTATCTGTGACTGTATCTCAACTGTATGTATGTGTGTGTATGTACAGTATATCAAAAAATAACATTGTATTTGTGGCGCAGCTATCTAAGGCACTGCCTCTCAGTGCTAGAGGCGTCACTACAGACACCCTGGTTTAAATCCAGGCTGTATCACAACTGGCCGTGATTGGGAGTCCCATAGGGCGGCGCACAATTGGCCCAGCATCGTTGTAAATAAGAACTAACTTAACTTCTTAACTGACTTGCCCAGTTAAATAAAGGATAAATAATGTATAAATAATTGGTCACATGCATCGCAAACAACATGTGTAGACTAACAGTGATGCTTACTAACGGGGCCTTCCCAACAATGCAGAGAGAAAAATAGAAAACAATAGAAAGACAATAACACTGGGAATAAGTACACAATGAGTAACGATAACATGGCTATATACACGGTATACCAGTACCGAGTCGATGTGTAAGGGTACGAGGTAATGTGTGCACGTGTGTGTCTGCATGCTTGTGTGTGTGTGTGCCTTCATGCTTGTGTGTGCATTCATGTGTCAGTGTGTGTGTGTGTGTGTTGCAGGCGGAGGAGTGGCGTGGCCGAGCGGCCGGGTTCCTAGGTGTGTGTGAGGAGATTGCAGCGCTGCACAGTAGTGTAGTGAGTGGAGTGAGCAAGGCCGTGCTGTATGACCTTTACCCTTACGTATGGGACCTCAGAAACACTGCACTGGTGGTCAAGGCCTTCATCTGCTGGCTCGGTGAGGAGGGAGGGAGGGAGAAGGAGAGAGAGAGAGCGGCTAAGGAGAGAAAAAAACATTTAAACTTGGATAAAGCATACACTAAGATTTACTATACTCTATTTCTCTCCCCCTCTCCCTTTATCTGTCTTCCCCCCCTCTCTCTTTCTGTTAAGATGGGCGTGTGTTGAGTGACAGCTCTCCGTTGGGTTCCTGGAGGAACTGCTTCCACTGTGAGTAGAGGCGACACCTGACCCCTCAACTCTGATCCCTCAACCCCATCCCCTGACCCCTCCACTGTCTCTGACCCCTGATCCTTTAATCCTGAACCCTCATTGGGTTGTTATGGAATTGGGCATGGTCTTCCTTAAATGCTGTGTAATTGACAGGTGGGTTCTCATCTCTGATAGGGTGCGGGACGACCACGGGGGCAGAGTTACTGGGGGTGGAGTCAGAACCCTGGGTGTTCAAAGGGGGAGTGTCCGGAGAGTTGCAGGTAGGACAGTGTGTGTGTCAAACAAATCTTATATGTCACATGAACGTGTTTAGCAGATGTTATTGTGGGTGTAGCGAAATGCTTGTGTTTCTAGCTCCAACAGTGCAGTAATATCTAACAAGTAATATCTAACAATACACACAATCTAAAGTAAAGGAATGGAATTAAGAATATATAAATATTTGGATGGGCAATGTCAGTGGTATAGACTAAGATACAGTGGAATAGGATACAGTATATACATATGAGATGACTGATGCAATATATGTAAACATTATTAAAGTGGCCAGTGATTTCAGTGACTACTACTGTTGTGTCGTCTGCAAACTCGATGATTGAGTTGGAGGCGTGCGTGGCCACGCAGTCATGGGTGAACAGGGAGTACAGGAGGGGGCTGAGCACGCATCCTTGTGGGGCCCCAGTGCTGAGTATCATCAAAGTGGAGGTGTTGTTTCCTGCCTTCACCACCTGGGGTTGGCCTGTCAGGAAGTCCAGGACCCAGTTGCACAGGGTGCGGTTCAGACCCAGGACCTTGAGCTTAATAATGAACTTGGAGGGTACTATGGTGTTGAATGCTGAGCTATAGTCAATGAACAGCATTCTTACATACAGTAGGTATTCCTCTTGTCCAGATGGGATAGGGCAGGAGGTAAGCAAATTGGGTCTTGGTAAGGTAGAGGTGATATGATCTTTGACTAGTCTCTCAAAGCACTTCATGATGGCAGAAGTGAGTGCTGCGGGCGATAGTCATTTAGTTCAGTTACCTTTGCTTTCTTGGGTACAGGAACAATGGTGGACATCTTGAAGCATGTGGGGACAGTAGACTGGGATAGGGAGAGATTAAATATGTCCATAAACACTCCAGCCAGCTGGTCTGCGCATGCTCTGAGGACGAGGCTAGGGATGCCGTCTGGGCCGGTAGCCTTGCGAGGGGTTAACACGCTAAAATGTCTTTCTCACGTCGGCCACGGCGAAGGAGAGCCCACAGTCCTAGGTAGCAGGCCGCGTCGGTGGCACTGTGTTATCCTCAAAGCAGGCAAAGAAGGTGTTTAGCTTCTCCGGAAGCAAGACATCAGTGTCCGCAATGTGGCTGGTTTTCCCTTTGTAGTCTGTGATTGTCTGTAGACACTGCCACATATGTCTCGTGTCTGAGCCGTTGAATTGCGACTCCACTTTGTCTATATACTGACGTTTTGCCTGTTTGATTGCATTACGGAGGGAATAACTACACTGTTTGTGTTCGGCCATATTCCCAGTCACCTTGCCATGCGATGGTTCGCGCTTTCAGTTTTGCGCGAATGCTGCCATCTATCCACAGTTTTTGGTTAGGGTAGGTTTTAATAGTTACAGTGGGTACAACATCTCCCATACACTTCCTGATAAACTCAGTCACCGTATCAGTGCATTCGTCTATGTTGTTCTCGTAGGCTACCCGGAACATATCCCAGTCCGCGTGATCAGAACAATCTTGAAGCATGGATTCCGATTGGTCAGACCAGCGTGGAATAGTCCTTAGCACGGGTACTTCCTGTTTGAGTTTCTGCCTATAGGAAGGAAGGAGCAAAATGGAGTCGTGATCATATTTGCCAAAGGGAGGGGAGGGGAGGGGGGGAGCTTGTAGATATCCCGGAAGTTGGAGTAGCAGTGGTCGAGTGTTTTAGCATTGCAAGTACTACAGTCAATGTGTTGATAGAACTTCGGTAACGTTTTCCTCAAATTTGCTTTCTTAAAATCCCCAGCTACAATAAATGTGGCCTTAGGATATGTGGTTTCCAGTTTGCATAAATTCCAGTCTGTGTGTATTATGTCATTTAATGTAAGCGCATGTGTAAGAAAACGTATTAATTTATAAGAAATGTATTTTCCATGTATTGTGTCTTGCTTACTTTCACCAGCTTGTTTGAAATGTTCTGTCTGTCCTACAGATGCTTCTCCCTATAGGCAGTAACAGTGAACTGTTCAGCCACCCTCCTCCTCTCTTCCCTACCTCACGACTCTACAACATACGACCCTACCACAACAAGGACAAGGTGAGAGGACATTTTCACCCACACCCACACGTCGTTCTGTCAGCTGACTGACTCTGTATTGTATGGTGACTTTCTGTGTGTGTATACATTATTTATGTTATATATATTATTGTGTCATACTTCCTGTCCCCTAGGTGGAGTTGTATCGTATGGTGCGCCAGCTTCAACAGAGAGCCCAGGGGAGCCCTGATTCCAGCCCAGCACATCCTGACCTCATCGGAGACAGGTGTGTGTGTCTGTTCCTGTGCTCTGCAAACTGTATAGGCCTACAAAGGACTTTTCACACTGAGTCAAGCCAAGCTGTACTGAGCTGGCTTTGTTACGCATGGTTCAGGTCGGCAGCATAGTGTGAAAAGGGTATGTGTCTCTGAGCATGTGAGCTTGAGGACAAATGATCAACAGTTTGTGTGCCTGTGTATTTGTATGCATGTGTGTGCCTATGTGTATGTGTGTGTGTGTTTGTCTGCAGGTGTCTGGGGCCCTGCCTGGCTTTGTGTCCTGAGTACAGCATGGTGCTGGAGGATGAGCTGGGTCTGTGTGGGTGTGTGTTGGGCATCGTAGATGTTCGTTCCTTCGCCAAGCGCTGCCAGGCCTGCTGGATGCCCGCCATGAGAGATAAATACCCACCTCGCACCGGACACGCCAACTCACAGGTTAGAACAAACAAACACACAAACACATGCAGGTAAGAACACACACACAACACACACACACACACACTCATTCTCTCCCCCATCCCGCTCTCCACCCCCCTCCCCATCCCTCTCCCCTATGTATTATCTAACTCCAGTTCCCCTCCTGTCCTGTAGGAGGTGTTGCAGCTGATAGAGGAGGACCAAGGGGAACACCCAGACTCTCTTCTCTACCACTTTCCCTCCCAGCTCCGTCTGGACGCTTTGCCTGACCTGGTGGACGTCAGTGTGACCCGCTGCCTGCTAACCGCACTACTCACTGCACTTAAAGCCAATGGTGAGTGTGTGTGTGTGTGTGTGTGTGTGTGTGTGTATGGGTTGAGTGAGTGGGGTGTGTGTGTGTAAGTGGACGTCAGTGTGAACCGCTTCCTGCTGACAGCTCTATTCACTACACTCAAAGCCAATAGGGTGTGTGTGGTGTGCGCGTGTGTGAGTGTGGTGCGTGCAGACATTGCCTTTTGAGGACCAGCTGGCTGGCCTTTTGTCCTCGATGGTTTAGCCCCAGGTATAAAAAGTTACAAGGTTTTATGAAATGATTTATTGGTTATACACTCCCCTACGTATATATTTGGACAGTGAAGCTAAAACGTTTAATTTGGCTGTATACTCCAGCATTTTGGATTTGAGATCAAATGTTTCATATTAGCTAAGATATTTTCATACAAATCTGTTTTACTATTTAGAAATGAAAGCACTTTATGTATCTAGTCCCCCTATTTGAAGGTGTCATCAGTTCAAATTCACTTATGTAAGGGATAAACGCAGACATTCTGTACATTACCTTGGAAATAATGGACGACGCAGTGGCACGAAGCGGAGCCGAGTCCCTTTGAGGAGTACATTTTTCAAAGGTAATGTCCATAACGGAGGCGTTTGTCCCGCTTATACCACAGTTGGCAAAGAAAATAATACTAAAGCACACATTTAGGGGTAGAAATAAACATTTTGTGTTGATATTTAAATTTTTAAAAGATAATTCATACTTCCTAATATTTTGGTTGCTAGAGAAGCGACCCAGTCTTTTGATATTTATGGACGCAACCCAGTTGTTTGTTCAATATGTTCTGTTGCCATGCTCGGTGGCAACGTTCTTGTCCCTTGCTTCCTAGCTAGCCAACTAGCTACGGCTAACACAGTCACCTCTGCAGCCAGAATTACAGCGAAGTAGCTGCATTTGAGTTTGTTTAAGCTGTTTTCTATTGACATTGATACATCCATAACAATGAGCTGATGATGCTCGATTTTGCCTGGCATAGCTAGAAATATGTGTCATCTCGTCAGGACACTCAACACTGTTCATTATGAGGAGATCGCATTGCATATCAAACACTAGGCTAGAAGCTAGCTAAATAGTTTGTTGCTAGCAAACCTGCCAATATGACTGCCGAATAAAAAGAATCCAGTTGCTGAAAACAGCTGGTCAAACTAGAAACTTTTGGGAGTATTTGACAGCAAAGTGCCACTTGCGTCATGACTGCAACAGTAGGGACCAGAGAAATTCATGTTCATCACTCACCATCTTAGGTCATCAGATGCTCAAAATCAAATCAATGCTAGCTAGCTACGTTTTTCAAATCGAATCGTATTGGTCACGTACACATAGCAGATGTTATTATTGCGAGTGTAGTGAAATGCTTATGCTTCTAGATCCGACAGTGCAGCAGTATCTAACAGGTAATATCTAACAATTCCACAATAAAACCTAATATCTAACCAATTCCACAACAAAACCTAATACACACAATCTAGTAAAGGAATGAGAATATATAAGTATAAAATATATGGATGAGCAGTGACATAGCGGCTAAGATGCAATAGATAGTAAAGGACACAGTATACAGTACATACATATGAGATGAGTAATGCAAGATATGTAAACATTCTTAAAGTGGCATAATTAAAGTGACTAGTGTTCCATTTATTAAAGTGGCCAATGATATCAAGTCTGTAGGTAGGCAGCCGCCTCTCTGTGCAAGTGGTGGCTGTTTAACAATCTGATGGCCTTGAGATAGAAGCTGTTTTTCAATCTCTCTGTCCCAGCTTTGATGCACCTGTACTGACCTCGCCTTCTGGATGGAAGCTGGGTGAACAGGTAGTGGCTCAAGTGGTTATTGTCCTTGATGATCTTTTTTTTGCCTTCCTGTGACATTGGGTGCTGTAGGTGTCCTGGAGGGCAGGTAGTTTGCCCCTGGTGATGTGTTGTGCAGACCGCACCACCCTCTGAAGAGCCCTGCGGTTGTGGGCGTTGCTTTTACCATACCAGGCGGTGATACAGCCCGACAGGATGCTCTCAATTGTGCACCTGTAAAAGTTAGTGAGGGTTTTCAGTGACAAGCCACATTTTTTGGCCTTCTTCACCACACTGTCTGTGTGCGTGGACCATTTCAATTTGTCGGTGATATGTATACAGAGGAACTTAAAACTTTCCACCTTCTCCACTGCTCACCCATCAATGTGGATAGGTGGGTGCTCCCTTTGCTGTTTCCTGAAGGCCACGATCATCTCTTTTGTTTTGCTGACATTGAGTGAAAGGTTATTTTCCTGACCACACTCAGAGGGCCCTCACCTCCTCCATATAGGCTGTCTCGTTGTTGTTGGTAATCAAACTTAATGATTTAGTTGGAGGCGTGCATGGCCACGCAGTCGTGGGTGAACAGGGAGTACAGGAGGGGGCTGTGAACGCACCCTTGTGGGGACAGTGTTGAGGATCAGCGGAGTGGAGATGTTTCCTACCTTCACCACCTGGGGCGGCCCGTCAGGAAGTCCAGGACCCAGTTGCACAGGGCGGGGTCGAGACCCAGGGTCTCAAGCTTAATGATGAGTTTGGAGGGTACTATGGTGTTGAATGCTGAGCTGTAGTCAATGAACAACATTCTTACATAGGTATTCCTCTTGTCCAGATGGGATAGGGCAGTGTGCAGTGTGATGACGATTGCATTGTCTGTGGACTTAATGGGGCGGTAAACAAATTGGAGTGGGTCTAGGGTGACAGGTAGCGCGGAGGTGATATGATCCTTGACTAGTCTCTCAAAGCACTTTATGATGACAGAAGTGAGTGCTACGGGGCGATAGTCATTTAGTTCAGTTACCTTAGGTTTCTTGGAAACAGGAACAAAGCATGTGGGGACAGCAGACTGGGATAGGGATTGATTAAATATGTCCGTAAACACAACAGCCAGCTGGTCTGCGCATGCCGTCTGGACCGGCAGCCTTGCGAGGGTTAACACGTTTAATGTTTTACTCACGTAGGCCATGAATCGGGTTTCCTCATAGGACCTGCGTTTGTGAAGTTGTTGTTTAGATTTCTGTAACTTTATAGCAAGTGCAGTCTACATGAGTAGGCACATATTGCATCATGATTGCAAGGTGTCCCGATATCTTTTCCAACTTTCCCGTTATCTGGTTTTAATGTCCATTCTAGAATGCGTTCTAGCCAATCAGAAACGAGTATTTAACAATGCTGTGTGATGGGTTCTGACTTCTAAACTAGAAGTATTGTTAATCATCAGGTATCCTATGGAAATTTGAAGTGCCACACTGGTTTCTACACCAGAAGTTGATGGTTATGTGTATGGTGGGGTCAATTGGGGTTGGATATGAGCCAGAGGCTTGGAATGTACTGAGTAAGGGAGGGGCAGTCACATGGTTGCGGTCACTGATAAGGGTGGAGAGCTGTGGATTGGTGAGGAATGGGGGCCGAGGTCAGGTCGGGTCACATTGGGGGGGAGGAACAACAGTTTATTGCTCGCATCACATGGCTTCCTACCTAGCAACGAAGATGTACAGTGACAAGAAAAAGTATGTGAACCATTTGGAAATACCTGGATTTCTGCATAAATTGCTCATAAAATTTGAACTGATCTTCATCTAGGTCACAACAATAGACAAACACAGTCTGCTTAAACTAATAACACACAAACAATTATACATTGTCATGTCTTTATTGAACACACCGTGTAAACATTCACAGTGCAGGGTGGGAAAAGTATGTGAACCCTTGGATTTAATAACTGGTTGACCCTCCTTTGGCAGCAATAACCTCAACCAAACGTTTTCCGTTTTCAAGAGGAATTTTTGACCGTTCCTCTTCACAAAACTGTTTCAGTTCACTAATATTCTTGGGATGTCTGGTGTGAACTGCTCTCTTGAGGTCATGCCACAGCATCTCAATCGGGTTGAGGTCAGGACTCTGACTGGGCCACTCCAGAAGGCGTATTTTCTTCTGTTGAAGCCATTCTGTTGTTGATTTACTTAAATGTTTTGGGTCGTTGACCTGTTGCATCACCCAACTTCTGTTGAGCTTCAATTGGTGGATAGCCTAACATTCTCCTGCAAAAAGTCTTGATAAACTTAAATTCATTTTTCCGTCGATGATAGCAAGCTGTCCAGGCCCTGAGGCAGCAAAGCAGCCCCAAACCATGATGCTCCCTCCACCATACTTTACAGTTGGGATGAGGTTTTGATGTTGGTGTGCTGTGCCTTTTTTTCTCTACACATAGTGTTATATGTTCCTTCCAAACAACTCAACTGTAGTTTCATCTATCCACATAATATTTTGCCAGTAGCGCTGTGGAACATCCAGGTGCACTTTTGCAAACCTTAGATGTGCAGCAATGTTTTTTTTGGACAAGGAGGCGCGAACTTGTCGAAAGTACATGGAAACTTCCACGACCAGAACCAAAAGAAAAGAGATCATCAGATGGACAATTAACCACAAAAGATGGTATGATTTTGGGTACTCCTCTTCAGAATGTAACTGTTGGGGGAAATACTGCAATGGGTGATGAAAATGTGGTGAGCACAGACAACAATGCTCACAACTTGCACCCGTCCAGTCCCCAGCTCAGGCTGTTACCTAACGGCCCCGGCACTCCAGTCAAGCCCCAGGGGAAAAAGATGAGAGGCCAAGAGGGTATGTCACTTCTTGAGATGCAAAACAATATTGTAATGCTTTTGACAGCAAAGATCGATGAAAGGGCAAATGGCTTGGAGGACATGGTTAGGGAGAATACGATGAAAATTGAGGCCATGAAAATATCTGTTGACTTTATCTTTGGAGAAGTGAAAACCCTCAAAAGTGACATGAAGAAAGTGGAAGTTATCTGCCAGGAAAATGAAAAGAAGGTGGCTGAACTCGAGCAAAAGGTGAATGAGGCGGAGAGACACCAGCGCAGGTGGAACCTGAGGCTCCATGGAATTCCAGAGCAGGCGGGTGAGGACATCAAATGCAGAGTTGTTAACATCTGTGGAGCTGTCATTCCTAAATCAAAAGCTAAACTTCAGGAAAATGTAGACATCGTTCATCGTTTGGGAAGACTCAAGGATCAAGACAAGAGACCGAGGACAACCATCATCCGGTTCACCAACAGATCTATACGGGATCTTCTCTGGAGGCCAGCGAAGAATTGTGAATTCCTCATCAAGCAAATATTGAGGTTGACGGAGGCTCTGACCTCAGCGGACAAAGTGACAAGAGAGAAACTGTGGCCAATGGTGGCTGCAGCTCGAAAGGCAGGTAAAACTGAATTTTTTTTATCGGTGCAAGAGTGATCATCGATGGGAAAGAAATGCGGCCAAATTAGAACATTTGAGAGAGAACCAGAGTCTAACTCGGACAGAACTGGCAGGCCAAAAAACTGCCTAATTGCCAGGTGAAAAGCAGCCTTTTATTATAAAAAATGTACACAAACACTTGAATGAGAAAAGGCTGACCTGAGAACTGGTAAACTTAACACTAACTATAGGTGAATAACTGCTTATTGTAAAGTCTACACAATGTCTCCCCCTTGTGGGAGTAAGAATAATTTGGTAACTTTATGACCAGTATTTGTTTGTTTTTGTTGGAGAGGTTAATAATGGGATGGAAATCCTTTTGAGTTACATATCCTTAGGAAAAGCTTATATTAGCATAACAAGGTTGTTGGTTGAAGTTTATGTCTTCATCTCTATGTTCAATTAATGTCAGGGTTATTCGTAATTTACTCAAATGTAAGGCAATTTTCCTGTATTGCAAACAGTTTAATGCAGACTTTTACTTTCTACAAGAGACTCATGCTTGTTCTTCCGATCTATCTTTTTGAAAAAATTCATGGGGTAACGATATCTGGTTATCATATGGCAACAACCACTCTGCAGGTGTAGCAGTTTTAAGAGGTGCATTTAAAGGGAAGGTCATTAGTAGTAAGACTCACCACTCTGGATGTTGGTTAATTTTAAGAGTGAATTTCAACAGTGAAATGTTTTTATTAGGGAATATTTATGCATCCAACAACAAACAAAACAACATGATATTATTTCAAGAATTTGAAGAAGAGATTAATAGAGTTATGGGTGTATTTCAGGATATCGAAAGTATCTTAGGTGGAGATTTTAATTCTGTATCTAATGTGATGACTGACAGATATCCCCCTCCTAACAGATCCAGCACTGTTAATCCTGAGTTTAATAACCTATGTCTTGGTCTTGGATTAGTCGATATTTGGAGATCTGAATATCCTGATAAAAATTACTTCACTTGGAGTAACAAGGACATGTCCAGACAGTCAAGAATTGACTTCTGGTTGATTTCTAATTCACTAGATAACACTGTAGTCAAGGTATCAATTGAACCATCAATTCTTACTGATCATAAAGTTATATTCTTATCTTTAAATATTAATGGATCTGTAGTTAATGAAGCGAATCGGAGTTATTGGAAACTCAATAGTAGACTGTTGGAAGATGACAATTTCATGATGGATGCCAAAGATATTATACAAGACAATTGGAGGAAAGCCCAACTATTTAAGTCTTATGGGAAATATTGGGAATCAATGAAGCATGAAATAAGACAAACAGCCATGAAGAGAGGTAAAGAAATTGCTGAACTTAAAAGATTGAGGGAAGATAAACGTGTTAAGATAATACTTTCCCTAATTCTCTTTCCAACTAGAAATGGACTGAATGTATGAACAGCGAGCAAAGGGGGCATTTGTAAGATCAAGAAGGAGATGGTTGGAGGAAGGTGAAAAAAAATACAAAATACTTTTACAATTTAGAGAGAATAAATTCTGAATTTACATCTATTAATAAGCTTAATATATATGGCAAAGAAAATGAAAATCCCAAAGACATTTCAAAATATGCTTCAGAATTCTATGGTAACCTTTATACCAGTAATGCCTGTCCTACTAGTGACATTTCTGCCTTTCTAGACTCTGTCAAAGACTATGCAAAATTCATAGATGAAGACTTTTAAAAGTCTTGTGATGAAATTATTTCTATCAATGAAAAAAAAAATATCAGCAAGTTAAAAGAGAACAAATCTCAAGGGAATTCTATAAATATTTTCAGGAGGATATTGTTGAATTTATATTTAATGCTTTTAAGTATGCAATTGATTTAGGGGTCCTGCATGTTTCTATGACAAAAGGCCTCATTTCTGTAATACCCAAACCAAACAAAGATTCTATGATGTTAGAAAAGTGGAGACCATTCACATTAATGAACAATGATGGAAAGCTACTTGCATCCATCTTTGTAGAAAGACTTATAAAAGGTCTTGACCAAATCATTGATGATACCCAGTCTGGTTTTATGAAGGGCAGACATATATTTAGTAATATTCGACTAGTTTTGTACTTGACAGACTACAATGAGCACATTATGGAAGATAGCTTTATTTTATTAGTAGACTTTTACAAGGCATTTGATACAGTTGAACATTATTTTCTTTTTGAGACTCTTCGATTTTTTGGTTTTGATCAATATTTTCAAAGTGTAATTAAGACACTTTACAATAATAGTAGCAGCTCTGTTAAATTATCCCATGGAACTTCAGAGATTCGACATTAGACGTGGAATTAAACAAGGATGCCCAATTTCTCCTTTCTTATTTTTATTGGTCACACAAGTTATGGCACTTCATATAAATAAGGATAGTTTTAGGGGTATTCAGATACAAGAGATAAAATGTTCACAATTAGCTGACAACACCACCATTTTTTTGAAAGATCATAATGAAGTCAGGAAAGATATTGGGTGTATTAATGCCTTCTCACATGTATCTGGTTTATCTCTGAATATTAGGAAATTTGAATTATTTGCGTTGACAAGATGTGACTTGTATGTAATATCCCTGTAAAAGATGTGATCCTATATCTTGGTATTAAAGTTAGCAAAGATCAGAATAAAAGGTCCAACTTAAATGTCTCTCCTATTGTAGAGAAAATTGGGAAAAGTGTTAACTCCTGGTTAATAAGAGGTCTTTCTTTATCTGGACATGTACTTTTATCAAAATCTGAAAGTCTGTCCGAATTAGTTTATACCTCTCTTTTCTTGGATGTTCCTCTGTCAGTAACTAAAATGGTTGATACTAAATTATTTAACTTCATATGGAGGAATAAACCTCATTATTTAAGAAAAGCGGTAATATGTAGCACTCAAAGTGAGGGAGGGTTGAATGCTCTGGATTTTAAAACCTCTAATATAATATTTAAGATCAAATGGATACAAAACTATTTAAGAAATAAGGATTGCATTTGGAATATCACCCCTATTTTAATATTCCAACAGATTGGTGGTCTAGAATTCTTACTCAAATGCAACTTTGATGTGGGTAAAATCCCTATTAAGCTTGCTAACCTTCATAAACAAGTACTTCTAACTTGGAACCTCATGTACAAACACCATTTTTCCCCACATAGGTATACAATCTGGAATAATAAAGACATAAAATACAAAAACAAGTCTTTATTTTTCCAGAACTGGTTTGACAACAACATTATTTGGGTTTAACAATTATTGAATAATGATGGCCAACTATATGATTATCAAGAATTTATGAGAACACACAGTGTTACATTCACTCCTGAGGAGTATCAAATTGTTGTTAGAGCTATCAACAGGTGCTATTCTTCTTTTAGGAGAATATAACAATACTCCAAGTGCAACTGTTGAGGATTTTGTAGCCTCAATACAATTAGAAGTAATTGACATTTTAAACTATAAATGTAATAACATGTATATAAGGAAACTGTCAATATGTTACTTTTCCCTCTGCTAAAATGTACTGGAATGCAGCCCTAGGACAAGTGAACTGGAACAAAGTCTCATTGTTGTCTGGTAAATATTGTATATCTAATAAGGTGAAAGAAGTATCATGCAAACTAATTCATAGAATTTACCCTGTAAAGACCTTTTTTATACACAGATTTAAAATAGCTATTGATAACAAATGTATATTTTGTGGTTGTGACCCAGAAACTCTTGACTGTTAATTTTGGGACTGTTATTATGTCAGAAGATTTTGGAGTGAGTTAGAAGATTTTATTTTAAAATAAATGACTATTAATGTTAATCTGAGGGACTCTGATATTGTGTTTTATTTTGATCCAAATTATATCGACTCTGATTTAACTTTCATTGTTAATTGGTTTATCTTTCATGGAAAATTCTTTATCCATTCAAATTAAGTGGGCGGAGAACAAACCTCTCTTCACATTATTTAAGATATAAATATTATTTTGAAATGAACAGTAAATGTAAAAACAAAAAAGCAATATGCACCATGAAAGTTTTTAACAAATTGAAAATGAATCTTGATATGTAATACATCTGTCTGTTAGGCTTATGTAGTCTTGTTTGTATATTTCTGTTTTTTGTATTTGTTGTGTTCATAATAATCAAATAATAAGAAAACAAAAACTTTTTTTTGGACAGCAGTGGCTTCTTCCGTGGTGTTCTCCGATGAACACCATTCTTGTTTAGTGTTTTACTCATTGTAGACTCGTCAACTGAGATGTTATCATGTTCCAGAGATTTCTGTAAGTCTTTAGCTGACACTCTAGGATTCTTCTTAACTCGTTGAGCATTCTGCGCTGTGCTCTTGCAGTCATCTTTGCAGGACGACCACTCCTAGGGAGAATAGCAACAGTGCTGAACTTTCTCCATTTGTAGACAATTTGTCTTACCTTGGACTGATGAATATCGAGGCTTTTATAGATACTTTTATAATCCTTTCCAGCTTTATGCAAGTCAACAATTCTTAATCTTAGGTCTTCTGAGATCTCTTTTGTTCGAGGCATGGTTCACAGGCAATGCGTCTTGTGAATAGCATACTCAAATTTTGTGATTTTTTTTTATAGGGAAGGGCAGCTCCAACCAACATCTCCAATCTCGGCTCATTGATTGGACTCTAGGTTAGCTGACTCCAATTAGCTTTTGGAAAAGTCCTTAGCCTAGGGGTTCACATACTTTTTCCAACCTACACTGTGAATGTTTAAATGATGTATTCAATATAGACAAGAAAAATACAATAATTTGTGTGTTATTAGTTTAAGCAGACTATGTTTGTCTATTGTTGTTACTTAGATGAAGATCAGATCAAATTTGATGTCCAATTTATGCAGAAATCCAGGTAATTCCAAAGGGTTCACATACATTTTCTTGCCACTTTAGAGTTTAGAGGGAAGGAGGAAACTTAACCCAAATTGGGGTGTTTATACTTTCTGTTCAGCTGTCTGACCCATTTGGGTGAATATACTTGGTTTGAGCTTTATTCCTAGCACACAATGACTACATCAAGCTTCCCACTGGGCACAGACGTCAGTTCAACGTCTATTTTTGATTTACATTTGTTTGTGAATTCAACGTGAAATCAACAAAACATTTCACAATTTCATTGGATTTGGGTGAAAAAACGTTGAGGACATTTTGCAAATCCAATGAGTTTTCCACATTGATTCAAAGTCCTCACATACAGTTGAAGTCAGAAGTTTACATACACTTTCGTTTTTCAACCACTCCACAAATTTCTTGTTAACAAACTATAGTTTTGGCAAGTCGGTTAGAACATCTACTTTGTGCATGACACAAGTAATTTTTCCAACAATTGTTTACAGACAGATTATTTTACTTATAGTTCACTGTATCACAATTCCAGTGGGTCAGAAGTTTACATACACTAAGTTGACTGTGCCTTTAAACAGCTTGGAAAATTCCAGAAAATGATGTCATGGCTTTAGAAGCTTCTGTTAGGATCATTGACATAATTTAAGTCAATTGGAGGTGTACCTGTGGATGTATTTCAAGGCCTACCTTCAAACTCAGGGCCTCTTTGCTTGACATCATGGGAAAATCAAAAGAAATCAGCCAAGACCTCAGGAAAAAAATTGTACACCTTCACAAGTCTGGTTCATCCTTGGGAGCAATTTCCAAATGCCTGAAGGTACCACGTTCATCTGTACAAACAATAGTACGCAAGTATAAACACCATGGGACCACGCAGCCATCATACCACTCAGGACGGAGACGCGTTCTGTCTCTTAGAGATGAACGTACTTTGGTGCGAAAAGTGCTAATCAATCCCAGAACAACAGCAAAGGACCTTGTGAAGATGCTGGCGAAACAGGTACAAAAGTATCTATATCCACAGTAAAACGAGGCCTATATCGACATAACCTGAAATGCCACTCTGCAAGGAAGAAGCAACTGCTCCAAAACCGCCATAAAAAAGCCAGACTACGGTTTGCAACTGCACATGGGGACAAATATCGTAATTTTTGGAGAAATGTCCTCTGGTGTGATGAAACAAAAATAGAACTGTTTGGCCATAATGACCATTGTTATGTTTGGAGGAAAAAGGGGGTCTTGCAAGCCGAAGAACACCATCCCAACCGTGAAGCACAGGGGTGGCAGCATCATGTTGTAGAGGTGCTTTGCTGTAGGAAGGACTGGTGCACTTCAAAAAAATAGATGGCATCATGAGGAAAGAAAATGATGTGGATATATTGAAGCAACATCTCAAGACATCAGTCAGGAAGTTGAAGCTTGGTCGCAAATGGGTCTTCCAAATGGACAATGACCCCAAGCATACTTCCAAAGTTGTGGCAAAATGGCTTAAGGACAACAAAGTCAAGGTATTGGAGTGGCGCAACTTATTGTGGGAAGCTTGTGGAAGGCTATCTGAAATGTTTGACTCAAGTTAAACAATTTAAAGGCAATGCTACCAAATACTAATTGAGTGTATGTAAACTTCTGACCAACTGTGAATGTGATGAAAGAAACTAAACCTGAAATAAATAATTCTCTCTACTATTATTCAGACATTTCACATTCTTAAAATATAGTGGTTATCCTAACTGACCTAAGACAGGGAATTTTTACTAGGATGAAATGTCAGGAATTGTGAAAAACTGAGTTTAAATGTATTTGGCTAAGGTGTATGTAAACTTCCGACTTCTACTGTACATGTGTGAAACAGGACAAATATAAGCATACTGGTTAAAAGTAGTGCACTATGTAGGGAATAGGGTGCCATTTGGGAGGTAACCTTTGTCTTTTGGTAGTTCTAGTTCATGGGTGTCAAACTCATTCCACAGATGGCTGAGATGCAGGTTTTTGTTTTTTCCTCCGTGGAATGAATTTGACACATGTTCTAGTTTCTCTTCTTTGCTCGCTCTCATATTTTTATCAACGATCATCTAATTCACTCTCTTTGTCTGTCTCTGTGTGTGTGTGCATATGTGGTATGTTTGTTACAGGTTCTCATGGTGTGTTCTGTGAGGTGCAGCCTACAGATTGCATGAGGCTGGACTTCCTGACTAAACTAGGCTTCCTGGAGATCGTCAGAGGAGAGGCACTGCACAGAGAGGGAGTGGTACTGGGCAGGCTGCTCTGAACACACACACACATGCACACATGCTCACACACACACATAGAAATGTACACACGAGGTGTAATGGTTCACCAAACCCACGGTTTGGTACGTATTGAAGTTTTGGGGTCACAGTTTGGTTACGGTACAGCGGGAAAATGAAATGCCAACAGTTAGCCTACTGTAGTTACTTTTTGTTTATTTAAGAAAATACAAGGTGTTGGTATTCCTGATTGTGAAAACACACGATTACTCATCAAAACTACATTAAAGTAAAGTGCAATATGCGTGTGAAATCAATGTGTAAACATGGCTCAGACCTTGTATAGGCCTATGCTATAATATTTTTCATACAAAGAGAAAAAGATGTGCACTTGTGTGACTCTCATAAAGGGGGCATGTCTGCAGCACAGTACTTCTCATCTCCCACTCTGAGGTAATGTGATGGGCTGTCACTGTTAAGTAGCTCTGTAGACCTGGAGGTCCATTCATCTGTAGTAAGCATAACAGAGCGTGAGTTGGCGAATTAATTTGTCGACCTCACCACCCGCCATTGTGCAGAACTAGTTCCCGGCTGCCCCTAACAAAATGGCACCAATTAAGATCAGAATTTTGATTACAACGTGCGCGTAGGCTGTAGTTGTTTTAAAATGTTTTTTTCAGTACAGATTTACTCGAGGCATACATCGCAGCATAGGCATAGCATATTTTTTAAGAAAATGCATTCATTAAGGTTCACAGTACGACCCGAGGTCCCTGTACTGCCACCGTTACACCCCAATACACACCCATACATGCACGCGCTCACACATTCATTTGCATGCACGCACACACACACACCGCATGTGCAAAAATACACATATATTCATATGCGCATTAATAAACACTGTAGTACGAAAGGAACAATAGAACAACATAACTACTGTAAGCTTAATCACACACAGGTGGTACAGGGTAATGGATGACACAGTGCTGTTTATACACACACACGAAAACACATGAAAAGACAGAGAGGGCAAACACACACACGCAAACACAGATATGAACACACACGAACACACACGCAAACACAGATATGAACACACACACACAAACACAGATATGAACACACACAAGGCTGAGGGTTATATGGATGATGAAGACAGACACAAAACCAATATGTGCATCAGATGGCGCACACACACACACACACACTGATAAATCCTACTCAGCGTAGGACAAATAGCATCATTCACCACGTCCTTTTCTTTCTATCTTCTAGAAGCACAAGAACAACACATCCATTAAACGTTTTATACCTGAGACATGTCTTCACTAGATGTCAAGAATGTCATTTTCTATTGAGGGGACTTGGGTTGGGATTCAATCCGATCCTGCTTGTAGACATTGCAGCTTTTAAAGGCAATATCCCCACGTTTGCGGAGATCGCATTCAAGGGATTGGCACGGACCCTGGAACTGACCCTGTATGTAGCTTTATTACTTTCTTGTGTGTTTTTGTTCTACTTGACTTTGTTTTAATAGTACTACTGATATTGATTACTGTTCTTGTGCACGTGACAATAAAAACTTGAGGAAAAAGCTGCAACATGGAAATTACTTTTAAATGACAACCACGCTGCAACAAGGTTTCGGATTGAATCCGGCCTTGGTTGAGAAGACTATCATTGGTCTATGTCTTTTACCTTTATTCGATTTAATGAGAATAATACACTTTATTTATAGAGTTAGGTCACAGGTGGAAGGGACTTTAGTTATCAAAATATTTGGCTAGGTGAGTGTTTGAGAACACTACAAACATGGACAGTCAGGTTTTTTTCTCTCGATCACTTCCTAGCCATTCGTCTACTATCTGTGTGACTACTTTTCTAGAACAGCAGCACTTACTATTCATTGTCCTTGTATCACTGTCTCTGTCCCAAATGACACCCTATTCCATATTTAGTGCACTTTGGTCAAAAGTAGTGCACTATATAGGGAATAGGGTGCCATTGGGACGGAGCCTTTGTCTTTGTCTCACTATGTTTGCTTCAGTGAACAGTGGTTGTTTTTTAATTAGGTCTGTTGTTAGATGTGTATAGCCAGTGTTCATTCCTTTTAAAGGCAATGTTCCCAGAGATCACATTCACGGTAAACGCTGCAGAGGTTGGTTCAATGGGAAATTACCTTTAAATGTCACGCGTGCTACAACGCAGTTTCGGACTGAATCCCGGCCTAACTGTTCATTCAGGGTGTGTGAGGGTTAAACTGTCATGTTACTGTGTAGAAAGAAGTCTATGTGTTTACAAATTACTGCAGTAATACCAATGTTTTAAAATGTAACATTTTATGAAAATATTTTTTGTGTTGACACTATTAAACTATTAAAATGTTTTTTCCTCCTTTCCTTGTGCCTTTGTGTCTGTTTGTCTTCCATCATATCATGAGGTTATATCTCTTAAAGAAATACTTTTTTTGCTACAGTTCCTTCACAAATTCTTCATACCCCTTATTGCATTTTTGTGTGACAAACTTTTGTAAATGTATTGAAAATGAAATACAGAAATATCTCAGTATTCACACCCTAGGGTGAATACTGTAGAAGCACCTTTTGGCTGTGATTACAGCTATGAGTCTTTTTGGGTAAGTCTCTAAGAGCTTTGCACACCTGGATTGTACAGTATTTGCCCATTATTCTTTGAAAAATTCTTCAAGCTCTTTGAAATTGATTGTTGATCATTGCTAGACAGCAATGATCAAGTCTTGCCATAGATTTGCTGTATTCTGTTTATTTTTATCCTGAAAAACTCCCTAGTCCTTGCCGATGACAAGCATACACATAACATGATGCAGCGACCACCATGCTTGAAAATATGAAGTGGTATTCAGTGATGTGTAGTGTTGGATTTTCTCCCTAACATAACGATTTGTATTCAGGACAAAAAGTGTATTTCTTTGCCACATTTTTTGCAGTATTACTTAAGTGCCTTGTTGCAAACAGGATGCATGTCCAGGCTTCTTTCTTTTCACTCTATCATTTAGGTTAGTATTGTGGAGTAACTACAATGTTGTTGATCCATCCTCAGTTTTATCATATCACAACCATTAAACTCTGTAACTGTTTTAAAATCACCATAAACCTTATTGTGAAATTTCTGAGCAGTTTCTTTCCTTTCTGGCAACTGAGTTAAGAAAAACACCTGTATCTTTTGTAGTGACTGAGTGTATTGACACACCTTCCAAAGACCAATAACTTCCCTATTCTTAAAGGGATGTTCAACATCTGCTTTTTAAAATGTTAAACATCTACCAACTTGTGCTCTTTGCGAGGCATTGAAAAACCTCCCTGGTCTTTGTGGTTGAATCTATGCTTGAAATTCACTACTCGACAGTGGTGGAAAAAGTACTTAATTGTCATACTTGAATAGAAAATTACTCAAGTAAAAGTGAAAGTCACCAAGTAAAATACTACTTGAGTAAAAGTCTACAAGTCTTTGTTTTAAATATATTTAAGTATCAAAAATAAATGGAATTGCTCAAATGTACTTAAGAATATATATTTTTTTATGACAGACAGCCAGGGGCACACTCCAACACTCAAGACATGATTTACAAATGAAGCATTTGGGTTTAGTTAGTCCACCAGATCAGAGGCAGTAGGAATGACCAGGGATTGTCTCTTGATAAGTGTGAGAATTGGACCATTTTCCTGTCAAAATGTAACAAGTACTTTTGGGTGTCAGAGAAAATGTATGTAAAATAAGTAAAAAGTGCATTATTTTCTTTAGGAATGCAGTGAAGTAAAAGTAAAAGTTGTCAGGAACCCCCCAAAACTACATAAGTGGTACTTTAAAGTATTTTAAGTACTTCCACTGCTACTCGATTGAGGGACCTTACAGATAATTGTATGTGTGGGGTACATAGATGGGGTAGATATAAAAAAGATATTATTGAACATGAAATAGAGTCCATGCAAACTATTATGCAATTTGTTAAGCATATGTTTACTCCTTGAACATATTTAGGTTTGCCATAACAAAGGCTTGAATACTTATCGACTCGAGACATTTCAGCTTTTCATTTTCTATAAATGTTTTACATTTTCTACAAACAAAATTCCACTTTGACATTATGGGGTATTGTGTGTAGATCAGTGATACAAAATCAGGCTGTAACACAACAACATTTGGAAAAAGTAAAGGGGAATGAATACTTTCTGAAGGCCCTGGGAGAGAGAAAATTCCATCCAGTGTCATTAGAAAGGCATTTTAATTCACAAGCAAAACTGCTGAAACATAGAACATTATTTAAAATGCAGGTATACAGTACAGTAAGGCTATGTTTAGACAGGCAGTTTGAAGTGACCCAAATCTAACATTTTCACATATCCAATACGCATCTGATCTATACTGAGAATCTGATTGTAAACAATAATTATTTTACAGCTTTGATAAACAGTAATTGAACCTCTCCTCACAGGTGTAAACTATCTCTCTCACTCACTCACTCACATTACAAGATCCTTCCATCAGTTATGATGCAGCTCAGTGGTTTCAGTCCTACTGTCTGTTAATCCTGTCGGACCAAACCCAACATCATAGATCTCACACTGGTGTGAATGTTCACCTAGGTCAGGGGTTACAAACCTAAATGTATACAGTCTCTCCACTCTGTACAGCAGCTTGCTCGTCAAGCTAGACAGTCAGGTAGAATATAAAATGCAGAGGTAATCTAATAATTATTTTATGCAACGTCCGGACCTCGGTGAAGACTGAATCTGGCCGGTGGGGACTAAATGAGTTTGACACCACTGCCCTAGGATACCCCTACCTCAATCCTAACCTTAACCATTAGGGGAAACTTCATCCTACTTCTTACATCTCAGCTTCACCAAGAGCCTTGGTGGAGGTTCCAGGACCTAGATCCAACCAGCGGCGTCAGCTCCAGTTAGCTCCCAGACAAGATCAGTCCATCCTGGGCAGAGTCCCTACAGGAGTGCCCCTGGGCCTTGAGGAAGCTCCAGACATGGAGCAGGTCAGTGGGCAGCAGCTTGTGGAGGACCATGAGGCTGTTGTAGTCACAAGATATCATAAGATTAAGTTTAATGTCTACATTGTAGAATAATAGTGAAGACATCAAACTATGACATGACACATAAGGAATCATGTAGTAACCAAAATAGGTTTTAAACAAATCAAAATATATTTAATATTTTAGATTCTTAAAAGTAGCCACCCTTTGCCTTGATGACAGCTTTGCACACTCTTGGCATTCTCTCAACCATCTTCACCTGGAATGATTTTCCAACAGTCTTGAAGGAGTTCCCACATATGCTGAGCACTTGTTGGCTGCTTTTCCTTCACTCTGCGGTCCAACTCATCCCAAACCATCTCAATTGGGTTGAAGTTAGGTGATTATGAAGGCCAGGTCATCTGATGCAGCACTCCATCACTCTCCTTCTTGGTCAAATAGCCCTTGCACAGCCTGGAGGTGTGTTGGGTCATTGTTCTGTTGAAAAACAAATGATAGTCCCACTAAGCGCAAACCAGATGGGATGGCATATCGCTGCAGAATGGTGTGGTAGCCATGCTGGTTAGGTGTGCCATGAATTCTAAATCAATCACTGACAGTGTCACCATCAAAACACCACCACACCTCCTCCTCCATGCTTCATGGTGGGAACCACAAATGGCAGATCATCCATTCACATACTCTGCGTCTCATAAAGACACTTCTTCTTATTGGTGTCCTTTAGTAGTGGTTTCTTTGCAGCAATTCGACAATGATGACCTGATTCACACAGTCTCCTCTGAACAGTTGATGTTGAGATGTGTCTGTTACTTGAACTCCATGAAGCATTTATTTGAGTTGCAATTTATGAGGCTGGTAACTCTAATGAACTTTTCCTCTGCAGCAGAGATATCTCTGGGTCTTCCTTTCCATTGGGGGTCCTCATGACAGCCAGTTTCATCATAGCACTTGATGGTTCTTGTGACTGCACTTTCAAAGTTCTGGAAATTTTCCGGATTGACTGACCTTCATGACCTTCAAGAAAAACCCAGCAATGAGTAACTGTGTCCAAACTTTTGACTGGCACTGTATATAAATAAATCTCTCAGATATAAGATAGACACTTCAGAACTAACTTCCTTTAGATTATTTGTGGGGGTCTATCTGTTGTTCCGTGTAGTGAATCTGTTATCCAATGCGTTTGCATGGCCTAATAGCATTAGGGTTAAATTACATTTTTCATCAAATATTTTATACTTCAAAAATTCGTACAATTCTTAAATTCAAAATCAAATAGCTAAATGTTCCTTGGTATGACCTTAAAACAATTCCATATAGCTTAGTAGAACAACCCCCTCTCCCCCAGCTTAGACAGGGCTTAGTCTGTAGAGGGTAAATGTTTCACTATTTTTATTTTCAGGAAATTCACTGAGGAGGATGGTCCTCCCCTTCCTCCTCTGAGGAACCTCCACTGCTCCACAGACATGAAGCCAGGGTGGTGTCTGGCTAGTAGGTTGTTGCCTGGAGAAAAAGGGAGAGGATAGAGGGGGAAGGGGAGAGGGAGGGATTGGGAGATGGAAAGATAAAAAAGAGGGGGAGGGAAGGGAAAGGGGGAGAGAGACGGGATAGGGAGAGATTAGAACATTATGGAAATAACATGGTTGCATTTACTTTTGTGAGCTAATAATGGGGAGTGTCCTCTCGTCTATCTGATAGGTTGGCTTCCTGGAGACAGACAGGAATTTGTTAGCAAGAATTCTGGTTTTCCAGAAATCCCGGTTGGAAGATATCTGATTTCTGGAAAGTTACAGACATTGAACAACCCTGGATAGGAACATTATCGAAATAACGTTGTTAAATGTACAGTGAGTTTATCAATGATGATTTGGAATGAATGTACTGTGAATCAATCATAGGTGAAAGGTTGGTAGATTTACAACAAGTGATATGGTTGTACTTTTTTCCTAAATAGATTCAACCAATATCAATAAATTAAGTGATCGATCAACCAGCTGCAGTTATCAGAAGTTTACTGTTTTGTATGCACCTATATATTTCTAAATGACCAAATATGATTTCAATTACTAGCATATTAATCCATCCAATCAATCAATAAATCAATCAATCAATGGCTGCATCTGAAATGGCACCCTTTTCCCTATGGGCCCTTGTCAAAAGTAGTGCACTACATAGGGAATAGGATGCAGTTAATCAATCAACCAATCACTCACCTGCGTGACCATACCCACATAGGCATCATCAATGGGGAAGAGAGGCACCCTGGTGGAGGTGTGAAAGAGAAGAGAGAAGGCCTCTCTGGAGAGGACGTATACCCCGCCCCCCAGCGTAGGGAGATTAAGGACCAGGGTACAGGGAGTAGGGAAAGAGAAAGATTAGGGGATGTAATACTTACTCCACCACATACGCACAGGGTGGGTGTCCATGAACATATGTTCCATGTAGTTACAGAACAGAACCTTTTTCAGGGTCATTTTGTAAAAGGATTCTCTGAACCCCCACTGATGGGTGCCCCATAATATCTCGCTCTCCTCCCCCACCTCTGGGCCTCCCCCTCCTCGTCTCCCCCAGACCCAGTAGAAACACCCTGCTCACCGCCTGACTTCTCCACTCCTTCTCCCTGCCCCAGGTGGCTCATTATGGCAGCCCGGCAGGCAGAGTTGGCAGGGTGGGACTTGATGGCTAGGAGCAGGGGGATTGGGCTGGAGCTGGGGCAGTAGCTTAGGCAGGAGCTAGGGCTGTCTCCAAGGCTGGGTCCAGGGGAGAGAGGTTTGTGTGTGTGGAGGAGGCAGCAGCATGGCCGTCTGAGGTGGGGGTAGGAGTGGACATGGCGGAACTGGAAGAACATCTGGTGTAGCCCAGAGGGGCTGTGGGGACTCAGCAGAAAGCTAAAGAATAATAATAATAATAATAATAAATAATAATAATAAGAAGAAATTATCATGAAGTCATTATTTACATTATGTCTGTCTGTTGGTCGGTCTGTGTGGCTATAACTGCATGTCCGACATTCTTTCTGTCTGTCTATCTGTCTGTCCATATGTCTGTCCATCTGTATGCATCAATCAATCAGCCAGCCAGTCAGTCAGTCAGTCAGTCTGTGTCTATCTGTTGTCTAAAGCTACCACGTGATATAAATTCTGTGTTGGCTGTGTGGGGGAAAAATTGAAGTGTTAGTCTGGTAGATGATTGTATCTGGTAGATTTAAATATAACTTAATGCTTTGCATTGTGTGATTTAAGTCTTCCCTTCCACGCCTCTTTACCACTTGTGTATCACCCACATGTAGAGGAGCAGGAGAGCCAGGGAGAACCAAAACAACCAGCCTGAAGACACAAGGCCTGGGGAGGAATATCCTAACAGCCTAAAGGGATGGAGGGGAGGGGACAGGAAAATATAATAATAAATGCCATTTAGCATATGCTTTTATCCATAGTGTCTTACAGTCATAAGTGCATACATTTTACATATGGGTGGTCCCGGGAATCAAACTCACTATCTTGGTAATGTAAGCACCTTGCTCTACCAACTGAATTACAGAGGACCTCACTTAGCTACAGAGGAGGGAGACAGGTACTGATTGAGGGAGCGTATTTGGGAGAGATAAGGGTTAGGGTCAATTCCATCACAATTTCCGTTTAGTTCCTGAATTTAAATGGAATTGACCCTAACCTAGGGTGAGTCCGGTGAGATATTATGCATTTACATTTTGATATAAAGAGAGTGGGTGTTTAGACAATAGTAAACAATAGTAGCCTCCCAGTGAGCACCGTCCAAAGTCTGGCATGAACCAAATCTGAACCATACATAGACATCTATAATTGGTTCAGATCTGAACCCATCACAGACGTCTATGTTTGGGCCAAATTGAGTGCGGACCAGACGTCTGTGACATCTGTGGACAATGAAATAAAATCTTAACCAATCATATACGTCTATGTTTCACAAATTTGGACATGGATTTGTCCATCGTACTGCCAGATGGTGAAGCGTGATTCATCAGTCCAGAGACCACGTTTCCACTGCTCCAGTCCAATGGCGGCGAGCTTTACACCACTCCAGCCGACGCTTGGCATTGCACACGGTGATCATAGGCTTGTGTGCGGCAGCTCGGCCTTGGAAACACATTTCATGAAGCTCCCGACGAACAGTTCTTGTGCTGATGTTGCTTCCAGAGGCAGTTTGGAATTCTGTGTAGTGAGTGTTGCAACCAATGACAGGCAATTTTATGTGCTATGTGCTTCTGCACTCAGCAGTCCAGTTATGTGAGCTTGTGTGGCCTACCACTTCGCGGCTTAGACGTTTTTTGCTCCTAGACATTTCCACTTCGCAATAGCAGCACTTACAGTTGACTGGGGCACCTCTAGCAGGGCAGAAATTTGACAAACGGACTTGTTGGAAAGGTGGCATGCTATGACGGTGCCAACGTTGACAGTCACTGAGCTCTTCAGTAAGGCCATTCTATTGCCAATGTTTGTCTGTGGGGATTGCATGGCTGTGTGCTCTATTTTACACCAGTCAGCAACAGATGTGGCTGAAATAGTCGAATCCACTAATTTGAACGGGTGTCCACATTCTTTTGTATATCGATAGTGTAGGTTGCTGATTCGAATCCCAGAGGCAATGAGAGAACAATTTGCCTTTCTGCCCTTAAAGGCAGTTAACCCCCAACAATAACTGTTCCCACACCTCGAAGATGTTGATTTAAGGCAGCCCCCTGCACCTCTCTGATTCATAGGGGTTGGGTTAAATGTGGAAGACACATTTCAGTTTAATGCATTCAGTTGTGCAACTAATTAGCTTTTCTGCTGCAAAATAGAGGGTAAAAGGGAAGAGATGGACCAGAAAATGCTCTTTTGGACAACTCCACTATAGTCGTAAGTTAATGAAGAACATAAAAGCCTTACATGCGTTTACAGAATACTCACTGCAACCTTTTCTATACACGAAGGAAGGTCCTCTGGATACACATCAAGCATGAACAGTAGCTGTGTCTTGCCAGGTACATGTTGAAAGATTTGTGTATTTTTAAAACTGATTGTTAAAAGGTATTCATAATTAATTCAATACTTTGTGCTCACAAGTGTCAAATGTGAGAGGGCAGCCCAGATGACCAAGTAGCTGAACAACATCTGGCCGGCAAACCAGGTTGCGGAGTACATGAAATCTTCTCTTCAAAGTGCATGTATAGTTTGAATGACCCTGCTGGTGGTGCCTCAGATGATCATTTCAGGCCCGAAAATAAATAAGCAACAGATCGCACATAGTGGGGGTAGGCAATTTACATTATGAGATTATTATGGATGAGTGATATTATTTGTCAAATGGCAGCCAAGCATTGCTCATGTCACCAGAATAAAACACCCCAATGTTTATTGGTTAAGGAGCATCAAGTGTGCTCATTCACCATCCTGTGAATTATCATTTATTTAATCTGTAGCCTAATAAACTACATGCTTTCACGAGTCGTAGTGGGAGGACCACACGTCATTGCGTGACTCCATGTTTACTTCGATATGATGGTTATGACAGTGGGAAGAAAAAGTATGTGAACGCTTTGGAATTACCTGGACTTCTGCATAAAGTAATTTGATCTTCAGTCACAACAGACAGTCTGCTTAAACTAAACATACAAACAATTATACATTTTCATGTCTTTATTGAACACACCGTGTAAACACAATGCAGGGTGGGAAAAGTATGTGAACCATTTGGAAATACCTGGATTTCTGCATAAATTGCTCATAAAATTTGAACTGATTTTCATCTAGGTCACAACAATAGACAAACACAGTCTGCTTAAACTAATAACACACAAACAATTATACATTGTCATGTCTTTATTGAACACACCGTGTAAACATTCACAGTGCAGGGTGGGAAAAGTATGTGAACCCTTGGATTTAGTAACTGGTTGACCCTCTTTTGGCAGCAATAACCTCAACCAAACATTTTCTGTAGTTGTGGATCAGACCTGTCAGGACCATTCCTCTATTCCTCTATACAAAGCTGTTTCAGTTCAACAATATTCCAGGGATGTCTGGTGTGAACTGCTCTCGAGGTCACGCCACAGCATCTCAATCAGGATGAGGTCCTCACTCTGACTGGGCCACTCCAGAAGGCGCATTTTCTTCTGAAGCCATTCTGTTTATTTACTTCTGTGTTTTGGGTCGTTCTCCTGTTGCATCACCCAACTTCTGTTGAGCTTCAATTGGCGGAGAGAGCCTTACGTTCTCCTGCAAAATGTCTTGATAAACTTGGGAATTAATTTTTCCGTCTGATAGCAAGCTGTTCAGGCCCTGAGGCAGCAAAGCAGCTCCAAACCATGATGCTCCCTCCACCATACTGATGGGATGAGGTTTTGATGTTGGTGTGCTGTGCCTTTTTTTTCTCCACACATAGTGTTGTGTTCCTTCTAAACAACTCAACTGTAGTTTCATCTGTCCACAGAATATTTTGCCAGCAGCGCTGTGGGACATCCAGATGCTCTTTTGCGAACTTCAGACGTGCAGCAATGTTTTTTTTTGGACAGCAGTGGCTTCTTCCGTGGTGTTCTCCCATGAACACCATTCTTGTTTAGTGTTTTATGTATGGTAGACTCGTCAACAGATAGCATGTTCTAGACACTTTAAGTCTTTAGCTGACACTCTAGGATTCTTCTTAATCTCATTGAGCATTCTGTGCTGTGCTCTTGCAGTCATCTTTGCAGGACGGCCACTCCTAGGGAGAATAGCAACAGTGCTGAACTTTCTCCATTTATAGACAATTTGTCTTACCGTGGACTGATGAACATCATGGCTTTTATAGATACGTTTATAATTCTTTCCAGCTTTATGCAAGTCAACAATTCTTAATCTTAGGTCTTCTGAGATCTCTTTTGTTCGAGGCATGGTTCACATCAGGCAATGCGTCTTGTGAATAGCATACTCAAATTTTGTGAATTTTTTTATAGGGAAGGGCAGCTCCAACCAACATCTCCAATCTCGGCTCATTGATTGGACTCTAGGTTAGCTGACTCCAATTAGCTTTTGGAAAAGTCATTAGCCTAGGGGTTATATACTTTCTCCAACCTACACTGTGAATGTTTAAACTATGTATTCAATATAGACAAGAAATACAATTTGTGTTATTAGTTTAAGCAGACTGTCTGTGACTTCGATGAAGATCAGATCAAATTTTATGACCAATTTATGCAGAATTCCAAAGGGTTCACAATTTTTCTTGCCACTGTATATCAATATTTGCAAAAAGGAGTTTCCACAGCCATTAATTTTACCAACACAAAGATCCCACCATGTCGAACAAACAAATTGTCTGTAGGCAATTATGAAATTGTACCGGCATTTCATGTTTCCATCAGCCCGGTTATGATGTATTTTTTGTCATATCAGGTTGAACCTATGAGCCCCAGCCCCAAATTAATGGAAGATCTTAGCTTCAAAGAGGGAATGGGTGTTTATTGATGTAAATGGATATAAAATACACAAAATAAATTGTGTGTGTGATGGCATTTTTCAGTGTGCCTCAATGCTTTGCACAAGTCCTCATATTCTAAAATCAAATGATTTCTGTAACAGGTTGGAGACTGCTCACAGGTTTTTAGTCATTAGTGGACCGGCATTGAAGAAAGATGCACTGGATGTGTGCTTTAAGTCCTATTATGTGTTTGATATCAACTTTCCCACTGTGCCCCAGCATGGGAATTCCTAGACCCTGGTGTATCAGCTGCCAGGAACAGAATCCCCTGCACTATGACCGTTGCGTCTTTTATCATCTGAACAATAGTGGATAAGTATCTGCTCTTGTATGTAGTGTGAGAAGTGACAGGATATATTAATTCCTGTCAATTAATAGATCAATGGATGAGCCATAAGTGTCTCATTCCAATGCTAATATGTTCTTAACCTAAGCCCTGTCTAAGACGATGGAGGGGTTCTACTAACGTATATGGAATTGTTTTAAAAAGGTCATAGCAAGGATCATTTTGCTATTTTAAAACACCTTGAAGTATCAAATATGTAAAACAAATAATTTGGCCCTACTGCTATTATCCCATACAAACGCATTGACTAACAGATTTAATGCATGGAAAAACAGCTAGTGTCTCCTATATCTGAAACATTTGTAATTTTTAAATGAATTAACCCCTTATTTTTGGCATTAAACAATCTCATATACAGAGCATTCTGAAAGTATTCAGACTCCTTGACTTCTTACAGTTTGTTACGTTACAGCCTTATTCTAACATTTTATTTAATAATAACACACACTACCCCATAATGACAAAGCAAAAACAGGGTTTTAGACATTTTTGCAAATATATTACAAAACTGAAATATACCATTTACATAAGTATTCAGAACCCTTTACTCAGTACTTTGTTGAGGAACCTTTGGCAGCGATTACAGCCTTGAGGCTTTTTGGGTATGACGCTACAAGCTTGGCACACCTGTATTTGGGGATTTTCTCCCAGATCCTCTCAAGCTCTGTCAGGTTGGATGGGGAGAGTCACAGCACAGCTATTTTCCGGTCTCTCCAGAGATGTTTGATTGGGTTAAAGTACGGGCTCTGGCTGGGCCACTCAAGGACATTCAGAGGCTTGTGCCGAAGCCACTCCTGTCTTGTCTTGGCTGTGGCTTAGGGTCGTTGTCCTGTTGGAAGGTGAATCTTCGCCCCAGCCTGAGGTCCTGAGCGCTCTGGAACTTTTCTTCTTTGATCTTTTCATTGATCCTGACTAGTCTCCCAGTCCCTTCTGCTGAAAAACATCCCCACAGCATGATGCTGCCACCATGCTTCACCTTATGGATGGTGCCAGGTTTCCTTAAGACATGATGCTTGGCATTCAGGTAAGAGTTCAATCTTGGTTTCATCAGACCTGAGAATCTTGTTTCTCATGGTCGGGGAGTCCTTTAGGTGCCTTTTGGCAAACTCCAACCGGGCGGTCATGTGCCTTTTACTGAGGAGTGGCTTCGGTCTGGCCACTACCAGAAAGGTCTGATTGGTGCAGTGCTGCAGAAATGATTGCCCTTCTGGAAGGTTCTCCCATCTCCACAGAGGAACTCTGGAGTTCTGTCAGAGTGACCATCGGGTTCTTGGTCACCTCCCTGACCAAGGCCTTCTACCCTGATTGCTCAGTTTGGCAGGACGGCCAGCTCTAGGTACTCTTGGTGGTTCCAAACTTCTTTTATTTAAGAATGATGGAGGCCACTGTGTTCTTCAATGCTACAGAAATATTTCTGGTACCCTAAAGGTGCGGTTCAGGTATGAATCTGACATTCTTTTTCAGTCATATCCAATACCAGGTGTATCAAACTCTATTTTAATGATGCTGTGTCTGCATGTATGTATTACAATGTATACACTTCAACAGTGTTTACCGCTCCTGGGACATCAATGATTACACATTGTTACTATGCAATAGACTAGAAACATGATTTAAGTAAAGGCTGATTTGTAATTCATATATACAGAAATACACCTATGCATATCTAACTCCCTACATCTGCTTTAATCTGAGGACACAGGGAAGGTGTAGTATTCCAATGAGATACTTAATTTCAACCAGTGGAGAATGTGAAATACTTTTTTGAAATAAGTTCATTATCCAGGTGTTATTAATACATGCATTATAAATATTGTAATACTGTAAATACAAGTTCAATCTGTACTTCAATACGCACATGGTGTGCGTTTATAAAAAAACGAGGAAGAAGGTGGGGAGAGGTAAAACAGAGGAGCAGGGAAGACCACATATGATTAATGAATTACAGTGCTACCCTAATACGCTTTTGTTCATCACAATGACATAGTTTCTCTAGCGGTGTCTCATAACCTTTCGGCCTTAAGAGCGGGTAAGGTGGCTGACAGGACTGGCTTCCTTTCTCACATCAAAGCATACCTGCAGACGAGAGACAGATGGATAGAGAGAACATGATTAAGCCTTGTTTTTTTTTATTCTAACACGGTCAGTCATCAGGCGGTGTAATGCAAAATTGACCTTGGATCATTAACTCTGGGACTATCTTTTAATACTTCCTGTATAATATCCCTCATAACAAATCATGATAACATTGGATAGATGCATGTGACAATAGCAGGATCATATCAAGAATATCGTCACAAATGAATATGTCACGTCCAGGCCTGTGTTGACAGGCTGGCGTGTTTAGTTTCGTTTTTGGTGTAGGGTTTTTGGTTCTAGGTGTGCTATTTCTATGTTGGGTTAATGGTTCCCAATTAGAGGCAGCTGAGTGTCGTTACCTCTAATTGGGAACCATATATATGTTTGTAGTTTTCAGAAGGGTTTTGTGGGTTATTGTTTGTTCATAGCGTAAGTGTTTAGTTTATGTTATGGTCTATGTTATGATCTTCGTTCGTTTATTTGTTATTTTCCCCAGTTACGTTGATTAAATAAATATGTATACTGGAAGCATCGCTGCGTCTTGGTCCGTCACTCAACAAGTTCGTGACAGAATAACCCAACAACAAAGGACCAAGCAGCGAGAGAACAGGGTGTTCTGGACCTGGGAGGAGATACTGGCTGGAAAGGGCCCCTGGAAGAAGACTGCGGAGCATCGTCGCCCCAAGGAGGAGATGGAAGCAGCGAGGGCAGAGTGGAGCATTAATAAGGAGAGATATGCTGGAACACGCCTGGCCAGAAAGCCCGAGAGGCAGCCCCCCAAAATTTTTTTTGGGGGGCACACGGGGAGGTTGGCCGGTTCAGGGTGGACTCCTGAGCCAACTCCTTGTGCTCTTTGGAGGGAGCGTTGGAGGGAGCGTTGCACTGGTAAGACGCCGTGCTATGCAGTATTGCGCACGGTGTCTCCAGTGCGCATTCATAGGCCGGTGCGCGACATTCCAGCTCCCACCATCTGTGAGGCGAGGGTGAGTGAACAGCCGGGTAGAAGGGTGCTGGCTCCGCGCACCAGCCCCCTGTGCGCATAGAGAGCCCAGCACGTCCTGTCCCTGCTCCGCGCATCAGGCCTCCTGTGCGCATAGAGAGCCCAGCACGTACTGTCCCTGCTCCACGCTCCAGGATCCCTGTGCGCGTCGTGGGCCCAGCATGTACTGTCCCTGTACCACGCTCCAGGATCCCTCTGCGCGTCGTGAGTACAGCACGGCCCGTTCCTGCTACCCGCACCAGAGTCCCAGTGCGCATCGTGAGTCCAAGACGGTCCCTTCCTGCTCCCCGCACCAGAGTCCCAGTGCGCATCGTGAGTCCAAGACGGCCCGTTCCTGCTCCCCGCACCAGAGTCCCAGTGCGCATCGTGAGTCCAACACGGCCCGTTCCTGCTCCCCGCACCAGAGTCCCAGTGCGCATCGTGAGTCCAACACGGCCTGTTCCTGCTCCCCGCACCAGGTCCCCTGTGCACATCGCGAGTCCAGCACAGCCTGCTCCTACTCCCCGTACCAGGTCCCCTGTGCACATCGCGAGTCCAGCACAGCCTGCTCCTGCTTCCTGCACCAGGTCCCCTGTGCGCTTCGTGAGTCCAGCACAAACTGTTACGGCTTCTAGCCCAGGGTCTCCGGTGCGTGACCTCGGCCCAGCACAGCCGGCACCGGAGCCGCCACCTTGGACAAAAAAGACCCACCCAAAGACCTTTTGGCGCGGTCGGAGTCTGCGCCTTTGGGGGGGGGTACTGTCACGTCCAGGCCTGAGTTGACAGGCTGGCGTGTTTAGTTTCATTTTTGGTGTAGGGTTTTTGGTTCTAGGTGTGCTATTTCTTTGTTGGGTTAATGGTTCCCAATTAGAGGCAGCTGAGTGTCGTTACCTCTAATTGGGAACCATATATATGTTTGTAGTTTTCAGAAGGGTTTTGTGGGTTATTGTTTGTTCATAGCGTAAGTGTTTAGTTTATGTTCTATGTTACGATCTTCGTTCGTTTATTTGTTATTTTCCCAAGTTACGTTGATTAAATAAATATGTATACTGGAAGCATCGCTGCGTCTTGGTCCGTCACTCAACAAGTTCGTGACAGAATACATAAACACCACTTGAAGCTTGATGATGACTTGACCATTTGGATCAGCTGTATAGTGCTAAGGCAAAAACTAAAATGTGCACCCCTTTGAGTCCCCAGGATAAGGACTGAGAACCACTGTTCTTCATTGGGACCTCATCTGCAGACAGGCTTTCACAGCTCTCTGTTTCTGAGCACAGAACCTCACAAGAAATAGACTACACAAGTACCTGCTCTATCCAGAATAGCCTACTCTCTCACTTTGACCCTCCTCCAAAAAATCAAAATGTTTGCCGTTATCAAGAGTGGCACTGGGGCTAAAACCATATCCTACATAGTGTGGGAAGACTGCACCTAAAAAGGCTGGAGACTCATAACTAATCGAAGAGCATGCATGTATATGTCCTGACCTAAAGATGAGGAGTCAGTGGTAGGGTTCACTTGACATTGCAGCACAGCAAGATTCTCAGTAGACGGGGCATGGGATGTCAGGAACAATGACCCCATTGTCAGTGTTTCCAGATTATCCTTTTGATAAAGTAGGTCCTCCACCTGCTGAATCTGGTATGCTCAAAATAAACAAATCTGTAATAGTGGTGATTTAAATTTGGCAGCAACAGGGGCTTGATAGTCCAGTGACAATGGCTGAGTGTTTATGTGGTGTAAATCTTAAAATTAGCAGCTGACATCTTAAGGGTTTTTTAATTATTTTTTTTTATTACCTCTGGTTATTGACACTTGCCAGCAATAAAGCTTCCACGGCCTGTTCCACGGACAGTAAACATACATCTGGCAATATCTACATTTTCGACCCCTTGATCAGCTAGCACTCTGAAAGTAAAGAAAATAGCTTATTTTTTGTAGATATGAAAACAATAACTGAGATATGACTGTTCAATCTAAAGCAGCAGATGTCATTTTCAGGATACGTCAATACAGCCCAGAAAGCTTAACACCAGACTGGTATTGTGGTTGTTCATTAGGTGATGGGAAATGTGCTATATGCATACAAAATAATATACTTACCTTCCTTGAAAATCCATCTTTACCGCCAGAGATAACAATGTATCTTGAAAAAAAGCATTGGAATTAAAAGTGAAATGTTTAAACAATTAACCTGCTTCATTATTTATGTATTACCAGTTGATGAAGAACAACTCCCATTTCATACATCATTGAACATTTGTCTACGAATAAGAATAAAGTTTAAGTAACTTCTTAGATTTGATGGAGACATTGTACATCTTAGTACCTTATCAATTTATGATTTTGTATAAATGTGGGCGAGAGACAGGGGAGCAGGAACAGAGTATTTTTGCAGAGCAATGCAACAAAGCTGGATCATTCTGGCAATGATACCTGCACCATCTACACGCTGCAAAAACTCCCTAACTCTTCGCCATTGTACACAATGGCCCAGTGCTTGGAGACTTCTGACATATCAGAATAGCATTCCTGACAGACATATTGTGTTCTTTCATCCTTCTGTAAAAAAAAGCTAACCATTTACACTATCATGAATTATGATTATATATCGACTATGAAACAAATAGGACGTGGCCTGCTTATGAGTTGCCATGAAAGAAAGTTAGATGAATTCAACTGAAAATGGCGAGAACAGGCGTTCGTAGCTTAATGTTTTTGGTTTCTTGAGAATAATAATTGCATGATTTATCATTCTACGGTATGCATGTAATATAGTAGAATGTTATGAACCGACACAATCGTAGGAGCTATGTAGAAGTTGGACGGAAGAATGCCCAGTGCTGCTTCCCTGAGATGCCATCATTACACAGTCCTTCGTAGGTGTCCGCTATGACTTCCTTTGTGTCGAAAAGAAAGGCTGAACTGTATTGGTTGTAGCCAAACTGACACTCAAAAAATTGCCAAAATGCAAGTTGGGGAGGGGGGCTAATAGCTGAACAATAGACTATTCAACCTTTTACTAAAGAATAGTCTAATAGCCGAGTTAGGACAGGGTTTTTTCACACCTATCAGAGACCAGATTTGCCCTAACAACCAAGGGGGAGTTAGGACCCAAAAGCATTATCAGTGCTCTAACTGACAATGAATGGGCAATATAAACCAAATAATAAACTGATAATTGTGCACGACTTCAAAAGAAACAAGCAGGGAGCACGTTTCGAACCCTTAACCTTCTTGCCTGAAGTCCAGCGCGCTATCGACTGTGCATCAAAAGCATGCTCAAGCCGCAGAGTCGATAGAGCGCGTCCTCGCGGTAGCTTACTACTCAATGTAATAAAGTAATGACTTTTCAAATAAGTTACCTTACACGTTATGTTGTCTGACAATTTGTTAGCTATATTTGAAGTCAGAAGTTTAAATATACTTTAGCCAAATACATTTAAACTCAGTTTTTCACAATTCCTGACACTTAATCCTAGTAAAAATGCCCTGTCTTAGGTCAGTTAGGATCACCACTTTATTTTAAGAATGTGAAATGTCTGAATAAAAGTAGAGAAAATTATTTTTTTTCAGCTTTTATTTCTTTCATCACATTCCCAGTGGGTCAGGACGTTTACATACACTAAATTAGTATTTGGTAGCATTGCCTTTAAATTGTTAATCTTGGGTCAAACGTTGCGGGTAGCCTCCCACAAGCTTCGCACAATAAGTTGGGTGAATTTTGTCCCATTCCTCCTGACAGAGCTGGTGTAACTGAGTCAGGTTTGTAGGCCTCCATGCTCACACACACTTTTTCAGTTCTGCCCACACATTTCCTATAGGATTGAGGTCAGGGCTTTGTAATGGCCACTCCAATACATTGACTTTGTTGTCCGTAGGCCAATTTTCCATAACTTTGGAAATATGCTTGGGGTCATTGTCCATTTGGAAGACCCATTTACGACCAAGCTTTAACTTCCTGACTGATGTCTTGAGAATATCCACCTAATTTTCTTTGCTCATGATGCCATCTATTTTGTGAAGTGCACCAGTCCCTCCTGCAGCATTGCACCCCCACAACATGATGCTGCCACCCTGTGCTTCAAGGTTGGGATGGTGTTCTTCGGCTTGCAATCCTCCCCCTTTTGCCTCCAAACATAACGATGGTCATTATGGCCAAACATTTCTATTTTTGTTTCATCAGACCAGATGACATTTCTCCAAAAAGTACGATCTTTGTCCCCATGTGCAGTTGCAAACCGTAGTCTGCCTTTTTTTATGGCGGTTTTGGAGCAGTGGCTTCTTCCTTGCTGAGCGGCCTTTCAGATAATGTCAATATAGGACTCGTTTTACTGTGGATATAGATACTTTTGTACCTGTTTCCTCCAGCATCTTCACAAGGTTTGCTGTTGTTCTGGGATTGATTTGCACTTTTCGCACCAAAGTACGTTCATCTCTAGGAGACAGAAAGCGTCTCCTTCCTGAGCGTTATGACGGCTGCGTGGTCCCATGGTGTTTATACTTGCGTACTATTGTTTGTACAGATGAACGTGATACCTTCAGGCGTTTGGAAATTTCTCTGAAGGATGAACCAGACTTGTGGAGGTCTACAATAATTTTTCTGAGGTCTTGGCTGATTTCTTTTGATTTTCCCATGATGTCAAGCAAAGAGGCACTGAGTTTGAAGGTAGGCCTTGAAATACATCCACAGGTACATCTCCAATTGATCCTTTTCATGGGGCGGGAAGGCCACTGAATGTTCTATGCTTAGATTCATAATTATTCTGAGATTTAATTATTTTCAAACAGTGACATTTTCATTGCAAATAAGACACACTGGCTTGGCATTGGGAAAATATGGAGAGATTACATTTTACCTTGCTATCAAGCAAATTGTTCTGAACAAATGTTGTTGTAAAAAAAAGTAGTGTAGCCTACAGTAGGCTATGTAGACCTGCTTTTCCCCACCATTCAATACACAGAGAAATAGATAAAAATTATAATTGACTAGAGAGTGATTTTATGAGTGTAATCAAATCAAAATTCTTAACTTATTGTCACTGAATTTATTATGTACTAATCATATGTGTTAAACATGTTAAAATTGTAGTGTAGGCCAATTAATTGTGGTAATATACTTGTTATGTTCTGGCCCGCCGTCATTCAATTGTTATAATAGGATTTGAAGCAATAGCCTATTTCAGCACTGTTTTGCGCTGCTCTGAGACAAGCATGGGGACTAGTCTTGATAAATCAATGATCTTCATTTGGGTATTGGTTAGCCTATATATAACTAGGGTGTGGAAACCGTCACGTTGTACAGTGCCATATTTTTCTAATGGAAACCCTGAGGGTTTCATTTCTTGTTTTTCTTGGAATAGAAACACCATAATATTAATCAAATGAATTAAGCTACATTTCTTAAAATCAATCCCATATACTATTATCTTACAAAAAAAGGTTTTAAATTCTCTAGTACAGCCAATATTACAAAAAGTCAAATGCTCCTCAAAGATGCCCTCTGGTGGCGAAACTAGCACTTACTAGCATTAATGGCAACAATGGCTGACACTTAAATAACGTGCCATACAATTCTGCGGCAGCCCGCAATGTGTGCTGCAGTATGACGCAGGAAGTCAGTGAAATTAAAAGTCAGTGAAAGTTTTAAGGACGTTATTCAAACACTTCTAAATAACCTCTAAATGTCATTAATTGAGTGATAAGAAAACTTAAAAAAATAACGGTGACAAAACTTTCACAACATTTAGAGAATATTCTCTGAATGTTATTTAATTACCTTAAAATAACCTATAATTTCCGTTCGCAGAGCGTTAATAAAATCTCCCAGGAAAACTTTTAGGGAACCAAAGTAAAACGTTCTCAGAACCTCCCTGCAACCTAAAAATATACGTTCCCAGAACAAGCAAAATGTTCACTTCTGTTCACAGAGTATTTTAAAATAAAATAATGTTTAATGGTCAGGAAACGGATGGCTTCGTTTTCACAACCAATGTGAAACCAATAACAAGTTCCCACAACTTCCAAGGAACCAAATGTGCTAGCTGGGTAGGAACTAATGCATAATCCTCTCTGTGTATTCATATACTTCCTTTCCTCCACCCCAGGAAAGGAGTGGAAAGAAAGAGGTGTGAAGAATTTTAACTTTTACTGCAGTGGGCTAAATAAGAGTCAGTGTGTCTTGGTAGTCTTAAACAAATCCACTTTGAAACATAAGTATACACATCACACACATTGGGCTTAGAAAAAAGAAGACACCTGTACCATGTCAGATAAAGAGTTTAAATGTATTTAATTTTGAGTTTGCATCCCAATATTAGACTTTATAGGCAGAGACTGAAATATAACAAAATTGTTTGACATAGAAACACCGAATTCTCAGCTGTGAAAATATATACATGTTTTATTCATTATTCAATTATGAAAAATATGAATAACATTCCACCCATGAGGCCACTAGGTCATTTGACTGCAGGAAAGGGATACTCGAAGGCATACGTCAGGAGGTTGAAGTCGCCCAGTACGATTCACTCACTCACTCTCAGAGTTAGGCTGTGAATATGACCATGTAATAAAGAGACTGCGACCAGTCTCTCAATAAAGTTGTCAGACAGTTGTGTGTTTGATTAACCAGATCTCTGAATGTTTAGAATCTCATCAGATCCCCCAAGGCTGAGCTAAACTCTCTGTCTCTCTGTCTGTCTATCCGCCTTCCTGCCCGTCTGTTCTGAAGGCCTTCACATATTAGGGGTCTCTAGAGCCGTCTGTGTGATTTGATGGGCAAACAAATGGGTGGAAAAGAGAGGCGGGAGAGAGATAGAGGAGGGAGAGAGGAAGAGAGAGAAGCTGGGGGCTGGAGACAAATCTCTCTCCCTCCTCCCTCTGAGGTGCTTGTTACTCATAAAAAGAGAGACAGAGATAGGGAGAGAGAGAAAGAGAGCCCACGCTAGCTGCTCTACTCCATCATCCACCTGCCTGTGTGCCAGCATGACAGCTGATTTTAACTGTTCCTTTTATCACTCTTTACCAGTGTTCTCCCTGCCATACACTCCTCTCTCTGTATTTTAGGGGGACGGGACACACACACACACAAATTAGCCAACTCACCAGCGAGGGTCCCAGCCCCAAAACCCAGCAGAATGTGGCCCCCAGGATGAGCATAGAGGGGCCAAGTCCCCACAGGCATAGATCTGACCCACACCCAACAGCACCCTCTAAAGGAGCTACAGCGAAACACACACACACACACACACACGCTGCTAAACACAGATCTGATCCACAACCTCTCCTCCTCCTCTCTGCTCCATTCCTCTCCTCTTCTCTTCTCATATCATCCCTATTCTCTCCTCTCATTTTCTCTACTCTCATCGCCTCTCATTTCCTCATCAGCCTCTCCCTCCTCCTATCCTCCTCTCTTTCCATTTCCCTCCTTCTCCTCTCATTTTCTCTCTTCTCCTCCAGGCGATGACAGGATGATGATGTCGATCTTATTAATATTCTTTCAGCATCCCAAATGGCACACTATTCCCCTATTTAGTACACTACTTTTGACCAGGGACCATAGGGTAAGTAGTTCACCCTTTAGGGAATAGAGTGCCAGCTACGCACACACACACACACACAGATAGGCAGGCACACACCCCGACAGCGAGATAAAGCTGTTTCCGTGGCGACGTGATTAATGTGTCTGCCATAAACTTCTCATAATGATATCACTGCTGCAGGCTGTGTCCCTCTTTATTTCTCTCTCTGTCTGTCTGTGTGTGTGTGTGTGTGTGTGTGTGTGTGTGTGTGTGTGTGTGTGTGTGTGTGTGTTTATAATAAGATTAAGCACATCGAGCTCCCAGTGCACCAGACTCGTTCAGCAGAATCAGAGATGGAGGCACAAAATATAAATAGGATTCACGTCACCTCCATAAAGAGAGAGAGAGAAAAAGAGAGGCGGATGGAGACTTTGTGAAAGCCACCGATGGGATAGGGGTGGAGGAAGGAGAGAGGGGGAGAGAGGAGGAGGGAGAAGTGGAGATGGAGAAAGGGATAGAGAGTTAAATAACAGAGAGAGGAAAATATAAATTTGCTGGATGGAGGAAAAATAGAACAGACAGATGCGGTAGAGAGAGAAAGAAGAGATTGGAGAAGGAAAGTTGGCGAGGATGGAGTAGGATGAGAAACATTAACACATACCAAGGATATAGGCGAATCTGTAATAAATTAGAATAAGTGTGTGCGTGTGTGTGCACTCATGCGTGTGTGCGTGCATGTGCATGCTCTCATGTGCGTGTGTGGGTGCGCGTGCTTGCGCGTGCGTACGTGCATGTGTGTCTCACCAGGTAGCTTCCCCGAGACAGACAGGCAGTAGAAGACACCAGTACCAGTCTCCTGCAGAGCTGAACACCCCCATCAATAGAGCCAAAAGCATACCATTGAACCCATGGAGACCTCCAGATACCTCCTCACTATAACACACAGACACACCACTAAAGGAGAACGGGCTCGTGGTAATGACTCGAGCGTAATCAGTGGAATGGTATCAAATACATCAAACACATGGTTTCCAGGTGTTTGATGCCATTCCATTTGCTCCGGTCGGGCCATTATTATGAGCTGTTCTCCCCTTAGCAGCCTCCACTGAGACACACATATACACACAGACACATTTGTGGCAGTATAAATTCAACCACACATTTGTTTCATCACAAAACCGGAGCGCAATATCTGTCTGGTGAAGTCCACAAAGCATTTTGCATGTAACAAACAGTTTTATGCCCTACAGCATGGTAAAGCAAGTTAATCTTTAAATTAATGTGTAAAGTCGCATAGAAAACAGGAGCTGTGTCCGCTGTTCCAGCTGTTTCAACATTTCCATATAATCAAATCACCTACGCTAGTCTATTGCAGTGACAATTTAGAGATACCAAAAACAAATTGAATCAATGTAAGCTAAATACACTACATGACCAGAGGTATAAGGACAGCTGTTTGTTGAACATCTCATTCCAAAATCATGGCCATTAATATGGAGTCGGTCCCCCCTTTGCTGCTATAATAATACAGTCTTCTGGGAAGGCTTTGCATTAGATGTTGGTTGGAACATTTCAGCGGGGACTTGCTTACATTCAGCCACAAGAGCAATAGTAAGGTTGGGCACGGATGTTGGGCGATTAGGCCTGGCTCGCAGTCAGTGTTTCAATTCATCCCAAAGGTGTTCGATGGGGTTGAGATCAGGGCTCTGTCAAGTTCTTCCACACTGATCTCGACAAACCATTTCTGTATGGACCTCGCTTTGTGCACGGAGTGATTGTCAAGGTGAAACACGAAAGGGCCTTCCCCAAACTGTTGCCACAAAGTTGGAAGCACAGAATCATCTAGAATGTAATTGTATGTTGTAGCGTAAAGATTTCCCTTCACTGGAACTAAGGGGCCTAGCCCGAACTATGAAAAACAGTTATTCCTCCTCCACAAAACTTGGCACTATGCATTCAGGCGGGTAGCGTTCTCCTGACACCCGCTAAACCCAGATTCACTCGTCGGACTGACAGATCGTGAAGCGTGAGTCATCGCTCCAGAGAACGTGTTTCCACTGCTCCAGAGTCCAATGGCGGCAAGCTTTACACCACTCCAGCTGACGCTTGGCATTGAGCATGGTGATCTTAGGTTTGTGTGCGGCTGCTCGGGCATGGAAACCTATTTCATGACGCTCCCACGAACAGCTCTTGTGTTGATGTTTCCAAAGGCAGTTTGGAACTCGGTAGTGAGTGTTGCAACCGAGAACAGGCGATTTTTAAGCGCTACACGTTCAGCACTCGGCAGCCCCTTTCTGTGAGCCCCTTTCTGTGAGCCACTTCGCGGCTGAGACGTTGTTGCTCCTAGATGTTTCCACTTCACAATAACAGCATTTACAGTTGACCGGGGCAGCTCTAGCAGTGCTCGATTTTATACACCTGTCAGTACACCTGTTTATACACCTGTCACCTACACCTGTTTTAAATTTTAGCCTATATGACATACCCAAAACCAACTGCCTGTAGCTCAGGACCTGAAGCAAGCGGGCAGACAAAGCAGGGGTTCAAGCTGTAGAACCCAGTTCCTACATTTGAATACAGAAGGGGATTTTATCAAACAAAACTATGATACATCTTATCTCTGGGACCCTCAGGATGACAAATCAGAGTTTGGAACCACCAAGACTCTTACTAGAGCTGGCTTCCCGGCCAAACTGAGCATCTCTGCAGCACTCCATCAATCAGGCCTTTATGGTAGAATGGCCAGACGGAAGTCACTCCTCATTAAAAGGTCCGAAAACCCACTTTGAGTTTGCCAAAAGGCACCTAAAGGACTCTCAGACCATGAGACAAAAGATTCTCTGGTCCAAGATTGAACTCTTTGTCCTGAATGCCAAGCGTCATGTCTGGAGGAAACCTGGCACCATCCCTATGGTGAAGCATGGTAGTGACAGCATCATGCTGTGGGGATAATTTTCAGCGGCAGGGACTGAGAGACTAGTCAAGATGAACGGAGCAAAGTACAGAAAGATCCTTGATGAAAACGTGCTCCAGTGCTCAGGACCTCAGACTGGGTCGAAGATTCACCTTCCAACAGGACAACGACCATAAGTACAATGGAGGAGTGGCTTCGGGACAAGTCTCTGAATGTCCTTGAGTGGGCCAGCCAGAGCCCGGACTTGACCCGATCCAACATCTCTGGAGAGACCTGAAAATAGCTGTGCAACGATGCTCCCCATTCAACCTGACAGAGCTTGAGAGGATCTGCAAAGAAGGATGGGAGAAACTCCCAAAATATAGGTGTGACAAGCTTGTAGTGTCATACCTAAGAACACTCAAGGCTGTAATCGCTGCCAAGGTCCTTCAACAAAGTACTGAGTAAAGGGTCTGAATACCTATGTAAATGTGATATTTCAGGTTTTTATTTTTAATACATTTAAAAAAATGTATAGAAACGTTTTTTTTGCTTTGTCATGGGGTATTGTGTGTAGATTGATGAGGGGAAAAAACTATTTCATCAATTTTAGAATAAGGCTGTAACATAAAATCTGGAAAACATCAAGGGGTCTGAATACTTTCCGAATGCACTGTATACATTTCACATATAGGCTGTGACTTAGAATTAAATACAAATGAAATGAAAAATTAGTTATTAGTGTCTTTGATTTTATTTTTTGAATTCATTTTTTTAAACATGAGTTTGGCCAGTCATGCGATTGTGCCTATAGGTAGACCTGAAGGTTTTTTGGGCAAAATAATACTTTGCTACAATTACACACTTAGTTATTAACCCACCACGCTCCTTTCTTTTAGCATGTGCATGTAGTAAGTACACCATCATGCTTTCGGGATACGTGTCTTTTCAGATTCCACGATGATTCTTTAGTTGTGGACACTACATCACCACACTCCGTCTCTTGCTCTTGGTCCTCATCTTTGTAAGTCACCTTGATTTTGCACCTGTCTTTTATCAGTTTCTTTATGAAAATATTTAGCAAACTCCATGACAGTTGATAAAGCAAGGGGCTATAGCAGCACACAAGTAGACTGCAAATGCATGCTCGGCAGGGCATGCCCTGAGCTCGTGATGTGAGAGCTACTGGAGCAAAATTGGAGCGGGCAGGTGAGAAGGCCGACATTCCAGCCTTTGGGAATCTCGCTCCGCGCTCCAGTCAAATTGGGATTCGCTCCACTCCTCGCTCCGCTCCAGCTTCACTCCGCTCACATACTCTGATCCGGAGAGTGACATTATTCCATGAAACAGAGTATGTTACAATCCCTGATTTCTCTGGAAGGAGATCCTCGCCCTGATCTCGTCTACTTTATTGTCCAGGGACTGAACTATAGCGAGTAATATACTCGGAAGTGGTGCTTTCTGACTTACAAACATACAAAGACTATGTTCTAGGCATGTTGTAGACACCAAAGAAACATTTGCCCATAAAAAATCATTACACATCACGCCTTGTTACTGTTGTCAAGCCAATCAAGGCCCTGATTGTTGAACCACTGATCCATTCATAGCTCTTAGTCTGTTGTTGAATTGTTCAACAGTACTCCCTGATGAAGGCCATGCAACCGAAATGCATCAGAGTGTTTTATCTTTTATCTTTATTTCCATTGAACATGCCATACAAATAAAAGGAATTTAAATTAAAATTATATGAAGAGTGCCTTGGTCCTCCTCTCTTTTTGATGACCAATTCACCCCTTTTTACCAAAGAGCACCTTCTGTCTACCAAAACCTACGATTGTGTACCTTAGCAGCTGTCATAACTTTCCCTCCTGGGTGAGGATCAGAGAGAGACCCCCTCTCCCACCAGAGAGGAAGGGGGGAAGTTGGCCAGTTTTATGATGTTGTAAATACCTTGCAGGAACTCTTTCTCCCACTCTGCAGAAATGGAAGTTAAAAATCCCTTTGTTACCACAGAAAGAGACTTTGCAGCACTGTAACATCAAAAGGTTGGACATTGAGACAATATTCCCAACACAAAGAATGTGGGTATTGGTCGGGAGGGACTTAAAGAACAATGTCAGATCAGTTGTTGTTTTGGGATATCATTAGGGACAGTATAACCAAATAACGGTAACTCTGCAAATGTATACGTCCCAGTTATCAGATTTACATCTAAATGTTGTGGAACTTATATGATTAAATATGACACTATTTGTGAGAAGATGAAATGTGATTTTAGCCTTCTAAATGAGATAATTGTTTTTCATGTAAAGTTTTACCCAGTCAGTAACTGAGCACAGACCTTGTGGCAACGTGATGGAACCGCCCTCCAAGGCGAGGGCATAAAAGGACCAATAACGAAATGTACATTAGACCAGAGAACGTGAGGACCATCCACACGTTGAAATGGTTGGAATCTCTACAGATCAGTGTATGGACGGTAAGCCGGATGTGTAAAATAGTTATGACTCCAGACCAGCGTGACCGTCAGCGTGAGCCGAAAGGTGTGAAACTTACAGAGAAGAAAATCTCTAATTGACCAGAAAACGTTGAGACCCTCTGAAGAAGACTACAGAGGAACATTCCGTTTGCAGCTGTCTATGCACTGTTAGCCTAGGAAACCTGACCGAAGACGAGAGACAAAGAACAATTTCCTCTCACCACTATAGGTATCTCTAGGGTATCTATTCTAAACAGAGTGAAGGCCCGCTGAACACCGCATGGTACACCTCTGGAAGATACGTTCTAACAGACACTCTGAGACCAACCTACTACAACTACAAAGGACATGATGACCTCTGGTGAACAACCAGAGACTTACACAGAGACTTTCTGTCGATTGACTCCACACTGTTTTCAGGGTGAGACGACAAAGACATAGAACCGTAAATAAGTATTGCATTTCTAAATCCGAATGAGCGGTTGTTAGGGTGCTAAATATTTACGACAAGCGTATTATTTAACTGTATGTACGATAGTTCCTTTGTCTCTTCTTCTCCCGCTCTTTCTTTCCCCACCCTTTCTTTGTATAACAAGCCTTCGCGTTAGTACACTAGGGACTTGCATTGCATCATGTTAGTAACCAATGTGCAGTCTATCCTGTGTGTGTGCGCATCATCTGGATATGTACGCAACAAAAGGTTAACATTCACCTTCTGCTACCATTTCTGTCAAGCCGTCTACGCATACAGTTTGAAGCATACGCTCGATAAATCCAACGTATGCACCACACTAAACGCACTGCAACTGCCTCTGCAACGCAATTCTGCAAGGCAAACGCAGCGTTTCATTGGAAATTAATGTAATTCTGGTGTATCGATGTGTTTGAAGCATTACCCATTATGTTGCACAACGATGTAAGTAAATAAAGCCCAGTTTCCATTGGCACTTTGAAGTCAACCCAAGTTGTGCTGTATTTGGTGGGCTAGCTCAAATTGTGTTTCCATTGCCTCCAGAAATGAGAAATTATGTTATGTCGCTAGGTAGCCAATATGTGACTGCAGCTGGCTTCGCTAATGTTGATAGCTAGCAAGATGTTGAATAATTGAATTCACCCTCACCATGCTGTAACTAACGTTACCCTATACTCCTGCCAGTGCCAGCCAGACTCAGAGCCATGTATTTCATTTTGGGGCTGGGATGTATTTAAATGGTACCATCCACCAGCATGGCATTGTTTATTTATCTGAAACATATGCAAAGGTCGCGATTTGAGGTTGAGCTGAGCAATATAATAAATCATCTTTATCATGACACAAGGCGAAACCCAGATGCAGACACAGGAGCCAGATGGTTGGAGTCTAAGATGTTTAATAATCCAAAAAGGAGTAGGCAAGAGAATGGTCGTGGACAGGGAAAAGGTCAAAACCAGTTCAGAGTCCAAGATGTACAGAGTGGCAGACAGGCTTGAGGTCAAGGCAGCCAGGTACAAAGTCCAGAAACAGGCAACAGTCAAAAAAGGACAATAGGAGAAAAAGGAGAAAAAACGCTGGTTGACTTGGAACATACAAGACAAACTGGCGCAGAGAGACATGAAACACAGGGATAAATACACTGGGGAAAACAAACGACACCTGGAGGGGGTGGAGAAAGGTGAAACAGATCAGGGTGTGACAATCTTTGGCTACAGCAAAGATAGAGGATAAATAATAAGTTCACTCAGGCAGTTTATCATTGAAAAAAATCAGTTCTGGTCTAATTAACGTGGTGGGTCTCCCATAGACACCAATGCAATAGCAGCTGGGTCTGGTCTACTTAGTTCATTTACTTTCATTGAGCAGAAAAATACAGAGAGTGGGGTCTCTCTCTTCCTCTTTCTTCTCTGGCTATAGCTTTTCACCATAGCCTACACATGGCTGCCTGAGCCATGGAACAAATTAAAATAGGTGGTGCAAACTAACGTGTTAGTATATGACCTTTTTAAAAATGGTAACATTGTGTGATGTGATTGCTTTTTAGAACCCTGCTTCCCCCGTCGCCCCAAGATGAAGGGTTTTGACCACTGGAATGATCAAATGGCAAGAGTCAGACAAACGTCAAACCCTCAACATGTCAACAGCTGGTATAGGCACAGTTTAGCTTTGACGCATCTCTTGACAGGTAGGCTGTTTCTGATTTAAAGAAGTCAAAATTGGACTTTGTTTGACTGGTTACAATTTTTATTTTTTATCTGTTAGAGTTGGCAGAGGAGTGGGTGTCACCATATGCATGAAGAGCAATTAAAATGTTTCTGTATCCATTACTACCTCTGTTCCTAAGCAATTTGAATGTATAGTCCTAAATGTAGGCCTTGCTAATAATGCCCATTTGACACTAGTGAGAATTTATAGCCATCCCACGGCCTCCTTATGGGCTCTTAAATTGCATGACCTGCTGTCTAACTATGCTAGATCTGAATTATTAATAGTAGGTGATCTTAATCTGGATTAGTTGATTCCAGTATTGGCTGTATGGGCCAGTATGGCCTGAAAGATATTTGTACTGAGCCAAATCTAACTCAGCTGATAACTAAACCAACTCGCCCCAACTTAGATATTATTCAAACAAATACCACTCATAATCTTACAATCAATGGGATATTTTCCAATGAGTTGAGTGACCATTGTCCCATTGCCTGCATAGATGTTAAGCTACCTAAATATCGTTCATGCATTATTACAAAGATACATTTGGGGAATTTTAATGATTACATTTTTTAAATCTGAGTTGAGGTTGAGTGACTGGTCGGTTGTGTCAACCATCACTGACTCGGACCAGGCCCTTGATTTTTCAATTTTCCAGTTTAACTCTGTTGCATATAAACATGCTGCGCACATAATGCTAAGGGTGAAAGACCGATCTAATCCTTGGTTTACGCATGAGTTCTCTGAAAAAACAGGAAGTACATTTTGCTTGGGCTGAGGCTAGACTGACTGATTATACATCTGCCAGTCCTTCAGAAATGTGAGAAGTGGATATCTCTGGATGGGATTAACAAAATTAACATGTTTATTGAATTGTGTATCGGGGAGTGGTGGTAATCCCGCATATTTCTGGAAAGTGGTCAAATCTTTGAAAAAAAATTCCACCCTATTTTGTCCATAGTAGACACAATTGAATTTTGTGGTGCTTTTAATGACCATTTTGCTTCAGCTGTCCACCTGTTTGAAAATATAGTCTCTGAAATCCATCTCATTCCGCTAGAGGGAGTCCTCTAGTCACCTCAGAACAGATTGCAGAGAATGACTCGCAGACTTTATTTTCATTTCAACCAGTTTGATGTCTATGATATTCTATGTGCTTTGCTGAAGATTGTGGTAAAAAAAATCCATAAGGTTTGATTAACTTTACTGTAGCTCTCTGCCCCACTTATTACAGAACCGTTGACCTATACCTTTAATTTGAAAATTGTTTCTGGTGTTATCCCTGAGATCTGGAAAGCTGCACATGTTCTCTCCCTATAGAAGGAGGAGTTCCTTTAAAAAAAATAAAAATATTTTACAATAGTTATCTTTTGTTTGTTTTTAATCCCATCCTTCAGCTACCCTCAAACCCTCCCATCTATCTTTGAAGACCATCCAGTTTGATTCTATTGGCCATATATTTTTCAACTGTGCTGTGATGTTTCACAAAAGTTCTGAGCATTTCTTTTCTCATAGTTTCTACAGATTGTAAATTAAATTTTGCTGAAATTATTATATTATTGATTGATTGAATATCACTTTTAAAATCACCCAGCAGTGCTATTTGCTGAGTTAACTCCAGGTAAATGTTGCAATTCTGCAGCCATTCCTGGACCTGACCAAAAACAAGCTACAGATGGTCAGTACGAAAACAAATGATCTAATGATTCTGTAATGGCTTTTCAAATAAGTTACCTTACACGTTATGTTGTCTGACAATTTGTTAGCTACATTTGAAGTCTGAAGTTTACATACACCTTAGCCAAATACATTTTAAACTCAGTTTTTCAATTCCTGACACTTAATCCTAGTAAAAATTCCCTGTCAGGTCAGTTAGGATCACCACTTTATTTTAAGAATGTGAAATGTCAGAATAATAGTAGAGAGAATGATTTATTTAAGCTTTTATTTCTTTCATCACATTCCCAGTGGGTCAGAAGTTTACCTACACTCAATTAGTATTTGGTAGCATTGCCTTTAAATTGTTTAACTTAGGTCAAACGTTTCGGGTAGCCTCCCATAAGCTTCCCTGTCACGTCCTGGCCATGGAGAGCCCTCTGAGTTTCTCTATGGGGGTTAGGCCAGGGCGTGACTAGGATTGTCTTACAGACTTCATGGTGGTTTTTTGAGTGTGGTTCCCAATTAGAGGCAGCTGGTTGTCGTTGCCTCTAATTGGGAATCCTATTTAGGTTGTTCCTTTTCCCACCTGCATTGTGGGTCATTGTTTGTAGTTGTGTGCCACACCTGCGTGTGCCACACCTGCGTGTGCCACACCTGCGTGTGCCACACCTGCGTGTGCCACACCTGCGTGTGCCACACCTGCGTGTGCCACACCTGCGTGTGCCACACCTGCGTGTGCCACACCTGCGTGTGCCACACCTGCGTGTGACGGTTCGGTCTTTGTTTATTGTTTTGTGCCAGTTTCATTACCTTTATTAAAAGTATGTATACTGGAAACCTCACTGCGTCTTGGTCCGCTCCATCAACAAACCATGACATTCCCACAATAAGTTGGCCCAATCCTCCTGACAGAGTTGGTGTAACTGAGTCAGGTTTGTGAGCCTCCTTGCTCACACACGCTTTTTCAGCTCTGCCCACACATTTTCTAGGAGATTGAGGTCAGGGCTTTGTGATGGCCACTCCAATACCTTGACTGTGTTGTCCTTAAGCCAATTTGCCACAACTTTGGAAGTATGATTGGGGTCATTGCCCATTTGGAAGACCCATTTGCGACCAAGCTTTAACTTCCTGACTGATGTCTTGAGATGTTGCTTCAACATATCCACCTAATTTTCTTTCCTCATGATGCCATCTATTTTGTGAAGTGCACCAGTCCCTCCTGCAGCATTGCCCCCCCACAACATGATGCTGCCACCCCCGTGCTTCATGGTTGGGATGGTGTTCTTCGGCTTGCAAGCATCCCCCTTTTTCCTCCAAACATAACGATGGTCATTATGGCCAAACATTTCTATTTTCGTTTCATCACACCAGAGGACATTTCTCCAAAAAGTACGGTCTTTGTCCCCATGTGCAGTTGCAAACCGTAGTCTGACTTTTTTATGGCGGTTTTGGAGCAGTGGCTTCTTCCTTGCTGAGCGGCCTTTCAGGTTAAGTCGATATAGGACTCGCTTTACTGTGGATATAGATACTTTTGTACCGGTTTCCTCCAGCATCTTCACAAGATCCTTTGCTGTTGTTCTGGGATTGATTTACACTTTTCGCACCAAAGTACGTTCATCTCTAGGAGACAGAACGTGTCTCCTTCCTGAGCATTATGACGGCTGCGTGGTCCCATGGTGTTTATACTTGCGTACTATTGTTTGTACAGATGAACGTGGTACCTGCAGGCGTTTGGAAATTTCTCCCAAGGATGAACCAGGCTTGTGGAGGTCTACAATTTTTTTCCTGAGGTCTTGGCTGATTTCTTTTGATTTTCCCATGATGTCAAGCAAAGAGGCCCTGAGTTTGAAGGTAGGCCTTGAAATACATCCACAGGTACACCTCCAATTGACTAAAATGATGTCAATTAGCCTATCAGAAGCTTCTAAAGCCATGACATCATTTTTTTTGTTGAATTTTCCAAGCTGTTTAAAGGCACAGTCAACTTAGTGTATGTAAACGTCTGACCCACTGGAATTGTGATACATTGAATTATAAGTGAAATAATCTGTCTGTAAACAATTGTTGGCAAAATTACTTGTGTCATGCACAAAGTAGATGTCCTAACCAACTTGCCAAAACTATAGTTTGTTAATAAGACATTTGTGGAGTGGTTGAGAAACGAGTTTTAATGACTCCAACCTAAGTGTATGTAAACTTCCGACTTCAACTGTATATATATATTTATAACATTCTATTGGTTTGTATAATAATTGGAATTAAAAAATTCTACGTTTTGAATCCGGCGTTTTGCGGTTCATAAACCATGTGCCATGGAATCGGTACATCGAAAATCTCTATGTATTTTGCTAGAAGTTTGGCATAACAACACTGAAGTGTAAGGGGACTCCAGTTTTTTTTATGAACTGTATCTTTATATTTACCACTTAGGTCCTGAAATCAGATCTTCTTGTTGATTATTTTGTAATCTACCATTTTTATAGGAGTGGTTAAAATAAGCTATAAACGGTCCTCTGAGTACATAAAAAAGGTTTGGTATACCTCAACTGGTATGCCATCCAGCCCTGGAGTTTTCCCAGCCTTAAAGGATTTGATTGCATCAAGAAGTTCCTCCACTCACACGAGTCTTTCTGTACAGCTGTTAATTGTACATAATTAATAGGAAAAATATCCATACAATTAACTTCGGTTAGTGGAGATGGAGGAGACAAACAAAAACGTAATACTTTGCTTCCTCTTTCAAAATATACGTTTTGTGAATCATGGGTGACTCCATCATTTGTAACAAGTTTCAGTAAATAATTTTTTATAATGTATTACACTTGATGTTTCTTGAAGAAGTTCCTCCATCTTTTTTTCTTCTATCTTATGTGGTGCCTCTATGAAATAGTTTTTATTGCTCTCTCTCTGTATTGTTAGTCCTTCCATTTCCTTTGTTAATATGGACTCTTTTGACCTAAATTGCTTTTGTTTAAGAGATGACTATTGAATTTCATTTCCTTAAAAAGGCACATTTGAAAGTGTCCCATACAATAAGGGGATCTGCTGAACCTATGTTGGGAAAAGTCTGTTATAAATTCTTCTGTCCTAGTTAAAACCTAATTATCATCTAACAGGCTTTGATTAAATGTTCAATATCCTCACCCACTTGGACATTCTTTAAGAGTAATGTATATGCCAATTATTTGATGGTCTGACCGCATTCTGTCCTCTATCAAAAGTTTTAAAACTTTTGGTGCCAGCGAGAATGACATAAGAAAGTAGTTCAGATGACAAGCTTGAGTGAGCCTCCGCCATGTATATCTCTCTAGGTCAGGATATTTAAGCCTCCATATATCCACTAATTCCAGTATATCCATGATATGTGATTTCCTTAAGTGCATGAGGGTGATAGTTTGTAGTGTGTTTTCCTTTACGGTCAATTGAGGTATTTAAAACCGTATCATAATAGTCTTGTATTGCTTGTAGGTTTTATAAATATTTTCAAAGAAGTGTGGATCATCATTATTTGGATTGTATAGATTAATGAGACAACATACAGTGGGGCAAAAAAGTATTTAGTCAGCCACCAATTGTGCAAGTTCTCCAACTTAAAAAGATGAGAGAGGCCTGTAATTTTCATCATAGTACACTTCAACTATGACAGACGAAATGAGAAAAAGAAATCCAGAAAATCACATTGTAGGATTTTTAATTTATTTATTTGCAAATTATGGTGGAAAATAAGTATTTGGTCAATAACAAAAGTTTATCTCAATACTTTGTTATATACCCTTTTTGGCAATGACAGAGGTCAAACGTTTTCTGTAAGTCTTCACAAGGTTTTCACACACTGTTGCTGGTATTTTGGCCCATTCCTCCATGCAGATCTCCTCTAGAGCAGTGATGTTTTGGGGCTGTCGCTGGGCAACACGGACCTTCAACTCCCTCCAAAGATTTTCTATGGGGTTGAGATCTGGAGACTGGCTAGGCCACTCCAGGACCTTCGTTGCCCGGGCGGTGTGTTTGGGATCATTGTCATGCTGAAAGACCCAGCCACGTTTCATCTTCAATGCCCTTGCTGATGGAAGGAGGTTTTCACTCAAAATCTCACGATACATGGCCCCATTCATTCTTTCCTTTACACGGATCAGTCGTCCTGGTCCCTTTGCAGAAAAACAGCCCCAAAGCATGATGTTTCCACCCCCATGCTTCACAGTAGGTATGGTGTTCTTTGGATGCAACTCAGCATTCTTTGTCCTCCAAACACGACGAGTTGAGTTTTTACCAAAAAGTTNACGGGGTGAGATCTTGCGTGGAGCCCCAGATCGAGGAAGATTATCAGTGGTCTTGTATGTCTTCCATTTCCTAATAATTGCTCCCACAGTTGATTTCTTCAAACCAAGCTGCTTACCTATTGCAGATTCAGTCTTCCCAACCTGGTGCAGGTCTACAATTTTGTTTCTGGTGTCCTTTGACAGCTCTTTGGTCTTGGCCATAGTGGAGTTTGGAGTGTGACTGTTTGAGGTTGTGGACAGGTGTCTTTTATACTGATAACAAGTTCAAACAGGTGCCATTAATACAGGTAACGAGTGGAGGACAGAGGAGCCTCTTAAAGAAGAAGTTACAGGTCTGTGAGAGCCAGAAATCTTGCTTGTTTGTATGTGACCAAATACTTATTTTCCACCATAATTTGCAAATAAATTCATTAAAAATCCTACAATGTGATTTTCTGGATTTCTTTTCCTCATTTTGTCTGTCATAGTTGAAGTGTACCTATGATGAAAATTACAGGCCTCTCTCATCTTTTTAAGTGAGAGAACTTGCACAATTGGTGGCTGACTAAATACTTTTTTGCCCCACTGTATCTGTTTATAGTCCAATAACATATTTTAAATAATCCATCTACCTTGCGGATCTGTCTGGACAATTTGCACATTTGGATCAAAATTATTGTTGATAAATATCATCAGCCCTTTCGAGTTTATTTACCAATGGGAGAAGTAACCAACCCCCCCCCCCCCCAGTCCTTTTCCACACAACTTCGACAGCACAAAGTAAAACCATCATACAAAGTGCAAAAGAACAGTTGCCACAGAACACGGGTGAAATAAATGGCACCCAGCACAAACCAGCCGGAACAATACTGACCTGAACAAAAATGAACAATCACGCACAAAGACATGGGGGAAACAGAGGGTTAAATACATGACACTTAATTTGGGAATTGAAACCAGGTGTGTGGGAACAAGACAAAACAAATGGAAAATGAAGTGTTCGGGCGCCGAACAAGGAGACATGACCATTTTCCCAAGCATCTCTGTGCAGCCAGATGTTTGATTATTTTGTGCCACCAGGACCACAATAATTTGCCCCCTCTCTGATTGTCTGAGTGTGATCCCCTCCCCATGTGTTACTGTAGCTAGTGTTGTCAGCACTGCCACTACCTGGCTGGGGGCACCCCACAGGAATCCTCACCGGCTAGGTACAATGTCGTCAAGGTTCTCATTAGCAGCTTTGAGAATGTCCTTGTATATTATGCTCACCCATCCGGGGGCTTTGGCTTTGTAGGACCAACCCTGCCAGGCAGGCTCAGAATCTTGATTTGGCGGTGCTGCTTTAGAGGGTCTCTGACTGCATTCATCTTCCTGTCTTGGCTGGGTATAGGCTACTTGCAGTAGGCCTATAAAACAGATAAGGACTTCCTAGATTATGGCTCGCTCAGGTGGGTGTCTAGGGTATAGGGTTGGGGACCGTTCCATCATGATAGGACAATACATAAAGTATATTTATAATATATCCCATACCTGCACAAAATTGAAAGCTCTCTCACAACTCCTGCTCGCAGACACACTCTCTGGCATTTCCAACCATTTTCCTTTTTCATTCACTTAACTCCACACTTTTCCAAACACAGATACACACACCCCACCTTCCATCACAATACATCTGCACATACCCACATACTGTGCCTTCTATGTCCTCTGTTTGCTGTGTTTTTATCCCTACCATGTTGATTCCTACCTAATTTCAGGCTTTTGAGTACTTTGTGTTCCAGTTCCTTATATATGAAGATGTATTATTTCAAGAATTATCCTTTCTAATGCTGTCTTTTATCTATTTATAAATAGAAAGTTGAATACTAATTATTTTACAACATTTCCTATCTTGAATTGTATAGTGTATTTGTAGTTATTTATCGATTGCTGTATTTTATTGTTTTCCAATTTTATTATAATCCCTACAATTGATAGTATTGGGTGTTCCATTATTCAACTCCTCTATGGGAACTTATTTAGAATAGCCATGGAGTAGTCTTGGTGTCTTTGAACAATTGGTTATCAATGTACAGTTTATCGACTACGAGAGCTACACATTTCCCTTTTGATCTATTCACCTTGAAGAGTGGGTACAGAACTTTGCACCGTTCTGCAATATCCTTCTGGTACTGATCATTCATGCATATTTTTGTGCCAGCAAGTTTTTTACCAAGGCTTTTAACCATTATTTTAGCTTTAAAGAATGAAAATTTGTACAAACGATTGAGCGCTCATATCTCTGTTCGAAGTGGTGTACACGTTCGAGTTTGATTTTGTCAACAGTATTGCCTGGGATCTTTAGCGCTGTAAGAAATAATAATTTCACAACACTTTCAGGATCTTCACCCTCTTTTTATTTGATATAAGTAAGAACCAGAATTTCTCTCATAGATCTAGTCTGTATTTCAAGTAAGGCTTCTCTCTGAAACATGTTCTCCTTAAGTTCTTTAACTTGTTAGGGAGTAGCAGCTGAGGGGTCGGTTTTGGAGAGTCTGGCGTGCCTAAAGTAAAATGCTTGCCACTCAGGCTCAGAAAATAGTATATGCACAATAGTATACGCACATTAGTACTATTGGATAGGAAACACTCTGAGGTTTCCAAAAATTTTGTCTGTGAGTGTAACAGAACTCATTTGGCAGGCAAAAACCAGAGAAAAATTCCATCCGGAAATGTCATTCTGGTGGCTTATGGCTTAGGAAGCCCTCTGCAGAAGTTCTACAAAAGGTAAGGCACAGGTTTTCCCTGTGAAATGCATTTTCTATCGACCGCGCTGGCTAAAGATTTCATGGTTATGGTTTTATAACTTCCACGATGGGAGTTTGTTAGTTTACATCACGAAAGCGGCATTTCGGAAAAACTTTAGGCTGTTGCGACACTATAACGGTTCTTCGTCTCGAATTGATGAGTATGAAACACTTGTATATTGGTGCATGTTTAATAATTCAACTTTTGGATTTTGCCTTGCATTTCACCTGGTAGTGTCGGGAGCGCTAGCGCCCCACCACTCCCTAACAAGTTAATGTCCGTTTCAATTGTATTCAAATCAAATGTCACATGCAACGAAAACAACAGGTGTAGACCTTACAGTGAAATGCTTACTTGCAAGCCCAACTTGTAAGCCCAAGAATGCAGTTAAGAAAAAAAAGAATACAAAAAATAAATAATTCTAATTAAGGAGCAACAATAAAATAACAGTTGTGAGGCTATATACAGGGGGTTTCAGTACAGAGTCAATGTGCGGGGGCACAGTTTAATTGAGGTAGTATGTACATGTAGGTAGAGGTAAAGTGACTATGCATTGATAATAACAGAGTAGCAGCAGCGTAACAATGGGGGGTGGGGACAATGCAAATAGTCCAGGTAGCCATTTGATTAACTGTTCAAGAGTCTTATGGCTTGGGGATGGAAGCTGTTAAGAAGCCTTTTGTGTTTGGAGTGCTTGGCCATTTGGGCATTCCTCTGACACTGCCTGGTATAGAGGTCCTGGATGGCAGGAAGCTTGGCCCCAGTGATGTACTGGGCCGTAAGCAATACGCTATATAGTGCCTTGCGTTTGGAGTCCGAGCAATTGCCATACCAGGCGGTGATGCAACCAGTCAGGATGCTCTCGATGGTGAAACTTTTTGAGGATCTGAGGACCCATGCCAAATCTTTTCAGTCTCCTGAGGGGGAAAATGCGTGCCCTCTTCACGACTGTCTTGGTGTGTTTGGACCATGATAGTTCATTGGTAATGTGAACACCAAGGAACTTGAAGCTCTCAACCTGCTCCACTACAGCCCCGTCAATGAGAATGGGGGCGTGCTCAGTCCTCCTTTTGTGTAGTCCACATTCACCTCCTTTGTCTTGATCATGTTGAGGGAGAGGTTGTTGTCCTGGCACCACACTGCCAGGTCTCTGACTTACTCCCTATAGGCTGTCTTACCATTGTCAGTGATCATGCCTACCGCTGTTGAGTCATCGGAAAAACTTAATGATGGTGTTGGAGTCGTGCTTGAACATGCAGTCATTGGTGAACAGGGAGTACAGGAGGGGACTGAACACGCACCCCTAAGGGGCCGCTGTGTTGAGGATCAGCGTGGCAGATGTGTTGTTACCTACCCTTACCGTCTGGGGGCAGCCCATCAGGAAGTCCAGGATCTAGATGGAGAGGGAAGTGTTTAGTCCCAAGGTATTTAGCTAAGTGATGAGCTTTGAGGGCAATATGGTGTTTAACGCTGAGCTATAGTCAATGAATAGCATTCTCAGGTGTTCCTTTTGTCCAGGTGGGAAAGGGCAGTGTGGAGTGCAATAGAGATTGTATTATCTGTGGATCTGTTGGGACGGTATGCAATTTGGAGTGGGTCTAGGGTTTCTGGGATAATGGTGCTGTGAGCCATGACCAGCCTTTCAAAACACTTCATGGCTACAGACGTGAGTGCTACCGGTCGGTAGTCGGTAGAACACCTTGGTGTTCTTGGGCACAGGGACTATGGTGGTCTGCTTGAAACATGTTGGTATTACAGACTCGGTCAGGGACAGGTTGAAGATGTCAGTGAAGACACTTGCCAGTTGGTCAGCGCATGCTTGGAGTACACGTCCTGCTAATCCGTCTGGCCCTGTGGCCTTGAAGATGTTGACCTGTTTAATGGTCTTACTCGCATCGGCTACGGAGAGCGTGATCACAATGTCGTCCGGAACAGCTGATGCTCTCATGCATGCTTCAGTGTTGCTTGCCTCGAAGCGAGCATGGAAGTTATTTAGCTCATGTCACTGGGTAGGCTCGTGTCACTAGGCAGCTCGCGGCTGTGCTTCTCTTTGTAGTCCATAATAGTTTGCAAGCCCTGCCATATTCGACGAGCGTCGGAGCCGGTGTAGTACGATTCAATGTTAGTCCTGTATTGATGCTTTGCCTGTTTGATGGTTTGTCGGAGGGCATAGCAGGATTTCTTATAAGTGTCCGGGTTAGAGTCCCGCACCTTGAAAGCAGCTCTACTCTTTCACTCAGTGCGGTACATACAATGTGAAAAAACTAACAAAATAGCACAGTTGGTTAGGAGCACGTAAAATGGCAGCCATCCCCTCCGGATTGACTGTACCTTTTAGCTTGCTTGTTTGTATATTTCTTTCTCTGTTGTCACAGCTTTTTCGTCACTCATCTCAAGGCTTGCCTTCAACTCCTTTATATCTTTACGGATTAGTTCAAGTATGCCTAGTTTATCATTTATCGACTTTAGCAAGTCAATTTCGACACTTAGCATTCCTGGTGGTGAAAAGCATAAATTGTCTGTCTGTCAAGGAGTCTCGTTTTCTTTTGGGGATTGGTTCTCCATGCTTACTCTCCAACATGTTTGTGTGTTGAATGTATTGGTGAATACATTTCTCTAGCCTTATTTATTTTGTTATCATGATTGAAGGTTATTGTGGAGTGAAGTGCTAACATTTAGTAAAACTTACAGATATTTGAATATTACGTTTTTAATCTTGAGGCATTATGCACCGCTGTATTCCGTCCGCCATGATACCTGCAAGTCTTTCTGGGTAAGTCTGTAAGAGCTTTCTAAAGGAGGAGATCCTTCTGACTTTTTAACTGCCATCCAATCTCCAAATTATCTTGCCTTTGCAAAGTTTTGGAATCCTTTGCCAACTGTCATCGAATAACTTTTTTTTACTTCTCATTCTATTCTTAATGTGCACCAATCCGGTTTCAGACCTGGACATAGCACCGTTTCATCTGTTACGTTGGTTTTAGATTTTGTGTTAAATTGCTTCGATCGTAAAAATCATTGTGCTCCCTTATTTATAGACCTTTCCTAGGACTTTGACACTGTTGACCATCACACTCTCATTCAATAGGCCTGGATCAGGCTTCTTATAAGTGGTTTAAGAATTATCTGTCAGACAGGACACTGATTTATGATGGTCTTAATTACGAAAGGTTTACCACGGGTCAGTATTGAGACCGGTTCTCTTGACTATTTATATAAATATATTGGTCTCTCTGTTTAACTTGTAAATTTCATCTGTATTCTCGACGATATTAGTATGTATGCCATTGCTCCAACTGTATACCAGGAATTGTTATTTTTAGTTTTTTTTACATCCCTTTTTTTCTCCAATTTCGTGGTATTCAATTGGTAGTTAGTCTTGTCTCATTGCTGCAACTCCCGTTACGGACTCGGGACAGGTGAAGGTCGAGATCTGTGCATCCTCCGAAACACAACCCAGCCAAGCCACATTGCTTCTTGACACAATTCCCGCTTAACCCGGAAGCCAGCCGCAACAATGTGTCGGAGGAAACACCATACACCTGGCGACTGTGTTAGCATGCATTGCACCCGGCCCACCACAGGAGTCGCTAGAGCGCGATATACCAGGCGTTGTTATAGCTGCAATATGACTTTGTTGCCTTGCAAAATGCGCTGGTTGGCCTAAAACTTGTACTTAATGTGGGCAAGACTAAATATATGTTGTTCTCTAATTCTCTCAAAACAAATTCAGATGGACTACATATTTATTAATTGAATGGTTCTACCACTGATCGGGTTCCTGCTTATAAATATCTGAGCTTTTGGATTGACAAGGATTTAACATGTAGAAAACATACTTTTGAGATAGTTAAAAAGCAAAATTTTAAAGTGGGCTTCTTTTTTAGAAATGGGTCTTGCTTCTCCCTAAACAGCAGGAAGCACATTGTGCAGTCAACTTACCAGAATGCAGCAGCCACTACTCATAAACCTTTGGATGCTGTCTACCATAGCGCCCTTCTCTTTATCACAGGAGACAGTTTTAATACTCGTCACTGGATCCTGTACGAAAAGGTTGGCTGGTCTTCATTAAAGTTTCGAAGATCACTTCACTATTCCATTTGTTTACAAAGCTCTACCACACAAGCTTCCAACTTACCCTGTGAACAATGAAGTTAGGTATGTTAGCTCAAGGTTCCTCGTGTCTCCACCGAAATAGGTAAACCAGCTTTTAGTTTAATGAGCCTCAATGCTGGAACAATATTCAGAACTCATTACAATTAGATGTTCTGGTGCCGCTGGGGCAGTTTAGTATGTAAATTGAGGACCTAGTAGCTGAGGAATCTAAATGTTTTTCATAAATTGTGTTTTGTATTGATTGCTGTTTGGTTTTTATTTTTATTTTTCTCCCAAATTTTGTGGTATCCAATTGGTAGTTACTGTCTTGTCTCATCGCTGCAACTCCGTATGGACTCGTGAGAGGCAAAGGTCGAGAGCCGTGCTTCTTCCGAAACACAACCCAACCAAGCCGCACTGCTTCTTGACACATTACCCACTTAACCTGGAAGCCAGCCGCACCAATGTGTCGGAGGAAACATTGTACACCTGGTGACCGTGTCAGTGTGCACTGCGACCAGCCCGCCACACTAGTGCGCGATAGAACAAGGACATCCCTGTCGGCCAAACCCTTCCCTAACCCAGACGACGCTGGGCCGATTTCCACCAGCCCATGGGTCTCCCGGTCGCCAGGTGAGCCTGGACTCTAATCCAGAATGTCTAGTGGCACAGCTAGCACGGCGATGCAGTGATTAGACCACCGCGCCACTCGGGAGGTCACCCTGTTTCGTTTTACATTGTAATGGTTGTTGTATTTTTGTGATCAGGGCACCCTTGGGAATGAGATCATGGTCTCAATGGTTTTATCATGAATAAATAAAGAATAATAAAATAATTAAAAAAATAAAGCTACCCCTATGAAAAATATAATTTACTTTCCTAAAGTTACTTTGAAAACGTAGTTCACTACATCCAAATGACTTCGTGAAAGAATATCATTGACTATCACTTTTTAGGGAAGACCCAGATGCAGACAGTGTCAAAATAACAAAAGTTTATTACTAGAATAGGGGGCAGGCAAACAACAGGTAAAGGGCAGGCCGAGGTCAGTAATCCAGATCAGAGTCCAAACGGTACGGAACGGCCGGCAGTCTCAGGGTCAGGGCAGGCAGAGGTCAATAATCCAGTGTGGTGTGACAAGGTGCAGAACGGCAGGCAGGCTCAGGGCAGGCAGAATAGTTAAAACCGGGAAAACTAGAAAACAGGAACTAGAAACAGACCAGAGCAAGAGGAAAGCGCTGGTAGGCTTGGCGAACAAAACGAACTGGCAACAGACAAACAGAGAACACAGGTATAAATACACTGGGGATAATGGGGAAGATGGGCGAGACCTGGAGAGGGGTGGAGACAGGTGAAACAGATCAGGGTGTGACAGACTATAAATTGCATGAACAGATCACTTTGGGGTCATATGCTAACAGAATATGAAATGTATCCTATCTATTTTATTTTTGCCAAAAAAGCAGTGTGTAGATTCAGTACTTGGCAAAAAAGTTATTAACTACTGTAAACAATACCTAGAATAGAATGTAGTTTTATACCACCAAGCTACTGCAAAATGTATCTAAATTACTATTTGTACTACATGTAGTTCACTACTCTCCAACAGTGTGTGTGCGTGCGTGTGACTAACGCGGTTGGTGGTAATCAGATTACTTTTGTGGTAATGAGTAACCTAACCCGTTAGTTTTTTTATTTAAGTAAAAAGTTACTTTGTTACTTTTTCAAATAAATATTTAACAAAATTATTTCCCTTTTTCTTTGTTGGCGTAAATAAACCCGTAAATAACCTGCGTTGTTGCGGGTAGCTACATAGCTAGCAAGATGGCAGTGACAATAACCTTTACCGTGGAAGTAATCACATTACTTTGAATTGGTAGGAGAAAAGGACAATGTTACTTGACTGACGCTACTTGCAGGATTCACACGCAAGCACAGGATCATCAAGTTCAGGCGAGTGCCACATTTATTGTCTGGCAATAAAACAAAAATCTCAACTATGTAATCAAGTTACAGTGGTTGCTCAACTAAAAGTTTAGAGATTATGCTGCAGGATTTAGAGGTAATTTGTGGTTTAGTATGGTACCCTGCATCATTGCTCCAGACCAGTGCAAGGGGGAGTTAGTGCACTGATTATGCTTTTGGGTCCCAAGGCACTAATGTGTCTAACTGACAATGAATGGGCAACATAAACCAAATAGAAACTAATAATTGTGCACGACTTCAAAATGTAATTTCAATGAACTGAATGATGAGGATGAAGAAGGTGATTGAATTTAGAACAATAGTGTAAGAATTGCTATTCCTCTGTCCTGCACGCACACCCTGACAAATATACTTTTTCTTTTGTTTCTACTCGTCAGTGTTACTTACTAAAACTGTTTTTACTCTAAGGTTTTTATTCTAAGATAAACTAAAATGTTAAATTACTGTATATTCCATGATATATGTGTTGACTAAAAATAAGCAAGTGATGTCTGCTAAATAATCAAGTTGATGGCACAGTCATATAGCCTCGGCACCTACGTAAAACTGAGTGACTCACTCATTCATGGCTTTGGATCAAAATAAATAAGTACCAACATTCTTTCTGATAGTCTTTAATAAAGAAATGTTTTGGTTATCCTGACCTGGACATCATGTATTATAATAGCTTATTACGGGCTATTAGCAGGACAATAGACTCTTGCCAACACCTCTCTGTATTTTGATACTTTGTGCAAGGCAATTGATCAGAATTAAAACCTTGTGGATGGGGCCTCTCGAGTGGCGTAGCGGTCTAATGCAAGCTGCGTTGCTACAGATGCTGGTTCGATACCCGTGCTGGCCGCGACTGGGAGACCCATGAGGCGATGGTGGCCTTTTGGTTTCTCTCCCTCTAAAAACAGAAATAAATAATTCTAAATAACAAACTGGCTTTATTTAAACATTTGTAAGAATGTCTCACCCCATGTTCAAGAATGTCCTTTTTCCCCCTCCCTCACTTTAGGTTATTTAAAAAAAACAAATAATCTCCAAAATATCGTTGTTCTTTTAACAAGCCATAGAAAGTTGGTTGCAATTTCAGTTTAATCCACCAGAAAAGAGAGAACAAATAATACACAAATATAGTGGTTAAACTCAAATATACTAATGCATGGTTGCCAAGAAAGCGGTTAGTTTTGCTAGATTCTTAAAATGTGTACACAGCATCTCTGTGTTGGAGTCACTTTTAATTCTTAATTGATCTATTGTTTCTATCATAGGCCAGTGTAATCGATGGGGGCTCAGGGCGGTACCGTTCTGCTCATCTGATGAAGGTGCACATGGATCAGATTCAAACTTTGAAGACCGAGATCGAGTCATTGAAGGCAGACCAGCAGAAAGAGAAACATTATCTGAGGGCAGAGATACGGGCGACAGCTGATGCATTGGTCCAGAGCCAGGCGGTATTGGCAGAGAGTCACTTGTCATTGGCAGAGAGTCAGGCAGCATTGGCGGAGAGTCAGGTGGAGAATGACGCGTTGAAGAGGGCGAGGAACGAGATGGAGTCACAAGCCATGCCAGGCACACCTTTGAGCTTTGGAACTCCGACAGGCAGAGTCAAGGTCATCGGTTAACCCTGACATTTCCATTTCTCTTCTGACAACAGAACTTGACCAACTGCTCACCAGGCACAGCAAGGGCCGCCCGGACCGTTATGCTGTTCAGCTATTCCAAGGATATTTAAGTAACCGAGGAGAGATACCTTCTAGTGGACACAATTTCAACTGGGATGGATCCCGAGGCAAATGTGGCTTACCAGTGAACCTCCGGGTGTTCATCATTAATACTGTGTCTCAGAAGTTTCTGTCCATGACTGATGCAACCCGAAAAAGCATTAAAAACAGAGTTAATGAGTACTTGAGGTCACCGAGAAAGTCTGGACATGGCCTGCTCTCACTTATGAAAGGAATTTGGCACTTAACCATGTTCACTACAGTATGTACTTTAGGCTGTGTTTACTTGTCAGACTGCACAGTAGCCTAATAAACAAATGCAGGCGGCTTCTATCTTCAAAATGCTTTAAATGCTTTATTATCCAAAAATGTTAAGTGCGTGTGGGCGACCTCATGCATCCGTAAAATGTCAGATAAATAATATACTGTATTTCTTCATCAGCATCTTTATGCTTTCTTTAATAAAATAATGATAAAAATACTCTTTCAAAATGCAGATGTTTATTTAGTTATGGATCCGTAACTAATTATTATGGGAATAAATATTACTGAATGACAGAAATATTGGAACAAAGTAGGCTAATGAAGATAAACAAATTGTTGCTTACTGGAAAATACTCTTTCAAAATTAATAAAATTGTATGGAATTCAGAGTTCAAGACAGCACTGTTCTGAGACAAGCATGGGGACTGGTCTTTATTTATCTATTATATATGTATATATTTTTTTACCTTTGTTTAACTAGGCAAGTCAGTTAAGAACAAATTCTTATTTTCAATGACGGCCTAGGAACACTGAGTTAACTGCTTTGTTTAGGAGCAGAACGACAGATTTTTTACTTTTCAGCTCTGGGATTCAATCTTGTAACCTTTCGGTTACTAGTCCAACGCTCTAACCACTAGGCTACCTGCCACCCCGTTTACCACTAATCACACTAGAGCTGTCTGGTATAATGTAAATCAACAAGATTTTTATTTACACTGAATCTCCACTTGGGTATTGGTTAGACTACAATTAGGGTGTGGAAATGTTATGCTCTTAGTACTGTAGCCTACTCCGATAGTCACGTTGTACAGCACCATATTTTCCTAATGAAAACGCTGAGTGTTTAGTTTTTTGTTTTTCTTGGAATAGAAACACTGTAATATTAATCAAATGAATGAAGCTACATTTCTTAATATCAATCCCATATACTATGTTCTTACAAAAAAAGGTTTTACATTCTCTAGTACAGCCAATATTGAAGGTTATCAAATGCTTCTCAAAGATGCCCTCTGAGGGTCAAACTAGCACTAACTAGCGTTAATGGTAACAATGGGTGACAATTAAAATAAATTGTCACCCGTTTCATAAACTCACAAATAGCAATTAAATATTCACTTACTTTTTTAACTAGACAGGGAGCGGAGTCCACCCTGAACCGGCCAAACTCCCCGTGTGCCCCCCCAAAAAATTTTTTGGGGCTGCCTCTCGGGCTTTCTAGCCAGGCGTGTTCCAGCATATCTCTCCCTATTAACGCTCCGCTCTGCCCTCGCTGCATCCATCTCCTCCTTGGGGCGACGATGCTCCGCAGTCCTCTTCCAGGGTCCCTTTCCAGCCAGGATTTCCTCCCACGTCCAGAAATCCTGGCTCTCTTGCTGCTTGGTCCTGTATTGGTGGGTTATTCTGTCACGATCTTCTGAAGGGACGGACCAAGACGCAGTGATGCTTCCAGTATACATATTTATTGAATAACGTAACTGGAGAAAACAACAATAAACAAACGAACGAAGATCGTAACATATAACATAGACGAAACACTAACGCTATGATCAAACAACAATAACCCACAAAACCCTAGTGCAAAACCACAAACATATATATGGTTCCCAATTAGAGGTAACGACACTCAGCTGCCTCTAATTAGGAACCATTTACCCAACATAGAAATAGAACACCTAGAACAGAAAAACCCTATACCAAAAACGAAACTAAACACGCCAGCCTGTAAAACTCAGGCCTGGACATGACACAGTGGAAGCTAGAATTGGGAGCTAGAATCCTGGGATCTGGAATTGAGTTTGCCCTTATACTTGCCATTGGAAGAGCATGGTCTCTCAAAAGAAAACAATTTCCGGTTGGTCTTTCTTTGCATTTTCTCCTACATTATTTGAAGATTTCCACAAACCTCAAAAGTGTTTTCTTTCCAATGGTACCAATTATATGCATATCCTGGCTTCAGGGCCTGAGCAACAGGCAGTTTACTTTGGGCACGTCAGTTAGGCGGAAATTGAGAAAAGGACCCTGTGTCAGAAGTCTCTGTGTAGCAGGTAGGCAGAGTCAGGCGCAGGACAACGGAGATGAGTAAATCACGTATCTTTACTCAAATAACAAACTACCAAATAGGTAGTAAAATCCAAGCTTACAATAAAAAGAACATCTAACATATAACAAACACGCACAAAACCATGAGGGAAACAGAGGGTTTAAATAAGGAACAAATAATTAAATGATTGGAAACCAGGTGTGTATAATGAAGACAAAATCATAGAAAATGAAAAGTAGATCGGCATAAGCTAGAAAACTGGTGACGTCGACCGCCGAAAGCCGCCCGAACAAGGAGAGGGACCAACTTCGGCTGAAGTCGTGACAGTACCCCCCCCTTGACGTGCGCCTCCAGCAGCGCGCCGACACTAGCCACGGGGACGACGCAGGGCGATCCGGGTGGAGGGCGATCCGCAGGGCGATCCGGGCGATCCTCAAGGCGCAGGGCGATCCGGGTGGAGACGGTGAAACTCCAGCAGCAACGACGGGTCCAGGATGTCCTCTACCGGCACCCAACATCTCTCTTCCGGGCCGTACCCCTCCCACTCCACGAGGTACTGGAGGCCCCTTGCCCGGCGCCTTGAGTCCATGATGGCTCGGACATCATGGACTCATGGCTTCGATGTCCTGGGGGGGGCCTCCCGCACCTCAGATTCCTGGAGTGGACCAGCTACCACCGGCCTCAGGAGAGACACATGGAACGAGGAGTTAATACGGTAATCTGGGGGAGCTGTAACTTATAACATACCTTGTTCAATCTCCTCAGGACTTTAAAGGGCCCCACAAACCGCGGGCCCAGCTTCCGCCCGGGCAGGCGGAGGGGCAGGTTTTTCGGGTCGAGAGCCAGACCCTGTCCCCCGGTGCGAACCCCGGGGCCTCACTGCGGTGGCGGTCGGCGCTCGCCTTCTGCCGCCTCACGGCTCGTTGTAGGTGCACATGGGCGGCCTCCCAGGTCTCCTCCGAGTGCCTAAACCATTCATCCACCGCAGGAGCCTCGATCTGGCTCTGATGCCACGGTGCCAGAACCGGCTGGTACCCTAGTACGCACTGGATGGGGGAGAGGTTAGTGGAGGAGTGAGTTCTGGGCCATCTCTGCCCAGGGGATGAAACTCGCCCACTCCCTCGGCCGGTCCTGGCAATAGGACCGCAGAAACCTACCCACATCCTGGTTGACTCTTTCCACCTGCCCGTTACTCTCGGGGTGAAAACCTGAGGTAAGGCTGACCGAGACCCCCAGACATTCCATAAACGCCCTCCAAACCCTGGACGTGAACTGGGGACCCCAATCAGAGACGATGTCCTCAGTCACCCCGTAGTGCCGGAAGACGTGGGTGAACAGGGCCTCCGCAGTCTGTAGGGCCGTAGGGAGACCGGGCAAAGGAAGGAGGCGGCAGAACTTAGATAACCGATCCACAACGACCAGGATCGTGGTGTTTCCCTTTGACGGTGGAAGATCCGTCAGGAAATCCACTGACAGGTGTGACCACGGCCGTTGTGGAACGGGTAGGGGTTGTAATTTCCCTCTGGGCAGGTGCCTAGGCGCCTTGCACTGGGCGCACACCGAGCAGGAGGAAACATAAACCCTCACGTCCTTAGCTAAGGTGGGCCACCAGTACTTCCCACTAAGGCAGCGCACTGTCTGATCGATGCCAGGATGACCAGAGGAGGGTGACGTGTGGGCCCAATAGATCAGACAGTCGAGGACAGCAGACGGAACATACGGACGCCCAGCTGGACACTGAATGGGAGTGACGTCGACCGCCGAAAGCCGCCCGAACTAGGAGAGGGACCAACTTCGGCTGAAGTCGTGACACCCTGGCCCTAAGAAGTTCTTTAAAGGAGGAACCACTGTGGGCTCAGTTGATAAGAGTTGACATTTATCCAGCTCTGTCTTCGCAAAACATAAAGGAAAGGGCACTATAATTATATAATGTGATCATATAGTTTTACATAGAATCTATCTGCCCAGTTTGTCTCTTTGTGAGTAAAACAGATTGGTAGCCACTTGTCCCTGTATGTCAGCTCTCTCCTTTTACTATGCCCAGTTGGTTTTATATACAGTACCAGTCAAATGTTTAGAAACACCTACTCATTCCAGGGTTTAATTTTTTTTACATTGTAGAATAATAGTGAAGACATCAAAACTATGAAATAACACATATGGAATCATGTAGAAACCAAATAAGTGTTATACAAATCCAAAAATATTTTATATTTGAAATAATTCAAAGTAGCCAACCTTTGCCTTGATGACAGCTTTGCACACTCTTGCATTCTCTCAACCAGTGTCACCTGGAATGCTTTTCCAACAGTCTTGAAGGAGTTCCCACATATGCTGAGCACTTGTTGGCTGCTTTTCCTTCACTCTGCAGTCCAACTCATCCCACGCCATCTCAATTGAGTTGAGGTCAGGTGAGTGTGGAGGCCAGGTCATCTGATGCAGCACTCCATCACTCTCCTTCTTGGTCAAATAGCCCTTACACAGCCTAGAGGTGTGTTGGGTCATTGTGCTGTTGAAAAACAAATGCTGTTGAAAAACTAAGCGCAAAGCAGATATGATGGCTTATCGCTGCAGAATGCTGTGGTAGCCATGATTGTCAGAAATCTCAATGATGCAGGTAGGCAGAGTCAGGCGCAGGACAACGGAGATGAGTAATCACGTATATTTACTCAAATAAAAAACGACCAGAATTGGTAGTACAAAATACAAGCTCACATACACGAGCAAATCTAACATATAATAAACACGCACAAAACCATGGGGGAAACAGAGGGTTTAAATAAGGAACATGTAATTATGGGATAGAAACCAGGTGTGTATAATGAAGACAAAAAAACATTGAAAATGAAAAGTAGATCGGCGGTAGATAGAAGACCGGTGACGTCGACCGCCGAACGCCGCCCGAACAAGGAGAGGGACCGACCTCGGCGGAAGTCGTGACAATGCTGGTTAAGTGTGCCTTGAATTCTAAATAAATCACTGACAGTGTCAGCGGAAAAGCACCCCCACACCATCACACCTCCTACCTGCTTCACTGTGGGAAGCACACATGCAGAGTAAGTGAACGGATAATCTCTGCGTCACAAAGACACAGTGGTTGGAACCACAAATCTCAAATTTGGACTCATCAGACCAAAGGACAGATTTTCACCAGTCTCTTCTTATTATTCTTGGTGTCCTTTAGTAGTGGTTTCTTTGCAGCAATTCGACCATGAAGGCCTGATTCACACAGTCTCCTCTGAACAGTTGATGTTGAGATGTGTCTGTTACTTGAACTCTGTGAAGCATTTATTTGGGCTGCAACTTCTGAGGCTGGTAACTGGTAACTTATCCTCTGCAGCATAGGTGACTCTGGGTCTTCCTTTCCTGTGGCGGTCCTCATGAGAGCCAGTTTCATCATAGCGCTTCATGGTTTTTGAGACTGCACTTGAAGAAAATGTCAAAGTTCTTGAAATTTTCCCTATTGACTGACCTTCATATCTTAAAGTAATGATGACTGTCATTTCTCTTTGCTTATTTGAGCTGTTCTTGCCATAATATGGACTTGGTATTTTACCAATTAGGGCTATCTTCTGCACACCACCCTACCTTGTCACAACACAACTGATTGAATCAATAACATTAAGGAATAAAATTCCACAATTTAACTTTTAACAGCGCACACCTGTTAATTCAAGTCAAATTTTATTTGTCACAAAGACATGGTTAGCAGATGTTAATGTGACCATGCAGTAATACATTAATATCTAACAAGTAATCTAACAATTTCACAACAACTACCTTATACACACAAGTGTAAAGGAATGAATAAGAATATGTACATATAAATATGGGTGAGCGATGGCCGAACGGCATAGGCAAGATGCAGTAGATGGTATAGAGTACAGTATATACATATGAGATGAGTAATGTAGGGTATGTAAACATTATATAAAGTGGCATTGTTTAAAGTGGCTAGTGATACATTTATTACATCAAATTTGTATTATTAAAGTGGCTAGAGATTTAAGTCAGTATGTTGGCAGCAGCCACTCAATGTTAGTGATGGCTGTTTAACAGTCTGATGGCCTTGAGGTAGAAGCTGTTTTTCAGTCTCTCGGTCCCAGCTTTGATGCACCTGCACTGACCTCGCCTTCTGGATGATAGCGGGGTGAACAGGCAGTGGCTCGGGTGATTGTTGTCCTTGATGATCTTTTTGGCCTTCCTGTGACATCGGGTGGTGTAGGTGTCCTGGAGGGCAGGTAGTTTACCCCCGGTGATGCGTTGTGCAGACCTCACTACCCTCTGGAGAACCTTACGGTTGTGGGCGGAGCAGTTGCCGTACCAGGCGGTGATACAGCCCGACAGGATGCTCTCGATTGTGCATCTGTAAAAGTTTGTGTTTTTGGTGACAAGCCAAATTTATTCAGCCTCCTGAGGCTGCTGCGCCTCTTCACCACGTTGTCTGTGTGGGTGGACCATTTCAGTTTGTTCGTGATGTGTACGGCAAGGAACTTTCCACCTTCTCCACTACTGTCCCATCGATGTGGATAGGGGGGTGCTCCCTCTGCTGTTTCCGGAGGTCCACGATCATCTTCTTTGTTTTGTTGACGTTGAGTGAGAGGTTATTTTCCTGACATCACACTCCAAGGGCCCTCACCTCCTCCCTGTAGGCCATATCGTCGTTGTTGGTAATCAAGCCTACCACTGTAGTGTCGTCAGCAAACTTGATGATTGAGTTGGAGGCGTGCATGGCCACACAGTCATGGGTGAACAGGGAGTACAGGAGAGGGCTGAGAATGCACCCTTGTGGGGCCCCAGTGTTGAGGATCAGCGGGGTGGAGATGTTGTTTACTGCCCTCCCCACCTGGGGACGGCCCATCAGGAAGTCCAGGACCCCGTTGCACAGGGCGAGGTCGAGACCTAGGGTCTCAGGCTTAATGACGAGTTTGGAGGGTACTATGGTGTTAAATGCTGAGCTGTAGTCGATGAACAGCATTCTTACATAGGTATTCCTGTTGTCCAGATGGGTTAGGACAGTGTGATTGCGATTGCATCGTTTGTGGACCTATTAGGGCAGTAAGCAAATTGGAGTGGGTCTAGGGTGTCAGGTAGGGTGGAGGTGATATGATCCTAGACTAGTCTCTCAAAGCACTTCATAATGATGGAAGTGAGTGCTACGTGGCGATAGTCATTTAGCTCAGTTACCTTAGCTTTCTTGGGAACAGGAACAATGGTGGCCCTCTTGAAGCATGTGGGAACAGCAGACTGGGATAAGGATTGATTGAATATGTCCGTAAACACACCAGCCAGCTGGTCTGCGCATGCTCTGAGGACGCGGCTTGGGATGCCGTCTGGGCCGGCAGCCTTGCGAGGGTTAACACGTTTAAATGTTTTACTCACGTTGGCTGCAGTGAAGGAGATCCCGCAGGTAGCGGGCCGTGTCGGTGGCACTGTATTGTCCTCAAAGTGAGCAAAGAAGTTGTTTAGTTTGTCTGGGAGCAAGACATCGTGGTCCGCGACAGGGCTGGTTTTCTTTCTGTAGTCCGTGATTGACTGTAGACCCTGCCACATACCTCTCGTATCTGAGCTGTTGAATTGCGACTCTACTTTGTCTCTATACTGACGCTTAGCTTGTTTGATTGCCTAATACCTACACTGTTTCTATTCAGTCATGTTTCCGGTCGCCTTGCCCTGATTAAAAGCAGTGGTTCGCACTTTCAGTTTAGCACGAATGTTGCCATCAATCCACGGTTTCTGGTTGGGGAAGGTTTTAACAGTCGCTGTGGGTACAACATCATCGATGTACTTGCTAATAAACTCGCTCACCGAATCAGCGTATTCATCAATGTTATTGTCCGACGCTATGCCGAATATATCCCAGTCCACGTGTTCGAAGCAATCTTGAGGCGTGGAATCAGATTGGTCGGACCAGCGTTGAACAGACCTGAGCACGGGCGTACCCTGTTTAAGTTTCTGTCTGTCGGCTGGGAGCAACAAAATGTAGTCGTGGTCAGATTTGCCGAAAGGAGGGCAAGGGAGGGCTTTGTATGCGTCGCGGAAGTTAGAGTAGCAATGATCCAGAATTTTGCCAGCCCGGGTCACACATTCGATATGCTGATAAAATTTAGGGAGCCTTGTTTCCAGATTAGCCTTGTTAAAATCCCCAGCTACAATAAACACAGCCTCAGGATATGTGGTTTCCAGTTTACATAGAGTCCAATGAAGTTCTTTCAGGGCCGTCGATGTGTCTGCTTGGGGGGGATATACGCAACTGTGATTATAATCGAAGAGAATTCTCTTGGTAGATAATGCGGTCGGCATTTGATTGTAAGGAATTTTAGGTCAGGTGAACAAAAGGACTTGAGTTCCTGTATGTTGTAATGATCACACCACGTCTCGTTAATCATAAGGCATGCACCCCCACCCTTCTTCTTACTAGAGAGATGTTTGTTTCTGTCGGCGCGATGCGTGAAGAAACCAGGTGGCTGTACCAACTCTGATAACGTATCCCGAGTGAGCCATGTTTCCATGAAGCAAAGAACGTTACAGTCTCTGATGTCTCTCTGGAAGGCAACCCTTGCTCGGATTTTGTCTACCTTGTTGTCAAGAGACTGGACAGTGGCGAGTAGTATACTCGGGAGAGGTGCGCAATGTGCCTGTCTACGGAGCCTGACGAGAAGACCACTCCGTCTGCCCCTTCGGCGGTGCTGTTGTTTTGGGTCGCCTGCTGGGATCCGATCCATTGTCCTGGTTGGTGGGCCAAACAGAGGATCCGCTTCGGGAAAGTCGTATTCCTGGTCGTAATGTTGGTAGGTTGACGTTGCTCTTATATCCAATAGTTCCTCCCGGCTGTATGTAATAAAACTTGAAATTTCCTGGGGTAACAATGTAAGAAATTATACATCAAAATACTGCATAGTTTAGTGAGAACGCAAAGCGAGGCTGCCGTCTCTGTCTGCGCCGGATGTTTAATTGGAATGCTTTCCAGATGAGTACCTCATGAAGCTGGTTGAGGGAATGCAGAGAGTGTGCAAAGCTGTCATCAAGGCAAAAGGTGGCTACTTTGAACAATCTAAAATATATTTAGATTTTTTGAATACTTTTTTTGGTTACTACATGATTCCATATGTGTTATTTCATAGTTTTGATGTCTTCAGTATTATTCTACAATGTAGAAAATAGTAAAAATAAAGAAAAACCCTTGAATGATTAAATGTGTCCCAACTTTTGACTGGCACTTTACAGTAATAATGAATAATGAATATGAATTCGGAGGTCAGAAGTTAATAAATATTAAAGCATTAGGCCTCTTGCTAAAGGTTTCAGTCAAATAAAAACTTTACTTAATCTGAACTGGTTAGTAAGACTGGCTCACCCCATGTTCAAGAATGGCTTTTTTATCTTTATCCAGACTACAACCTCAATTTCGGGTATTTGAAAATGAAATAATCTCCAAAATGTCGCTATTTTTAAAACAAGAAATAGATTGTTTGTTGCTATTTCAGTTTAATACACCAGAAAAGACTGGCTATACCAGTTTCATTTAAGAACCATAACATTGACAGCTGCACCATACAGGTTGCAAAATAGCTGGGATGAGATTTGCGATGTACCGATTCCATGGCACATGGAACTGATAAACAAAACAAAGCCGGATTCAAAACTTATTTTTTCAATTTAAATGATTATTAAAAAATCTTGAAACCAATAAAATGTTGTATATATGGGGGATACAACCATCCCACCTCTACAGATGTCATGTATACTCCCTCTCCGGCCTCTAGGTCATCAGGCTGATGATTATCCCGCACACCTGTCACCATCGACAAGCGCACCAACGCCTCATGACACTCACCTGGACTCCATCACCTCCTTGATTATCTTCTCTATATCTGTCACTCCCCTTGGTTCTTTCCTCAGGTGTTATTGACTGTTTCATGTCGGTGCGTTGTTTGTGTTTATTGTTTTGTTTATTTATTAAAACACTCACTCACTCTCTGTGCTTGCTTCCCGACTCTCAGCACACATCGTTACACAGAATCATTAGATCACTTGTTGTTTGTCCGTAAAAATTATATATAAATAAGCTGGAAGTAGAAGCCTAAGTATTGTTGTCCGTTAGTTTACTCCAATTAGGGATGATAGGGTTAGGGGAAAATATACAAAAAATATACTTACCCCAAAATATGTGGGGGATTAGAAAGGATGCAGACAATTACATTGATAGAAGACACAATCTGCAATATTAAAGCTGATCTAACCCTTACAAAAAAATGTAATGTAACTTTCCATAGTCAGTAACATAACGAGTTACTTTTAAAAGAGGAGAGGAGAGAGGAGCTATGGGGAGAGAGAGAGAGAGAGAGAGGAGGAAGAATGAATGGAGGGATGCAGGGTTGTAACCAGAGATGTGTTGGAGGAGAGATGTGGTAAAAGAGGGGAATTGTAAAAGTAGATGCACAGGAGTGAACGCTGAGATGGATGGAGGGAGAGAAAGTTAATCCCCTCCATTGTGTCGTTGCCTTTGTTCTCCTCATCCATCTCCTCATGGTGTGTATCCTCTCTCTCTCTCTGAGAGAGAGAGAGAGAGAGAGAGAGAGAGAGAGAGAGAGAGAGAGAGAGAGAGAGAGAGAGAGAGAGAGAGAGAGAGAGAGAGAAACCTACAACACCCTTTTAAGATCATTGATTAGGGACAGTTCTATAAGTCAATAGCACTCAAATGGAATATCTTAGAGTGGTGTGTAGGTTTCTGGACTAACTGAAGATCTTCTAGTGTGGGTGTGTGCATGTGTTGTGTCATGTCGTCTGGAGAAAACAGTGTCTGCGTCCTAAATAGTACCCGGTTCCCTACATAGTGCCTGTAGGCCATGGTTAAAAGTAGTGCACTACATATGGAATAGGGTGCCATTTGGAAAGCAGAGTGAGAGGTGAACTCTATGCTGTAACAACGACCGCTCCCTCCCTCCCTCTCCATCCTCTCTTCCCACCCTTTTCCGTTCCTCTCTCTCCATCCTCTCCTGCCTCCTTCCCCCATCATCCCTTCATACCTCCATCTCATCCTCTCATTCTCTCTCCTCCCTCCATCTGATGAGGCTCAGGGTGCTGGGTATCCATGGAAACAGGAGTCTCAAAGTAACAGATCAGAGGAACTGTACATATTTTCAACTACAAACACACACACACACACACACACACACGTCTTACTATACTTGTGAGGACTTCTGGTACTCACAAGTACAGTAAAATGTGTACACACACCCTGGGAATATTGGCCTCTACCCTCACTGCTGTCATAGAACAGGTACACATACAGTACCTGTCAAGAGTTTGGACACGCCTACTCATTCAATGGTTTTTCTTCATTTTTACTACATTGTAGAATAATAGTAAAGACATCAAAACTATGAAATAACACATGGAATCATGTATTAACCAACATTGTTAAACAAATCAAAATATATTTTAGATTTGCGATTCTTCAAAGTAGCCACCCTTTGCCTTGGATGACAGCTTTGAACACTCTTGGCATTCTCTCAACCAGCTTCACCTGGAATGATTTTCCAACAGTCTTGAAGGAGTTCCCACATATGCTGAGCACTTGTTGGCTGCTTTTCCTTCACTCTGCGGTCTAACTCATCACAAACCATCTCACTTGGCTTGAGGTCGGGTGATTGTGGGGGCCAGTTCATGCAGCACTCCATCACTCTCCTTCTTGGTAAAATTGCCCTAACACAGCCTGGAGGTGTGTTGGGTCATTGTCCTGTTGAAAAACACATGATAGTCCCACTAAGCGCAAACCAGATGGGGTGGCGTATCGCTGCAGAATGCTGTGGTAGCCATGCTGGTTAAGTGTGCCTTGAATTCTAAACAAATCACTGACAAAGCACCCCCACACCATCACACCTCCTCCTCCATGCTTCATGGTGGGAACCACAAATGGCAGATCATCCATTCACATACTCTGCGTCTCATAAAGACACGGCAGTTGGAACCAGAAATCTCAAATTTGGACTCATCAGACCAAAGGACAGATTTCCACTGGTCTAATATCCATTGCTCGTGTTTCTTGGGCCAAGCCTCATCTTCTTATTGGTGTCCTTTAGTTGTGGTTTCTTTACAGCAATTCGACCATGAAGGCCTGGTTCACGCAGTCTCCTCTGAACAGTTGATGTTGACATGTTTCTGTTACTTGAACTCTGAAGCATTTATTTGGGCTGCAATCTGAGGTGTAGTTAACTCTTCCTTTCCTGTGGTGGTCATGAGAGCTAATTTCATCATAGCGCTTGATTTTTGCAGCTGCACTTGAAGACACTTTCAAAGTTCTTCAAATGTTCCGTATTGACTGACCTTCATGTCTTAAAGTAATGATGGACGGTCATTTCTCTTTGCTTTTTTGAGCTGTTCTTGCAATAATATGGACTTGGTTTTTAACCAAATAGGGCCCTCTTCTGTATACCACCCCTACCTTGTCACAGCACAACTGATTGTCTCAAACGCATTAAGAAGGAAAGAAATTTGACCAATTAACTTTTAGCAAGGCACACATGTTATTTGAAATGCATTCCAGGTGACTACCTCATGAAGCTGGTCGAGAGAATGCAAAGTCAAGGCAAAGGGTGGCTACTTTGAAGATTTTCAAATATATTTTGATTTGTTTAACACTTTTTTGGTTACTACATGACTTCATAGTTTTGATGTCTTCACTATTATTCTACAATGTAGAAAATTGTAAAAAATTGAATGAGTAGGTGTGTCCAAACTTTTGACTCGTACTGTACATACATGCGTACAGAGACAAACACACAGTGGAACATTATATGAACACACAGGATCCCCATTAGCTATTGCACATGCAGCCGGTACTCTTCCTGGGGTAAACATAAAACTGGAACACTATACACATACATAAATGACAGTGGGGCTCAGGGCTAAATCCTCAGTTGCGAGTGAAAGAGACACACGCTTCTGATGGCAGCATATTTCATAGCTATCATCTGGCAAAATGACACACTGCTCAACTCTGCCATAGTAGACCGATGTAGCATCCAATTAGCCACTTTAAACATAGGAATTGGATGTAACAAATGTATCACTAGCCACTTTAAACAATTTTGTATATAATGTTTACGTATCCGACATACTCATATCAAATGTATACACTGTACTCTAAACCATCTACTGTATCTTGCCTATGCCGTTCGGCCATCGTCCCAAATCTCTAGCCACTTTAATAATTATAATTGGATGACATAATGTATCACTAGCCACTTTAAACAATGCCATTTATATAATGTTTACATATCCTACATTACTCATCTCATATATATATATGTGTATATATTGTACTCCATACCATCTACTGCATCTTGCCTATGCCGGTCAGCCATCGCTCATCCATATATTTATATGTACATACTCGTATTCATTCCTTTACTCTTGTGTGTATAAGGTAGTTGTTGTGAATTTGTTAGATTACTTGTTAGATACTACTGCATGGTCGGAACTAGAAGCACAAGCATTTCGCTACACTCGCATTAACATCTGCTAACCATGTGTATGTGACAAATACAATTTGATTTGATTTGATTTGATTACAACTTACAGGTGGACAACAATATATGGACACATTTCATCTGAATAATTTGCAACACAAACTCCATGGTCTTTCACAATGGATTTACAATTCTTCCAATGATCATGGCTATTCCATGCCACTAGTATGAAGTGAAGTAACTGGCTAGCTAACTGGCTAGCTAATCAAATATGTAACTTTCAGATCACAGACATCAGAAATATAACACAACATCAAGGATACACTTAAGAGTAAGCCTGAGGCTTACTGCTATTAGCCCATAGAAACGCATTGAATAACAGATTCATACATGGAAACAGTAAAACAGTAAAAAAAAAAAAATCTAAAGGAAGATTGTTTGTTTTAAAGAGTCTGCCCTATATCTGAGAGATATAAGAAAGATCCGGAAAATTATAAATTTTATGGCGCCAAAATATTTTTTTAACTAGTACCGGGCTACCTTCAGACGAGTCTTGTGAGGCTTGTGTTCGTGAGAGTCTCACCTTTCCATAGAGGGGACATATTGTTGTGAAGTCCAAACTGTTCGGACGGTACAGACAGAAGTTGACTGCGGTACGGATTTTAGAAGAGTCCCGTGACACAGAAACAATACTGCCTGGGGAAAGAATCTAAGGGAGTGCCAGATAAAGGGGAGGTAATGAGTGAGGTTATGGAGTCCAGGTGTGCCTCATGATGAAGCGCAGGTGCACGTAATGATTGATGCCAGGTGTACGTAATGACGGTTACCAGGACCGGTGGTTTGTAAACCGGTGACGTCGAACGTCGGAGGGGAGAAGCAGGAGTAGACACGACAGAAGCTCCCCAAATTCAGGTGTGCCAAGCTTGTACCGTCATACCCAAGAAGACTCGACTCTGTAATCGCTGCCAAAGATGCTTCAACAAAGTATTGAGTAAAGGGTCTGAATACTGAAGTCAATGTGATATTTTAGTTGATTTATTTTATACATTTGCTAAAACAACATATTAATCCATTTTAGAATAAGGCCGTAACGTAACAAAATGTGGAAAAAGACTAGGGGTCTGAATACTTTCCCGAATGCACTGTATATCTAGAAAGATATATTAGCTACAGTATAGTAAGTGTTACCTTTTTCAGCAGGTCGGTGCGAATCCCTTAGCTAGCAAGCTAGCTCTCTCAACACTTGACACAAAAAGCTATTCCCATTTCTTACGTCCACAGAGCAAAAGTAGATGTCCAAGATGTGTAAAAGTCTGGGTAAAATGTATTTACTGGTAATGACATTCAGTGGTGTAAAGTAGTTAAGTATAAATACTTTCAAGTACTACTTCAGTAGTTTGTTGGGGTATATGTACTTTACTTTACTATTTATATTTTTGACAACTTTTACTGTTACTTCAAGACAATAATGTACTTTTTACTCCATACATTTTCCCTAATACCCAAAAGTACTGGTTAAATTCACGCACTTATCAAGAAAACATCCCTGGTCATCTCTACTGCCTCTGATCTGGCGGACTCACTAAACACAAATGCTTTGTTTGTAAATTAATGTCTGAGTGAGTGTGCCCCTGGCTATCCGTAAATTAAAGAAACACAATATAATTGTGCCGTCTGCATAATATTAGGAATTTGAAGTTATTAATACTTTTACTTTTGAAACGTAACTATATTTTATCAATTCCATGTACTGTACTTTTGATACTTTTGATACTGTACTTTTGATACTATATTTAAAACCAAATACTTTTAGACTTTTACTCAAGTAGTATTTTACTGTGTGACTTTCACTTTTACTTGAGTCATTTTCTATTAAGGCGATCTTAACTTTCACTCAAGTATGACATTTGTGTGCTTTTTCCACCACTGATGACATTTTCAGACAAGTGGACAGTCTCAAACCATAATCCACTTGGATCAAACAGGCTTCATAGCAGGCACACAATCATTTTTATCTTTATTCTTTCATAAATTATTTTTCAAGAGCACATAAAGAACATGTACCATACATACACAACATATCTTTGCTGTCTTTACAAAGGAGCGTAATTACATTCACATGTTAAAGGTACATTTTTGCTGTATAGAGCAAATATTTCAAGAGTCTGAATAAGAAACCAATTTGGATAAAGCCACAAAATAATTTTCTTCGGTTATAGTCACAGCCGTGTATATTCCCCCTCAAGCCGATACCACGACAGCCCTCAAAGGACTACACTGGACTTTATGCAAACTGGAAACCACATATTCTCAGGCCGCATTTATTGTAGCTGGGGATTTTAACAAAGCAAATTTGAGGAAAACGCTACCGAAGTTCTACTAACACATTGACTGTTGTACTCGCGCTGAAAAAACTTTAGACCACTGTTACTCAACTTTTCGAAATGCTACAAGGCCCTCCCCCGCCCTCCCTTTGGCAAATCTGATCACGACTCAATTTTGCTCCTCCCTTCCTATAGGCAGAAAGTACCTGTGCTAAGGTATATTCAACGCAGGTCTGACCAATTGGAATCCATGCTTCAAGATTGCTTTGATCACGCGGATTAGGATATGTTCTGGGTAGCCTCTGAGAATAACATTGACGAATACACAGATACGGTGACTGAGATTATCAGAAAGTGTATAGGAGATTTTGTTCCCACTGTGACTATTAAAACCTACCCAAATCAGAAACTGTGCATAGATGGCACCACTCGCGCAAAACTGAAAGAGCGAACCACCGCATTTAACCATGGCAAGGTGACTGGGAATATGGCTGAATAAAAACAGTATAGTTATTCCCTCCGTAAGGCAATCAAACAGGCAAAACGTCAGTACAGAAACAAAGCGGAGTCGCAATTCAAACGGCTCAGACACGAGACGTATGTGGCAGGGTCCACAGACAATCACGGAGTACAAAGGGAAAACAAGCCATGTGACGAACTCTGACGTCTTGCTCCCGGACAAGCTAAACACCTTCTTTGCCCACTTTGAGGACAACACAGTGCCACCGAAGCGGCCCGCTACCAAGGACTGTGGGCTCTCCCTCTCCGTGGCTAACGTGAGTAAGACATTTAAGCGTGTTAACCCTCGCAAGGCAGCCGGACCAGACGGCATCCTTAGCAACATCTTCAGAGCATGCGCAGACCAGCTGGCTGGAGTATTTACGAACATATTCAATCTCTCCTTATCCCAGTCTGCTGTCCCAACTTGCTTCAAGATGTCCACCATTTTTCCTGTATCCAAGAAATCAAAGGTAACTGAACTAAATGACTATAGCTCCGTAGCACTCACTTCTGTCGTTTGTGATACAACATCATCAGACTAGTTAAGGGTCGTATCACCTCTACCTTATCTGACACCCTAGACCCACTTAAATTTGCCTACCACCTCAATACATCCACAGACGATAAAATCCAAATTAATATCTAAGGGATATTAGTGCAAATCCGATCTGTGAGAATATCTAATTTGTAAATAAAGCCAGTTTGTTATTTAGAATTATTTATTTCTGTTTTTAGAGGGAGAGAAATCAAAAGCCTACCATCACCTAATGGGTCTCCCGGTCAAGGCCGGCAGGGGTATCGAACCAGCATCTGTAGCAAAGCAGTTTGCACTGCGAAGCAGTGTCTTAGACCGCTGCGCCAATCGGGAGGACCCATCCACAATCGGGAGGACCCATTTAATGCTGTCATAATGGGCTATTATATTATGTATCGTATTATAATACAATACATGGTGTGCAGGTCAGGATAACAAAAACATTTCTTTATTAAAGACTATCAGAAAGAATGTTGGTACTTATTTATTTTGATCCAAAGCCATGAATGAGTGAGTCACTCAGCTTTACGTAGGTGCCGAGGTTATATGACTGTGCCATCAACTTGATTATTTAGCAGACATCACTTGCTTATATTCAGTCAACACATATATCTTAAGAATATCATGGAATATAATTGAAAATGTTTGTTTCTCCATGCTTGTCTCAGAATAGCACGAAATGGTGCTGAAATAGTTGACCACAGCGGGTAGGCCATATATAACGATATTTTGGAGATTATTTTGTTTTCAAAAAAACTAAAGTGAGCGACTATAATCTGAATAAAGGCCCCAAAAAATATTTATAAAGGCTAAAATATTTTTTTTTAGAGGGAGAAAAAGCAAGGACATCCCAGCCAGCCAAACCCTCCCCTAACCCGGATGAAGCTGGGCCAATTGTGCGCTGCACTATGGGACTCCCAATCACATCCGGATATGATACAGCCTGGATTCAAATCAGGGACTGTAGTGATGCCGCTTGCACTGAGATGCAGTACCTTAATAATAATAATAATAATAATACTTTTTCTCCCTTCCACTTGTTAAGGTTCCAATTGATAGTCTTTTTTTATAAATTACTATATTTGAGTTTAACCACAATATTTGTTGTATTATTTGTTCTCTCTTTTCTGGTGGATTAAACTGAAATTGCAATCAACCACGGTCGGTTGTGATACAGCCAACCTAACTAAGAAATACATTTGAAGATAAATTCTCCCCCTACCCTCCTTCTAGGCAAGTGGCTGTGAGTTTTTGAAAGAGTATTTTCCAGTAGGCAACAATTTGTTAACCTTCATTAGCCTACTTTGTTCCAATATTTCTTTCATTCAGTGATATTTATTCTCATAGTAATTCTTTATGGATCCATAACTAAATTAACATCTGCATTTTGAAAGAGTATTTTTATCATTATTTTATTAACGAAAGCATAAAGATGCTGATGAAGAAATACAGTACTGTACAGTATATGCTTTATCCGGATTTTTGCGGATGCATGAGGTAGCCTACACGCGCTTTAAGTATTTGGGTAATAAAGCATTTAAAGCATTTTGAAGATAGAAGCCGCCTGCATTTGTTCATTACGCTACTGTGCAGTCTGACAAGTAAACATAGACTAGTTCCTTACATAAGTGCCTAATTCCTTACATAAGGGAGAGCAGGCCATGTCCAGACTTATTCGGTGACCTCAAGTGCTCATTAACTCTGTTTTTAATGCTTTTTTGGGTTGCATCAGTCATGAACAGAAACTTCTGACACACAGTATTAATGATGAACACCCGGAGGTTCACTGGTAAGCCACATTTGTCTCGGGATCCATCCCAGTTGGTATTCTGTGTCCACTAGAAGGTATCTCTCTTCGGTTACACATCCTTGGAATAGCAGAACAGCATAACGGTCTGGGCGGCCCTTGCTGTGCCTGGTGAGCAGTTGGTCAAGTTCTGTTGTCAGAAGAGGAATGGAAATGTCAGCGTGAACCGACGACCTGACGAACCCGCCAGGTATGTTGACTCTGCCTGTTGGAGGTGGAGTTCCAGAGCTCACAGGTGTGCCTGGCATGGATTGTGACTCTGTCTCGTTCCTCGCCCTCTTCAACGGGTCATTCTCCGTCTGACTCTCTGCCAATGCCGCCTGACTCTCTGCCAATGACGAGTGACTCTCTGCCAATACCGCCTGGCTCTGGACCAATGCATCAGCTGTCGCCCGTATCTCTGCCCTCAGATAATGTTTCTCTTTCTGCTGGTCTGCCTTCAATGACTCAACCTCGGTCTTCAAAGTTTGAATCTGATCCATGTGCATGTTCATCAGATGAGCAAAATGGTACCACCCTGAGTGCCCATCGATTACAGTGGCCTATGATAGAAACGGTAGATCAATTAAGAATTAAAAGTGACTCCAACACACCAATGCTGCGTACACATTATAAGAATCTAACAAAACTAACTGCTTTCTTGGCAACCATTTGTTTTTTCGGTGCGGCCCATTGTCCAGCCCTTTGTCCAGCCCTTTGTCCACTGATCTACATAATGGTTGTCGACATGGTTGTATGCTCTTAAAACACATTCACGTTTTAAGTCCACAATTATTATGTATTTATTTATTTAACCTTTATTTAATTTAGCGATTTTATTACACAGTATGCCTACACATTGATAGGCTATATACAGGTTTTTTAAGAAAATTAACCAAAATACATTCAGTTTTGGTGATCCTCTCAGCTCTGGCTCATTTCAAGTCCTCTTGAAAATCCTAACCCTGGAACAGGTAGCACCATTGAAAGGAGCTGGCTTGATGGAAACGATGTCCATTTCGTCTGTTCTCTTTGGTTGCAATGTCATCGAATACATTGCAAGTTGGGGGATGTTCATACCTATTGTAGTCGGGCTATAAAGAGTCTATTGTCCTGCTGATAGGGCTACACCTGCTACAGTACTACAGTACACTTGTGAAAAACAAGTGTTTGATAACCTGTTTTCAAAATGCCTCACTACTGTAAATAAAAACACAGCATCTTGTTTACATCCTGTTAACATTCTTTATTGTAACCACGTCACAAATCATTTGTATCAACCTTTCCAATTACTTTTAGTGTTTGGAATTTACAACTGTACGCTTTTCATGTTATTTTTCGTTAAATCCAGTTTGGATTTAAGTATAACTTTTGACTGATGCCTTTAGTGAGAGGTCTAATGCTCTAATATTTAATAGTTTCTGCCCTCCGAATTCATATCTTAGGGGCATTTTTTTGCCATTATTAGTTTGAACGTGCAGACAGGCACTAAGAACAGCAGAAATGTTTCCCTAGTTAGCGCCATTATTAATGCAATGACCCTTAAAGTGTTGCTCTGTGCTACCCAGTGGAGTGGAGTGGGGGTCCAAACCCCCTCCCCCTTCCTCCTCCTCCTCCCCCCTTCACCAAGGGCTAGGTCCGTCTTCTGTGCACTGCTCTGAGGCCCGTCCCGTGCCTCCTGCCCTCATGCCTTGAACCTCGTGCGCCTACCGCTATCTCAGTGGATAACAGCTGGAGAACTGCAAGGCATTCCTATTGTGCGTCACTCGGGAGATATGACCAATATATATTGTCCTGCTGGAAAAGGTTGTTTGGAGAATTCACAGCCTGCTACGCTTGTGAAAAACAGGTTTAATAATATATCTGTGAAAATATCCAAGGGGCTTTTATATCATTCTTAATGAATGAATTAATAATAATAATAATAATAATAATAATAATAATAATAATAATAGCTTTGTTTTAAAAAATAATGATATTTTTCAGATGATTTCGTTTTCAAACAACATAAAGTGAGTGAGAAAAAGGCCATTCTTGAACGTGGGGTGAGACATTGTTACTAATTTGTAAATAAAGCCAGTTTGTTATTTAGAATTATTTATTTCTGTTAGAGGGAGAGAAATCGAAAGCCTACCATCACCCAGTCATGGCTGACACAGGTATTGAACCAGCATCTGTACTGTAGTTTGCACTGGGATGCAGTGTCTTAGACCGCTGCGCTGTACAGTGTGGTTGGTCAGGAGTAGGCTACAGTACTACAGTAAGAGCAAAATAATCCTAACATTTCCACACCCTAATTGTAGTCTAAGTTTCTCTTAGAATAAAAACCTTAGAGTAACAACAGTTTTAGTAAGTAATACTGACAAGTAGTAACAAAAATAATATTCCAAGTGGTGCTGCAGGACAGAGGAATAGCAATTCTTACACTATTGTTCTAAATTAAATCACCTTCTTCATCCTCATCATTCAGTTCATTGAAATTACATTTTGAAGTCGTGCACAATTATTAGTTTCTATTTGGTTTATGTTGCCCATTCATTGTCAGTTAGACACAGTAGCGCCTTGGGACCCAAAAGCATAATCAGTGCACTAACTCCCCCTTGCACTGGTCTGGAGCAATGATGCAGGGTACCATACTAAACCACAAATTACCTCTAAATCCTGCAGCATAATCTCTAAACTTTTAGTTGAGCAACCACTGTACCTATTTGTCCACACTGCCTCCAACACGTAGCGGATATTCCTTCTTTCATTTTATTAAGTTTATTCCGGCTCATAAAACATTTTGGTAGTACTTTTTATTGAAACTCCCTTGTTCGGTTACATGTAGTGGCTTTATATAGTGGCTTTATATAGTGTTTTCCATATATTCCCCCAACTCTCCTATGATATCTGCACCTATAATTCAACCTACCACGAGTTCCTAAGATTATCTAAAGATAATACTTGCATGTTAACGATATTGTGATAAAAATTTGAAACGTTTCGATGTTTTCCCCTTGATAAAGTAATTCAATCATCTCGTCAATAGGAGTAATCGGCTCCTATTTTTGTAACAATCCTTTTTTAACAATGAAATGCCTTACTTGAAGGTACCTATAAAAATGTGTTTAGGATGCAATGTGATTACGTTGCGCTGCCCAGTAATATGACTTAATCTCTACGGGTGTCCCTAAACTTGGACGGTTGTTTCTAACGTGCGCTAACGATCCCGTAACCAATTGTGCTATTGTGTATGTTTTTTTCGCGTTATTTGCACGTTATTTTGTAGATAATTTATATTACTACAGCGATTACTCACCCCATACTTGTGGAATACTTTTTCTTCAACAAGTCGGAAGGGAAGGATTTACTTCAGACGCCGAAGAAGGACCTCATCCCCGTCAGTTGCAGGAAAAAAGACGGAGGTATTGTGGATGAAGATCCGGTTGCCTTGTTAGGATCCATCACCGAGAGGGGATTCTACCAATCAATCGATAATAAAATAGACGAACTACGATCATGTATATCCTACCAATGGACATTAAAAACTGTAGTATCTTGTATTTCACCGTCGTGGCTGAACGACGACATGAATAACATACAGCTAGTGGGTTTTAAGCTTTTTTGTCAGGATAGAACAGCGGCCTCTGGTAAGACAAGGGGTGGCGGTCTATGTATATTTGTATACAACAGCTGGTGCACGAAATCTAAGGAAGTCTCGAGGTTTTGCTCACCTGAGGTAGAGTATCTCATGAAAAGCTGTAGACCACACTATTTACCAAGACCTGAAGTTCAGCTGTAGTTTTCGTGGCTGATGCAGGCACTAAGACCACACTCAATGAGCTTTATACGGCCACAAGCAAACAGGAAAACTCTCATCCAGAGGCGGTGCTCCTAGTAGCCAGGGACTTTAATGCAAACTCAAATCCGTTTGACCTAATTTCTACCAGTATGTTAAATTTGCAACCAGAGGGAAAAAAAACTCTAGACCACCTTTACTCCACACACAGAGACGCGTGCAAAGCTCTCCCTCACCCTCCATTTGGCAAATCTGACCATCCTCCTGATTCCTGCTTACAAGCAAAATCTAAAGCAGGAAGTACCAGTGACTCGTCAATAAGAAAGTGGTCAGATGAAGCAGATGCTAAGCTACAGGACTGTTTTGCTAGCACAGACTGGAATATGTTCCGGGATTCTTCCAATGGCATTGAGGAGTACACCACATCAGTCACTGGCTTCATCAATAAGTGCATCGAGGACATCGTCCCCACAGTGACCGTACATACCCCAACCAGAAGCCATGGATTACAGGCAGCATCTGCACTGAGCTAAAGGTTAGAGCTGCCGCTTTCAAGGAGCGGGACTTTAACCCAGAAGCTTATAAGAAATCCCGCTATTCCATTCAACAAACTATAAAACAAGCACAGCGTCAATACAGGACTAAGATTGCATCGTACTACACCGGCTCTGACGCTCGTTGGATGGGGAAGGTCTTGCAAACTATTACAGGCTACAAAGGGAAGCACAGCTGCGAGCTGTTCAGTGAAACGAGCTTTCCAGACCAGCTAAATAACTTCTATGCTCGCTTTGAGGCAAATAACACTGAAGCATGCATGAGAGCGTCAGCTGTTCCGGATGACTGTGTGATCACGCTCTCCGTAGCTGATGTGAATATTGACCTGTTTAAAGGTCTTACTCACAAGGTCGCAGGGCCAGATGGATTAGCAGGACGTGTACTCCGAGCATGCGCTGACCAACTGGCAAGTGTCTTCACTGACATCAACCTGTCCCTGACTGAGTCTGTAATACCAACATGTTTCAAAAAGACCACCATAGTCCCTGTGCCCAAGAACACTAAGGTAACCTGCCTAAATGACAACCGACCCGTAGAACTCACGGCTGTAGCCATGAAGTGCTTTGAAAAGCAGGTCATGGCTAAGATCAACACCATTATCCCAGAAACTCTAGACCCACTCCAATTTGCATAGCGCCCCAACAGATCCACAGATGATGCAATCTCTATTGCAGTCAACACTGCCCTTTCCCACCTGGATAAAAGGAACACCTATGTGAGAACGTAATTCATTGACAACAGCTTAGCGTTCAATGCCATAGTGCCCTCAAAGCTCATCACTAAGCTAAGGACCCTGGGACTAAACACCTCCCTCTATAACTGGGTCCTGGACTTCCTGACGGGCTGCCCCCAGGTGGTAAGGGTAGGTAACAACACATCCGCCACACTGATCCTCAACACGGGGGCCCCTCAGGGGTACGTGCTCAGGCCCCTCCTGTACTCCCTGTTCGCTCATGACTGCATGGCCAGGCACAACTCCAACACCATCATCAAGTTTGCCGATGACACAACAGTGGTAGGCCTGATCACCAACAACGATGAGACAGCCTATAGGGAGGAGGTCAGAGACCTGGCCGTGTGGTGCCAGGACAACAACCTCTCCCTCAACGTGATCAAGACAAAGGAGATGGTTGTTGAGTACAGGAAAAGGAGGACCGAGCACGTCCCCATTCTCATAGCCGGGGCTGCAGTGGAGCAGGTTGAGAACTTCAAGTTCCTTGGTGTCCACATCACCAACAAACTATCATGGTCCAAACACACTAAGACAGTTGTGAAGAGGGCACGACAAAGCCTATTCCCCCTCAGGAGACTGAAAAGATTTGGTATGGGTCCTCAAAAGGTTCTACAGCTGCACCATCGAGAGCATCCTGACTGGTTGCATCACTGCCTGGTATGGAAACTGGTCAGCCAACGAGCGCAAATGAAGTCAAATCAAATCAAATTTTATTGGTCACATACACATGGTTAGCAGATGTTAATGCGAGTGTAGCGAAATGCCTTTGCTTCTAGACATTCTCTCACTGTCAACTGCGCTCATTTTCAGCAAACTTAACATGTGTAAGTATTTGTATGAACATAACAAGATTCAACAACTGAGACATAAACTGACCAAGTTCCACAGACATGTGACTAACAGAAATGGAATAATGTGTCCCTGAACAAAGGGGGGGTCAAAATCAAGTAACAGTCAGTATCTGGTGTGGCCACCAGCTGCATTAAGTACTGCAGTGCATCTCCTCCTCATGGACTGCACCAGATTTGCCAGTTCTTGCGGTGAGATGTTACCCCACTCTTCCACCAAGGCACCTGCAAGTTCCAGGACATTTCTGGGGGGAATGGCCCTAGCCCTCACCCTCCAATCCAACAGGTCCCAGACGTGCTCAATGGGATTTATATCCGGGCTCTTCGCTGGCCATGGCAGAACACTGACATTCCCGTCTTGCAGGAAATCATGCACAGAACGAGCAGTATGGCTGGTGGCATTGTAATGCTGGAGGGTCATGTCAGGATGAGCCTGCAGGAAGGGTACCACATAAGGCAGGAGGATGTCTTCCCTGTAACGCACAGTGTTGAGATTGGCTGCAATGCCAACAAGCTCAGTCTGATGATGCTGTGACACACCGCCCCAGACCATGACGGACCCTCCACCTCCAAATCGATCCCATCTCCAGAGTACAGGCCTCGGTGTAACACTCATTCCTTCGACAATAAACGAGAATCCGAACATCACCCCTGGTGAGACAAAACCGCGACACGTCAGTGAAGAGCACTTTTTGCCAGTCCTGTCTGCTCCAGCGACGGTGGGTTTGTGCCCATAGGCAACGTTGTTGCCAGTAATGTCTGGTGAGGACCTGCCTTACAACAGGCCTCTCAGTCCAGCCTCTCTCAGCCTATTGCGGACAATCTGAGCACTGATGGAGGGATTGTGCATTCCTGGTGTAACTCGGGCAGTTGTTGTTGCCAACTTGTACCTGTCCCGCAGGTGTGATGTTCAGATGTACCGATCCTGTGCAGGTGTTGTTACACGTGGTCTGCCACTGCGAGGATGATCAGCTCCCTGTAGTGCTGTCTTAGGCGTCTCACAGTACAGAAATTGCAATTTATTGCCCTGGCCACATCTGCAGTCCTCATACCTCCTTGCAGCATGCCTAAGGCACGTTCACGCAGACGAGCAGGGACCCTGGGCATCTTTCTTTTGGTGTTTTTCAGAGTCAGTAGAAAGGCCTCTTTGGTGTCCTAAGTTTTCATAACTGTGACCTTAATTGTCTACCGTCTGTAAGCTGTTAGTGTCTTAACAACCGTTCCACAGGTGCATGTTTATTAATTAATGGTTAATTGAACAAGCATGGAAAACAGTGTTTAAACCCTTTACAATCTTTGAAGTTATTTGGATTTTTACCAATTATCTTTGAGACAGGGACCTGAAAAAGGGACATTTATTTTTTTGCTGAGTTTAGTTCTGACAGTGCAGTAATATCTAACAAGTAATCTAACAATTCCACAACAACTACCTAATACACACAAATCTAAAGGGATGGAATAAGAATATGTATATATAAATATATGGACGAGTGATGGCCAAGCGGCATAGGCAAGATGCAATAGATGGTATAACTGGTATAACATACAGTATATACATATGAGAAGAGTAAAGCAAGATATGTAAACATTATTAAAGTGGCATTATTTAAAGTGACTAGTGATCCATGTATTAAAGTGGCCAATGATTTGAGTCTGTATGTAGGCAGCAGCCTCTCTGAGTTAGTGACTGCTGTTTAACAGTCTGATGGCCTTGAAATAGAAGCTGTTTTTCAGTTCCCTGTACTAAACCTCGTCTTCTGGATGGTAGCAGGGTGAACTGGCAGTGGCTCTGGTGGTTGTTGTCCTGGATTAACTTTTTGGCCTTCCTGTGACATCGGGTGCTGTAGGTGTCCTGGAGGGCAGGTAGTTTGCCCCCGGTGATGCTTTGTGCAGACCGCACCACACTCTGGAGAGCCTTGCGGTTGAGGGCGGTGCAGTTGCCGTACCAGGCGATAATACCGGGGTGGCAGGTAGCTTAGTGGTTAGAGTGTTGGGCCAGTAACCAAAAGGTTGCTGGATCAAGTCCCTGAGCTGACAAGGTAAAAATCTGTCATTCTGCTCCTAACTAGGCAACTTCTTAGGGAGCAGTGGGGCGCTAGCACCCCATCCTTGACAACATCTGGAAAATGTAGAGTGCCAAATTTAAAATGCAAATGTAGTATTATAAAACATTCATGAAAATACAAGTGTTGCACACTGTTCAAAAGCTTAGAGTCTTGGCAATCTCACAGTGTTGTCAGATTTCAAAAAGGCTTCATGGTGAAAGCATAGCATTTGATTGTCTGAGGACAGCACCCCGTGTACTTCCACCATTAGCATAATAATAAAACCAGCGCAGGTGTCACAAAACACATAAAAAGAGCTAAAATAAATCGCTTACCTTCGAAGATCTTCTGCTAAAGGTAATCCGAAGTGTCCAAGCAAGACATTCAATGTTCGAAAAAGTCACTCTTTATATCCATAAAGCTCCGTTTGGTTGGCGCGTTCTGTTCAGAAAATCGACCGTTCACTCGCCCAATATAGAAGATAACTTTGTACAAACAAATCAAACCACGTTTCTAATCCTTAGGTACACTATTATGTTTATTAACGATTATATTTCACACTGATAATATCTTGAGCGATAGAAAAGGAAAAAACAGAGGCTCATGCTCACGGTTCCGCGCGCCAAACCCAAAAGGGCACTTCCTCACTTCACTCATATAAACTTCCCCTATTCCTCTAGTTTTCAAGATAAACGCATCAAACCTTGTCTAAAGACGGTTGGCATCTAGTGGAAGCCATAGGTACTGCAACCTGGAAGCTGGATTTAAGCAGATCCTATAGCAACTCATTGGAAAATGAGCAAATTCACAAAATTACATTTTCTTGGATGGATTTTCCTCTGGTTTTTGCCTGCCATACCAGTTCTGTTATACTCACAGACATTATTTTAACCGTTTTAGAAACGTCAGAGTGTTTTCCATCCAATACTACTAATTATGTGCATATCCTAGTTTCTGGGCCTGAGTACCAGGCATTTTACTTTGGGCACGCCAGACTCTCCAAAACTCTGAACACTGATGCCGCTCCCTAACAGGTTTTAACCCACTGTTCCCCAGTTGGCTGTCATTGTAAATAAGAATTTATTCTTAACTGACTTGCCTAGTAAAATAAATACAAAAATACAGCCAAACATGATGCTCTCAATTGTGCATCTGTAAAAGTTTGTCAGGGTTTTAGGTGACAAGACACATTTCTTCAGTCTCCGGAGGTTGAAGAGACGCTGTTGCTCCTTCTTCACCACACTGTCTGTGTGCGTGTACCATTTCAGTTTGTCTGTGATGTCTATGCCAAGGAACTTTCCACCTTCTACTGTCCTTGTGGATAGGGGGGTGCTCCCTCTGCTGTTTCCTGAAGTCCACGATCATCTCCTTTGTTTTGTTGACGTTGGGTGAGAGGTTGTTTTCCTGACACCACACTCATTGTGCCCTCACCTCCTCCCTGTAGGCTGTCTCGTTGTTGTTGGTAATTAAGCCCACTACTGTTGTGTCGTCTGCAAACTTGATGATTGAGTTGGAGGCGTGCATGGCCACGCAGTCATGGGTGAACAGGGAGTACAGGAGGGGGCTGAGCACTCACCTCTGTGGGGCCCCAGAGTTGAGGATCAGCAAAGTGTAGATGTTGTTTCCTACCTTCACCACCTGGGGGCGGCCCGTCAGAAAATCCAGGACCCAATTGGAGGGTTCTAGGGTGTTGAATGCTGAGCTCTAGTCAATGAACAGCATTCCTACATAGGTATTCCTTTTGCCCAGATAGGATAGAGCAGTGTGCAGTGTGATGGCGATTGCGTAGTCTGTGGAACTGTTGAGGCAGTATGCAAACTGAAGTGGGTCTAGAGTGGCAGGTAAGGTGGAGGTGATATGATCCTTGACTAGTCTATCAAAGCACTTCATGATGACATAAGTGAGTGCTATGGTGGCGATAGTCATTTAGTTCAGTTATCTTTGCCTTCTTGGGTACAGGAACAATGGTGGCCATCTTGAAGCGTGTAGGGACAGCAGACTGGGATAGGAAGCGATTTGAATATGTACGTAAACACACCAGCCAGCTTGTCTGCACATGCTCTGAGGACGTTGCTAGGGATGCCGTCTGGGCCAGCAGCCCTGTGAGGGTTAACAGATTTAAATGTCTTACTCACGTCGGCCACAGAGAAGGAGAGGGGGGGCCCGTAGTCCTCGGTAGTGGGCCGCGTTGGAGGCAAAGTATTATCCTCAAAGCGGGCAAAGAAGGTGTTTAGTTTGTCTGGAAGCAAGACGCCGGATGTCTGTGACGTGGCTGGTTTTCTTTTTGTAGTCACGTGACATGGCTGTGGCTGGTTTTCTTTTTGTAATTACCTGTAGACCCTGCCACACACGTCTTTTGTCTGAGCCGTTGAATTGCGACTCCACGTTGTCCCTATACCGACATTTCGTTTGATTGCCTGGCGGAGGGAATAACTACACTGTTTATATTCAGCCATATTCTCAGTCATCTTTCCATGGTTAAATCTGATGGTTCGCGCTTTCAGTTTTGCACAAATGCCGCCATCTATCCACAGTTTCTGGTCAGGGTAGGTTTTAATAGTCACAGTGGGTACAACTGCACTTCCAATTCACTTCCTTATAAACTCACTCACAGTCAGCGTATAAATCTGAGGCTGTCCAGAACATTTCCCAGTCCGCGTGATCGTTCACCAGAGACATTGGCGAGTAATACACGCGGAAGTGGTGGGTGTTGTGCATGCCTTCGAAGTCTAACCAGGAGGTCGCTCCGTATACCTCTTCTGCGGCGACATTGTTTTGGGTCGGCCTCTGGGATTAGATTCAATGTCCTGGGTGGTGGCCGAACAAAGGATCCCGTTTGGGAAAGTCCTGGTCGTAATGTTGGTAAGTGGACGTCGATCTTATATCCAATAGTTCTTCCCGGCTGTATGTAATGACACTTAAGATTTTCTGGGATAACAATGTAAGAAATAATACATCAAAAAAGTTTCCTTAGGACTCGAAGCGAGGCAACCATCTCTGTCGGCGCCATCTTGTTTCCGTACGCAATACAGAGAGTAGTGCGTACAACCCAGTACATCACTGGGGCCAAGCTTCCCGCCATTCAGGACCTCTATATCAGGTGGTGTCAGAGGAAGACCCTAAAAATGTCAACGATCCCAGCGACCCTAGTCAAAGACTGTTCTCTCTGCTACCGCATGGCAAGCGGTACTGGAGCGCCAAGTCTAGGTCAAAAAGGCTTCTTTGCAGCTTCTACCCCCAAGCCATAAGACTCCGGAACAGCTAATTAAAGGGCTACCCAGACCCCTCATTTACACTGCTGCTACTCTTTATTTATCATCTACAGTATGCATGGTCAATTTAACTCTACCTACGTATACATATTACCTCAATTACCTTGACTAACCGGTACCCCGCACATTGACTCTGTACTGGTACCCCCTGTATATAGCCTCTATATTGTTATTTTACTGCTGCTGTTTAAATATTTGTTACTTTTATTTTCTATTTTCTATTTTTTACTTACTTTTAACATAACATGTTTTTCTCCTTGACTTCTTAAAGTATTGTTGGTTAAGGGCTTGTAAGTAAGCATTTCACTGTAAGGTCTACACGTTGAATTTGGTGCATGTGACAAATAATTTACACAAGAAACAGTGCATTCAGAAATTATTCATACCCCTTGAGCTATTCCACGTTAGAGCCTGAATTCAAATTGGATAATAAAACAATTCACCCATCTACACACAATACCCCATAATGACAAAGTGAAACCATGTTTATCAGTCAGTACATGTTAGAATCATCTTTGGCAGCGATTACAGAGTCTTTCTGAATAAGTCTCTGATAGCTTGGACCTGGATTGTAAAATATTTGCACGTTATTCAATGGTGTCTTGGTAAGCAACTCCAGTGTATATTTGGCCTTGTGTTTTAGGTTAATGTCCTGCTGAAAAGTGAATTTGTCTCCCAGTGTCTGTTGGAAAGCAGGTTATTGTGTGTAGGCCAGTGACACAAAATCTCAATTTAATCAATTTTAAATTCAGGCTGTAACGCCACAAAATGTGGAAAAAGTCAATCGGTGGGAATACTTTCTGAAGGCGCTGTATACTAAGAATGGTATGTACAGCAGTACAGTATATACACTACATGAAAAAAAGTATGTGGACACCTGCTCGTCAAACATCTCCTTCCAAAATCATGTGCATTAATATGGAGTTGGTACCCCCTTTGCTGCTATAAGTCTCCACTCTTCTGGGAAGGCTTACCACTAGATGTTGAAACATTGCTGCGGGGACTTGCTTCCATTCAGCCTTGAGCATTAGTGAGGTCGGTCACTGATTTTGGGCGGTTAGGCCCTTTTCGCAGTCAGCGTTCCAATTCATTGATGGGGTTAAGATCAGGGCCAGTCAAGTTCTTTCACACCAATCTCGATAAACCATTTCTGTATGGATCTCGCTTTGTGCACGGGGGCATTGTTATGCTGAAACAGGGAACTGCCTTCACCAAACTGTTGCCAAAAAGTTGGAAGCACAGAATCGTCTAGAATGTCATTGTATGCTGTAGTGTTGACTTCCCTTCACTGGAACTAAGGGGCCTAGCCCAAACCATGAAAAACAGCCCCAGACCATTATTCCTCCTCCACCACACTTTACAGTTGGCACTATGCATTCAGGCAGGTAGTGTTCTGCTAGCAACCGCCAAACCCTGATTCTTCCGTCGGACTGCTAGATGGTGAAACGTGATTCATCCCTCCAATGTCCAATGGAGGTGAGCTTTACATCACTACTGCTGACGCTTGGCATGGTGATCTTAGGTTTCTTGGCAAGGATGGATAGCAGTCAAAAACAGAGAGAGCGTGAGAGAGAGAGCGGGAGGAAGGGAACAAGTGTGGGCGCTGTGCCAACTGTACCTCATCGTGCAGCACTTAGCTGCTATTAAATTCTACAGTGCCATGATATCATCTGAGAGGAGCTACCTTCTCACTGATTACATCATCCTCTCAGGGAGGGAGGGAGTGATGTCATCTTCAAGGTTTTCTAAGGACAGGCAAGTGGAATTGAAGGGAATATATTGACTAGATTCTATAGAATGTTCATTAGATTCTAGAATGTTAATTTCATTCTAGAACATTAATTAGATTCTGAAACGTTATAATTTTCTGCACAGGCAAACTGGGAATTGGAGTTCAAGGTGCATGGTTTGTGTACAGGATGTTAAACTTATGTGCATTTTAAGGATGTTTTTGTGAAGCATTGAAATAAAACAACATATTGAGGTGCTTTTCTCAGAACGTGCCATGTTTTATAGTAAGGTACATGTACATTTCAGGCTGTCTTTGTGCTCACAGTAAAGACAGAATACACACTGCCTCTCATCCCTTCTGACCTAAATACACATGCACAATGTCCTTTATGCACTCCAAGCTTCGTTCCTGTCACCTAATTTAGGCTTGTCTCGCCCCTCTGGGATGCAATGATATGAAATACCACTTTTACTTACAAAACACACTCAGGAACTCAACCAGAAAAGTACAAAAAAGAAAAAATAAATACATATAACATTTGATAAATAAAAGATAGCATCTTTATAAAATAAAGTTTTGATAATCCACATCTTTATACATCAGTAGTAATATTAAAATGTTTTTTGTCGTACAACGGAGTAATATTGATAGTAATAATAGTAGAAGTTAGCGACAGTTACTAGGACATTCTGCACTGCACAAGGTTGCCATGATGATCAGATGGTGTTGCCATGGAGATAGAGAGCTGCATTGCCGGGGGTCATTGTTGTGACAGTCTATGGGATCATCGACGGATGATTGGGTTTCTCGGTCACCATAACCAAACAATTTCAACGATCGATAAATTGATTGAATAACTGATTGATTGATTAATTACATCACTTAGAATAAACTCCACCCCTCCCCCCTTTCACTTATCAATAGTTCCTTTGGTGTTGGTCACGTTAAAATCTACCTGTTGTTAGGCAATGCCCGTCGCTGTCAACACCCCTTCCCCACTAACCGTAGCTCCGCTGTAACCTTGACGGCGAAGCCTCAACAAAAACCCTAGTCTTCGGACAGAATGTGCCACTTGGCGATCTGCCGGCGTGGGTGGTCGCAGATCTCCCTCCAGTGCTCCCCGGGGGTGCCGGCAGCAGCCGTACCCAGGATCAGGCGCCCCAGGACGGGATTGGGGGAGCGGGAGGAGTCCCCCCGCCTGGTTGTTGGAGACTCAGAGTCCATGAGCAGGAGCTCTACGCTGGTTTCCTTCAGCCCCTCCTGGGAGGCCATGTCGAAAACAAACAGCTCGTTGAACACAGGGTTGGGGGAACACTTTTTCACATGGGTCTTCTTTTTACTGACACGCTTCTTCCCTTTGAAGAGGTTGACTTTCACATATGGGTCTGGAGGGAAGGAGAGTGGGAAGGGATGAGAGGAAGGGATGAGAGGAAGGAGAGAGAGAGGCAGAGTGAATAGAATTCATAGCACAGCTTTGAAAACGGCACAATGGATCAATACAGTGGTATTTGTGTACATGCGTATGTGTACATGCGTGTGTACATGCGTGTGTGTGTGGTATTGACTGGCTCAGTTTGTTGGTAGTATGAGCATCTGTAGAACATCTACAGATGGACTATCCAGACTATCCAAAGAAAGTGTGACCAAACACTGTGATATGGCTAAGACACTGTTTATCTAATGTGGTTTTATTGCAAGATTACATTACCTCAGTCATTACAACCTGTATAAGAGTATTAGGGCAGTGTCCCAAATGACAACCTACTCCCTATATAGTGCACTACTTTTGACGAGGGCCCACTGGCTCTGGTCAAAAGTAGTGCACTATGTAAGGAATTAGGGTGCCATTTGGGAACTCCGCCCATAAGTACTCCTGAAGGGCCTGAGTGTCTCATATCTGAGAGTATCATTTTGTTCCTAGTATCCTGTGTCTGTGTGTGCATGTCTCTGTGTGTGTGTGCGTGTCTGTGCGTGTACATTCTTACGTGTGTGTATACTTATATTTTTGCGTGTCTGTGTATGTGTGTGTGTGTCAGGGAAGAATGACTGTGCCCTCTCATTGAAGCCACAAAGTTCAAGACTGACTGCAGTACTGCAGGCATTGTTTGCAGAAAACAGGATTCACCATTCACTATATTGGCAATCTTTGTGGTCAGTTAAAATTAGAACCTATTATCACACACAGAAGAAGTTATAATGATAATTTAGTTGCCAATGGCAGCCTGTAGTACCCCGGTCGGGCTTCAACTTGAGCTACTCAATGAGAGGGGTCAGCACTGAGCTAGCCTACAACGTCACTTCCTGGAGTAGCTCATACTGCACATTTTATGTCTACCAGAGGAGGCTGGTGGGAGGAGTTATTTGAGGAAGGGCTCATTGTAATGGCTGGAATGGAATTAATGGAATGGAGTCAAACATGTGGTTTATATATGTTTGTGTTTGATACCGTTCCATTTATTCCATTCCAGCCATTACAATGAGTCCGTCCTCCTATAGCTCCTCCCACCAGCTTCCTCTGATGCCTACATACATCACCCCAATGAGATGACATTTTAGAATGCTAAAACCAACTTCCTTGGCTTCAAATGCGCTATTGAGTCTACACATAGGAATGAATGGTGCCACGTGACTGATGGCTTTGTCAATTCATACATAGTATGCTGTGTGTCAATTACTTATACTCTAGATGACTTATAGGGGGCGTTGTGTTGAAGAGTCCATGCCTCCATCTTGGCAAATGTATTCTATTACAGACACCTTAATGCATACTTTATAATTCCATTATTCGAGCTAAACATACAAATAAAATAAAACATTTTTTTTATTAATAATGTTACTGTCCCCACTCCAATTCTTTTTACAGTACCAGTCAAAGGTTTGGACACAAGGGTTTTTCTTTATTTTTACTATTTTCTACATTGTAGAATAATAGTGAAGACATCAAAACTAGGAAATAACACATATGGAATCATGTAGTAATCAAAAAAAGTGTTAAACAAATTAAAATATATTTGAGATTCTTCAAAGTAGCCACCCTTTGCCTTGATGACAGCTTTGCACACCTTTGGCATTCTCTCAACCAGCTTCATGAGGTATTCACCTTGAATGCTTTTCAATTAACAGGTGTGCATTGTTAAAAGTTCATTTGTCGAATTTCTTGCCACCTTAATGTGTTTGAGAAAATCTGTTGTGTTGTGACAAGGTATGGGTGGTATACAGAAGATAGCCCTATTTGGTAAAAGACCAAGTCCATATTATGGCAAGAACAGCTCAAATAAGCAAAGAGAAATTAACCTCTTAAGGATCCAATCCCGTGAACGGGATCGTTTTCGGAGAAAACAAAGCGCGCCAAATTCAAAATAAAAATTGGTAATATTTAACATTCATGGAAATACAAGAGTTGCATACGGTTACAAAGCTTAGAGTCTTGATAATCTCACAGTGTTGTCAGATTTCAAAAAGGCTTCATGGCGAAAGCAAAACATTTGATTATCTGAGGTCAGCGCCTCACACAAAAATAGCTTTTTCAACCAGCACTGGCGACACAAAATCACAAATTAAAGATATAAAAACTGACTTTTTAAGATCTTCTGATGTTTGCAACCAGGAGGGTCCCAGCTACACAACCGATGTTCGTTTTGTTCAGTAAAGTCAACATTTATTTCCGAAAAACTCTGTTTAGATGGCGCCATTGAATTCAGAAATCCACAGTAATCCACTCCGTCAAAACGACGACATATAAGTCCAAAATGCTCCGGGTAAACTTTGTCTATTTTTGTCAAACAAAGAATCTATATAATCCTTAGGTTGTCTAAAATGTTAATAAACAATAACATTTCACACGGAAAGAACTATGTTCAATAGAGAAGGCAAATTCCCGTGTGTGTGTTTTTCTTCCGGGGCTATCTTCTCTCCAAGTGAAAATACTTATTCATTTTTCAAAATACAAAGCCCAATGCCTTCAATAATAGACTTACCATATAGGGGAAGCCATAGGAATAGGAAAATGGTGGACGGATTAAATGGTTTTCAATAGTTTTTCAAAATAAGAGCATGGGAGCTGAATTTTTATTTATTTTTCTGGTCGGATTTCCTTCGGGGTTTCGCCTGCCAACAGTACCTATCCAACAGTACCAATTATATGCATATCCTAGCTTCTGGGCCTGAACAACAGCCCGTTTACTTTGGGCACGTCAGACAGGCGGAAACTAGGAATTCTGCCCCCTAGCCCAAAGAAGTTCAGTCAATCTGGAAAATTACAAGAACTTTTAACGTTTCTTCAAGTGCAGTCACAAAAACCATGGCTCTCATGAGGACCGCCACAGGAAAGGAAGATCCAGAGTTACCTCTGCTGCAGAGGATAAGTTCATTAGAGTTACCAGCCTCAGAAATTACAGCCCAAATAAATGAGTTCAAGTAACAGACACATCTCAACATCAACTGTTCAGAGGAGACTGCGTGAATCAGTCATGATCGAATTGCTGCAAAGAAAGCACTACTAAAAGGACACCAATAATAAGAAGAGACTTGCTTGGACTAAGAAACATGAGCAATGGACATTAGACCGGTGGAAATCTGTCCTTGGTCTGATAAGTCCAAATTTGAGATTTTTGGTTCCAACCACCGTGTCTTTGTGAGATGCAGAGTAGGTGAACGGATGATCTCTGCATGTGTGGTTCCCACTGTGAAGCTTGGAGGAGGAGGTATGATGGTGTGGGTGTGCTTTGCTGGTGACACGGTCTGATTTATTTGGAATTCAAGGCACACTTAACCAGCATGGCTACCACATCATTCTGCAGCGATACGCCATCCCATCTGGTTTGCGCTTAGTGGGACTGTCATTTGTTTTTCAACAGGACAATGAGCCAAACCACACCTCCAGGCTGTGTGCGGGATATTTGACCAAGGAGAGTGATGAAGTGCTGCATCAGATGACCTGGCCTCCACAATCACCCGACCTTAACCCAATTGAAATGGTTTGGGATGAGTTGGACTGAAGAGTGAAGAAACAGCAGACAACAAGTCTTCAGCATATGTGGAAATTCCTTCAAGACTGTTGGAAAAGCATTCCTCATGAAGCTGGTTGAGAGAATGCCAAGAGTGTGCTTCATATTTTGATGTTTTCACAATTATGTAGAATAAAGACAAATCTTTGAATGAGTAGGTGTGTCCAAACTTTTAACTGGTACTGTATATACTTTAAAACATGTAATTTTGTCCTTGAAACATTTAATTAAAATACTGCAGAATTCCATTCGTTCATATGGAGAACTGCTTCTATTGGGGAGTGCCAATATGGCTGACCCATGACTTCAAAGCCTCTTAATGGCCAATACATAGCATCAGCAATCCAGGTTTTACAGACGTGCTCAAATTTGTTGGCACCCCTCCACAAAAAAATTAAGAATGCACAATTATCTCTGGAATAAGATTCCATATTTAATAGAAATCAGACTTTGCTTTAGATTTTTTTATTCAATATAATAAGACAAATTATGGGACCCATAACCTAATATTTTGTTGCACAACCATTAGAGGCAATCACTGCAATCAAATGTTTTCTGTAGCTGTCAATGAGACTTCTGCACCTGTTAACAGGTAGTTTGGGCCACTGTTCCTGAGCAAACTGCTCCAGCTGTCTCAAGTTTGATGGGTGCCTTCTCCAGACTGCAAGTTTCAGCTCTTTCCATAGATGTTCGATAGGATTCAGATCACGACTCATAGAAGGCCACTTCAGAATATTCCTATGTTTTCTTCTTCTAGCTGTGTGTTTTGGGTCATTATCCGGTTGGAGGACCCATTTCGCTCCAGAATGCCTTAAGAGTCTTGCGATTTCATTGTGCCCTGCACAGATTCAAGGCACCCTGTGCCAGGCGCAGCAAAGCAGCCCCAAAACATAACCGAGCCTCCTCCATGTTTCACTGTAGGTATGGTGTTCTTTTCTTTGAAAGCTTCATTTTTTCATCTGTGAACATGTGACATGCCAAAAAGCTCCAGTTTTGACTCATCTGTCCAAAGGACATTCTCCCAGAAGGATTGTGGCTTGTCAATATGCATTTTAGCAATTTCCAGTCTGGCTTTTTTATGTTTTTCTTTCCAAAGTGTCCTGTGTCTTCTTCCATGGAGCCCACTTTTGCTCAAAAAGTGACGAATGGTGCGATCAGAAACTAACGTACCTTCACCTTGGAGTTCAGCTTGTATCTCTTTGGCAGTTATCCATGGTTCTTTTTCTACCATTCGCACTATCCTTCTGTTCAATCTGGGGTCGATTTTCCTCTTGTGGCCGCGCCCAGGGAGGTTGGCTACAGTTCCATGGACCTAAACTTCTTAATAATATTTGCAACTGTTGTCACAGGAACATCAAGCTGCTTGGAGATGGTCTTGTAGCCTTTACCTTTACCATGCTTGTCTATTATTTTCTTTTTGATCTCCTCAGACAAATCTCTCCTTTGCTTTCTCTGGTCCATGTTCAGTGTGGCGCACACAATGATACCAAACAGCACAACAACTACTTTTCTCCATTTAAATAGGCTCAATGACTGATTATAAGATTAGAGACGTGTGATACTGATTAAAGAAACAAATTAGTTTGAAATATCACTATAATCCAATTATTTATTCTCTTTTCAAAGGGGTACCAACAAATGTGTCCCGCCATTTTAGAATATCTTTGTAGAATAAGCAATAGTTCATCTCTTTTCACAGCTTCATTGTTTTATTCTATGACATACCAAAGGCATGCAAGTATACATGATAAAATCGCTTTTAATTTCATCACTTTTCCAGAGGAATTATTCATTATTTCAATTAGCTTGTTTGTATACATGATTGGTGTGTGTGTGTGTGTGTGTGCATAAGTGTCAAGTGAATTCCATGCACGCTGCACCTTGGTCCATTCATTACGACGATCGTGACAGAATATCCCACCAGTCCAGGACCAAGCAGCGTGCCACGAAGGTTAAGGAGAGTTGGACCTGGGAAGAAATAATGGGTGGATGCGAGACCCTTCCTTGGCGGAAGTCGCCGAGGAGTAATGGAGGACAGCGACGATGCCGGGGGCGCGGCCACAAGGAGCCCAAGGGCAACCCCAAGATTTTTTTTTGGGGGGGGGGCACATGGGGCTTTCGGCCGAGCAGAGGAGAGAGCCAGGGCCTGAATGGGAGACGTTAGAAGAGTTTATGGAAGGATATCGGAGAGAGGATGTTGGCGAGGAGTATGCTGCAGCGCAGGCGGTATGAAGAGCGTGTCACCAGTCCGGTGCAACCTGTGCCGGCTCCACGCACCAGGCCTCCAGTGCGCCTTCCTAGCCCGGTACGTCCTGTGCCTGCCCCCCCGCACTCGCCCTGAAGAGCGTGTCACCAGTCCTGTGCAATCTGTGCCGGCTCCACGCACCAGGCCTCCAGTGCGCCTTCCCAGCCCAGTGCCTAGGCCGGAGCCTTCATCTGCGCCGGTGCCCAGTCCAGGCACGGCGTCCAGTCCTGCTACTAGGCCGGAGCCTTCCTCTGCATCGGTGCCCAGTCCGGGCACGGCGTTCAGCCCTGTTACTTGGATCCACGGTCTGAGCAGGTGCTACGTCCCGCACCGGAGCTGCCACCAACGCTAGTGGCCCACCCGAACCCTCCCCAATCTAGTTTCAGTTTTTGCGGCCGGGGTCCGCACCTTTGGGGGGGGGGATACTGTCATGTCCTGGCCATAGAGAGCCCTCTGGGTTCTCTTTTGTGATTTAGGTCAGGACGTGACTAGGGGGGGTTTGTCTAGTTGTTGTATTTCTAGTTTGGTTTTGTGTATGGTTCCCAATTAGAGGCAGCTGATTGTCGTTACCTCTAATTGGGGATCATACTTAGTGTGTTCTGTTTCCCACCTGCTTTTGTGGGATATTGTGTTTTTGTTAGTGCACTGTGAGCGCTGCGTTTGGTCCGATCAGTTCTCTTTATTGTTTTTGTATATTCCACTGAAGAATAAATATGTGGAATTCCATGCACGCTGCGGCTTGGTCCATTTATTACGACGATCGTAGCAATAAGATTCCACTTACATTTGCATGTGTGTGGTGTGGGGGGGGGCTGCTGCATGTACCTGAGGGCCTGTGGTTGTCGGTCTGCAGCAAGTGGCGAGCCTTCAGCACCACGACTGTTAAAGTACTGGTGGTGGACTGGTAACACAGAGACAACAGCAGCTCCCCGCGACCTGCACTCCTCTATAAACAGAGATGGAGGGAGGAGAGGGGGATAGAGAGAGGGAGATGGAGGGGGAGACAGAGAAATTCACCACCAGAATGTCAAACCTTCAAGAGCCGAGCAAGGGACTGACTAGTGAAGAGGAAGATTGGGTTTACACTGACATTATGATGATGAACTGTGATATTTACACCAGTTTATAAAGTAGAGATATATACAGTCAGTTCCAAAATGATTGGCACCCTTGATAATGATGAGCAAAAAAAAAGCAATATAATACAATTACTGAGCTATATTGTATGGCAAAAAAAGGGAAAATTATATTATTTTATACTAATACAATTTCTCAGAGAAAAAGGAACAAGTAACCTTTATCTAAAAAAGATAAGGGGTCAAAATGATTGGCACCCGTTTTCAATATGTTACCTTGCGAGGACAATGGCACTGAGAAGAATGAGAAGAAAATATTGTTCCTGTTTAGCAAATCTTTCCAGATCATTGATATCCTTCATCTGCGCTTATGGACTGCCCTCTTCAATTCAAACCACAGATCCGGAGACTGAGATGGCCACTGCAAAATGTTGATTCCTTTTTAAATATTTTTTTTAAAAGATACATTGAACAAAATAGTCAAAACATAGTGTAAATGCAGGTGAGGTGGTAGAACACTTTTTGGCCATTTTCTGGTGTTTTGTTGTGAAAAACTGAGCAGGTCCTTTTAAAAAGGAATCAACATTTTGCAATGGCCATCTCAGTCTCCGGAATTTTTAAACATTTTATTTCAACTTTATTTAACCAGGTAGGCCAGTTGAGAACAAGTTCTCATTTACAACGGCGACCTGGCCAAGATAAAGCAAAGCAGTGTGACAAAAACAACAACACAGAGTTACACATAAACAAATGTACAGTCAATAACACAATAGAAAATTATATGTACAGTGTGTGCAAATGTAGAAGATTAGGGAGGTAAGGCAATAAATAGGACATAAAGGTGAAAAAATTACAATTTAGCATTAACACTGGAGTGATAGATGTGCAGATGATGATGTGCAAGTAGAGATACCGGTGTGCAAAAGAACAAGAAGATAAATAACAATATGGGGATGAGGTAGTTGTGTGTGCTATTTACAGATTGGCTGTGTACAGGTAGAGTGATCGTATAGCTGCTCTGACAGCTGATGCTTAAAGTTAGAGAGGGAGATATAAGTCTCCGGCTTCAGTGATTTTTGCAATTCGTTCCAGTCATTGGAAGCAGAGAACTGAAATGAAAGGCGGCCAAAAGAAGTGTTGGCTTTGGGGATGACCAGTGAAATATACCTGCTGGAGCAGGTGCTACGGGTGGGTGTTGCTATGGTGACCAGCGAGCTGAGATAAGACGGGGCTTTACCTAGCAAAGACTTATAGATGACCTGGAGCCAGTGAGTTTGGCGACGAATGTGTAGTGAGGGCCAGCCAACAAGAGCATACAGGTTGCAGTGGTGGGTAGTATATGGGGCTTTGGTGACAAAACAGATGGCACTGTGATAGACTACATCCAGTTTGCTGAGTAGAGTGTTGGAGGCTATTTTGTAAATTACATCGCCGAAGTCAAGGATCGGTAGGATAGTCAGTTTTACAAGGGTATGTTTGGCAGCATGAGTGAAGGAAGCTTTGTTGCGAAATAGGAAGCCGATTCTAGATTACATTTTGGATTGGAGATGCTTAATGTGAGTCTGGAAGGAGAGTTTACAGTCTAGCCAGACACCTAGGTATTTATAGTTGTCCACATATTCTAAGTCAAAACCGTCCAGAGTAGTGATTCTAGTCGGGCAGGCAGGTGCGGGCAGCGATTGGTTGAAGAGCATGCATTTTGTTTTACTAGCATTTAAAAGCAGTTGGAGGTCACGGAATGAGTGTTGTATGGCATTGAAGCTGGTTTGGAGGTTTTTTAACACAGTGTCCAAAGAAGGGCCAGATGTTTACAGAATGGTGTCGTCTGCGTAGAGGTGGATCAGAGAATCACCAGCAGCAAGAGCGACATCATTGATACATACAGAGAAAAGAGTCGGCCCGAGAATTGAACCCTGTGGCACCCTCATAGACTGCCAGAGGTCCGGACAACAGGCCCTCCAATTTGACACACTGAACTCTGTCTGTGAAGTAGTTGGTGAACCAGGCGAAGCAGTCATTTGAGAAACTTGAACCCTTTTGAAAATCTGTGGATTGAATTGAAGAGGGCAGTCCATAAGTGCAGATGAAGGATATCAATAATACGTCAAATCAAATCAAATTTATTTATAAAGCCCCCCTTACATCAGCTGATGTCACAGAGTGCTGTACAGAAACCCAGCCTAAAACCCCAAACAGCAAGCAATGCAGGTGTAAAAGCACTGCAGGTGTAAAAGCACGGTGGCTAGGAAAAACTCCCTAGAAAGGCCAAAACCTAGGAAGAAACCTAGAGAGGAACCAGGCTGTGAGGGGTGGCCAGTCCTCTTCTGGCTGTGCCGGGTGCAGATTATAACAGAACATGGACAAGATTTTAAAATGTTCATAAAACAGGCAGAACAGTTGAAACTGGAGAAGCAGCACGGCCAGGTGGACTCGGGACATCAAGGAGTCATCAGGCCAGGTAGGCCTTGAGGAATGGTCCTAATGCTCAGGTCCTCCGAGANACAGAATGTTAAAATTAGGTGAAATTAAATGTGTTTTTTTCCCACCACGTTATACTACTCAAAGGGCACCTAATTGGTCAAACCTGTCTATAGATGAGAACTTGTAGTAGCGCAGGGCCGTAATTACATAGCACACTAAAGTCCGGACCTTGGTAGATTTTTATAGTTTGAAAAAAGTATAAATAACAAAAACAGATATTTTGTAGAGAATAAAGAAAATAAATTTCGGGTCAACATTTAAATATTTCTCACAGTGTTGATCAAAGCTCCGAACGCTTATATTCTTGATCTGACAGTTCTAATTGCGCCTGCCTCTTTGCGAACGAGTGGAATCATGAACAGTGGTTTGTTCGTTTGCGTCCCCTGGATATGAATCCCGGATTTGCCTTTTTAGCACCACATTCACCACTCTATCAAACGGCTATCTCAGCCCTCTCCCGGCACAATCCGAGGTCCTGAGACGTGAAATTAACCACCCATGCCCAGAGTCAGCTCAAGTAGGTGACTATAAATGCTGCTGACAGTGTGTTTACTAGATACTTCGCCAAGGTAATCCATCCACCTGATAGGTGTGGCATATCAAGAAGCTGATTTAACAGCATAATCATTACAAAGGTGCACCTTGTGCTGGGGACAATAAAAGACCATGTGCAACCACACCAGCCCAGGACCTCCATATCCGGCTTCTTCAGCTGCGGGATTGTCTGAGACCAGCCACACGGACAGCTGATGAAACTGTGGGTTTGCACAGCCGAAGAATTTCTGAACAAACTGTCAGAAAGCGTCTCAGGGGAGCTTATCTGCATGCTTGTCGTCCTCACCAGGGTCTTGACCTGACTGCAGTTCGGCGTCGTAACAGACTTCAGTGGGAAAATGCTGACCTGCGATGGCACACTGGAGAAGTGTGCTCCTCACGGATGAATCACAGTTTCAACTGTACCGGGCAGATGGCAGACAGATTGTATGGCGTTGTGTGGGCGAGCGGTTTGCTGATGTCAATGTCATGAACAGAGTGCCCCATGGTGGAGGTGGGGTTATGGTATGGGCAGGCATGAGGTAAGGACAACGAACACAATTACATTATATCGATGGCAATTTGAATGCACAAATATACGGTGATGAGACCCTGAGGCCCATTGTCGTTCTATTCATTCGCCGCCCTCACCTCATGTTGAAGCATGACAATCCACGGCCCCATGTCGCAAGGATCTGTACAGAATTCCTGGAAGCTGAAAATGTCCCAGTTCTTCCATGGCCTGCATACTCACCAGACGCACCGAGCATGTTTGGGATGCTTTGGATCGACGTGTATGACGGCGTGTTCCAGTTACCGCCAATATCCAGCAACTTCGAACAGACATTGAAGAGAAGTGGGACAACATTCCACAGGCCACAATCAACAGCCTGGTCAACCCTATGCGAAGTAGATGTGTCGCACTGCACGATTCAAATGGTATATGTTATCAATAGATGCATATCTGTATACCCAGTCATGTGAAATCCATAGATTAGGGTCTTATAAATTCATTTAAATTCATTTTCAATCCTTATATGAACTGTAACTCAGTAAAATCTGTGAAATTTCTGCATGTTGCATTCATATTTTTGTCTAACTATCGATCTATGTTTAATTGTTTAAATAAGTTATGAATGAGATTGGTGTGTTTTTGCAGTATCTAATAATGGCATGGGGTTGTTCAATGACAGACATGTATTTGTTTAAAATATATCACTTTATATAGTTACATTTCAGAGACACACAAATGTATTTATTTTTGCTAAATTCTATACAGTGCCTTCGGAAAGTATTCAGCCCCCTTGACTTTTTCCACATTTTGTTACGTTACAGCCTTATAAAAAAGTTGATTCAATTGTTTTTTTCCCCTCATCAATCTAGACACAATACCCTAAATAATGAATAATAACTTTTTTTTTAAAGTTTTGCTAATATATATAAAAAATAAAAAATATCACATTGACATACAGTGAGGGGAAAAAAGTATTTGATCCCCTGCTGATTTTGTACGTTTGCCCACTGACAAAGGAATGATCAGTCTATCATTTTAATGGTAGGTTTTTTTTAACAGTGAGAGACAGAATAACAAAAAAAAAAATCCAGAAAAACGCATGTGAAAAATGTTATAAATTGATTTGCATTTTAATGAGGGAAATAAGTATTTGACCCCTCTCAATCAGAAAGATTTCTGGCTCACAGGTGTCTTTTATACAGGTAACGAGCTGAGATTAGGAGCACACTCTTAAAGGGAGTGCTCCTAATCTCAGTTTGTTACCTGTATAAAAAGACACCTGTCCACAGAAGCAATCAATCAATCTCTAAGGTTTGAGAGGTGGTACCGGTTCTGGTTTCTCGAGAGGTTCCTACAGTCCCTGTTCTAACATCCGGATGTGTTCCGACCTTACCCGATGTTCTGGTAGCGGTTCGTCGAACCACTCTTCCACTGTTGTCAACCACGCTAATAAGCGTTTACCTTCTTTGTGTTTTCTACTGTCAATCTCCCTCGGCCTGGGGCTCCATGCAACATCTCACCTGCAATGATCATGAGAACGGTGAGGAATCAGCCCAGAACTACACGGGAGGATCTTGTCAATGATCTCAAGGCAGCTGGGACCATTGTCCGTTTGGAAGACCCATTTGCGACCAAGCTTCAACTTCCTGACTGAGGTCTTGAGATGTTGCTTCAATATATCCACATAATTTTCCTCATGATACCATCTATTTTGTGAAGTGCACCAGTCCCCCCTGCAGCAAAGCACCCCCACAACATGATGCTGCAACCCCCGTGCTTCACGGTTGGGATGGTGTTCTTCGGCTTGCAAGCCTCCCCCTTTTCCTCCAAACATAACGATGGTCAACAAAACCGCCAAAAAGTATGATCTTTGTCCCCATGTGCAGTTGCAAACCGTAGTCTGGCTTTTTTATGGCGGTTTTTGAGCAGTGGCTTCTTCCTTGCTGAGCGGCCTTTCAGGTTATGTCGATATAGGACTCGTTTTACTGTGGATATAGATACTTTTGAACCTGTTTCCTCCAGAATCTTCACAAGGTCCTTTGCTGTTGTTCTTTGCTTTTTTCGCACCAAAGTACGTTCATCTCTAGGAGACAGAATGAGTCTCCTTCCTGAGCGGTATGATGGCTGCGTGGTGCCATGGTGTTTATAGTTGCGTACTATTGTTTGTAGAGATTAATGTGGTACCTTCAGGCGTTTGGAAATTGCTCCCAAAGATGAACCAGACTTGTGGAGGTCTACAATTTTTTTTCTGAGGTCTTGGCTAATTTCTTTGGATTTTCCCATGATGTCAAGCAAGAGGCACTGAGTTTGAAGGTAGGCCTTGAAATACATCCACAGGTACACCTCCAATTGACTCAAATGATGTCAATTAGCTTCTAAAGCCATGACATCATTTTCTGGAATTTTCCAAGCTGTTTAAATGGCACAGTCAACTTAGTGTATGTAAACTTCTGACCCACTGGAAATGTGATACAGTGAATTATAAGTGAAATAATCTGTCTGTAAACAATTGTTGGAAAAATTACCTGTGTCATGCAAAAAGTAGAAATATACAAACTATAGTTTGTTAACAAGAAATTTGTGGAGTGGTTGAAAAACAAGTTTTAATGACTCCAACTTAAGTATATGTAAACTTCCAACTTCAACTCTAGACAGGTGTGTGCCTTTCCAAAATCATGTCCAATCAACTGAATTTACCACAGGTGGACTCCAGTCAAGGTGTACTAACATCTCTAGGATGATCAATAGAAACAGGATGCACCTGAACTAAATTTTGAGACACAAAGCAAAGGGTCTGAACACTTATGTGAAGAAGGTATTTCTGTTTTTATTTTTAATAAATTAGCACAAATAAATAAAAACTTGTTTCGCTTTGTCATTATGGGGTATTGTGTGTAGATTACTGAGAAAAAATATAAAGAGTTCCAATCAAATGTTTGGACACACCTACTCATTCAAGGGTTTTTATGAATTGTTATTATTTTCTACATTGTAGAATAATAGTGAAGACATCAAAATTATGAAATAACACATATGGAATCAATTGAAAAAATTGTTAAACAAATCAAAATATATTTTAGATTCTTCAAAGTAGCCGCCCTTTGCCTTGACAGCTTTTGGCATTCTCTCAACCAGCTTCATGAGGAATGCTTTTCAAACAGTCTTGAAGGTGTTCCCACATATGCTGAGCACTTGTTGGCTGCTTTTTCTTCACTCTGCGGTCCAACCCATCCCAAACCATCTCAATTGGGTGAGGTACTGTAGGGTGATTGTGGAGGCCCGGCCATTTGATGCAGCACTCCATCAGTCTCCTTGGTCAAATATCCTGTACACAGCCTGGAGGTGTGTTTTGGGTTATTGTCCTGTTGAAAAACAAATGATAGTCCCATTCAGCACAAACCAGATGGGATGGCGTATCGCTGCAGAATGCTGTGGTAGCCATGCTGATTAAGTGTACCTTGAATTCTAAATAAATCACAAACAGTGTCACCAGCAAAGCACCCCCACACCGTCACACCTCCTCCTCCATGCTTCACAGTGGGAACCACAAATGGCAGATCATCCATTCACCTTCTCTGCGTCTCACAAAGACACAGCGGTTGGAACCAAAAATCTCAAATTTGGACTCCAGACCAAAGGACAGATTTCACCGGTCTAATTGCCTTTGCTTGGCCCAAGCAAGTCTTTTCTTTTTATTGTTGTCTTTTAGTAGTGGGTTCTTTGCAGCAATTCAACCATGAAGGTCTGATTCATGCATTCTACTCTGAACAGTTGATGTTGAGATGTGTCTGTTACTTGAACTCTGTGAGGTGCAATTTGAGGTGTTGTCAATTGCCAATTTCAGAGGCTGGTAACTAATGAACTTATCCTCTGCAGGAGAGGTGACTCTGGGTCTTCCATTCCTGTGGCGGTCCTCATCAGAGCCAGTTTCATCATAGCGCTTGATGATTTTTGCGACTCCACTTGAAGAAACTTGAAATTTTCCAGATTCACTGACCTTTGTCTTAAAGTAATGCTGGACTGTCATTTCTCTTTGCTTGTTTGAGCTGTTCTTGCCATATAATGGACTTGGTCTTTAACAAATAGGGATATCTTCTGTATACCACACCTACTTTGTCACAACACAACTGATTGGCTCAAACGCATTAAGAAGGAAAGAAATTCCACTATTTAACTTTTAACCTGTTAGGGATCCAATCCCGTGAACGGCTGCGATTTTGACAACATCCGGTGAAATGCAGAGCGCCAAATTCAAATTACAGAAATACTTATTTCAAACATTCATGAAAATACAAGTGTTTTCAAGTGCACACCATTCAAAAGTTTAGAATCTATAACATAACCAGCAGAGCTGTCACAAAACTAAAAAATAGCATAAAATAAATTGCTTACCTTTGATGATCTTCATATGATTGCATACCCAAGCATCCAGGTTACACAATAAAAGGTCCTTTTGTTTGATTAAGTTCCTCTTTATATCCATAAAGCTCCATTTGGTTGGCGCGTTTTGTTCAGTAATCCACCTGCCCAAAGGCGTTCATCCATGCAGACAAACGATATCCCAAAAGGACCGGTAAAGTTTGTCAAAAAAAGATACCCTAAAATGAATATAACCTGCCGAATAGAAGAGAAAAAGAACTAAGCGCGCATTCCCTGTTACGCGCAAAATCCAAAATAGGACACTTGACGTGGACTCAGGAACAAGTGGTCTTACTCCCTTGATTTTCAAGATAAAAGCTTCAAACCTTTTTTTAAAGACTGTTGACATCTAGTGGAAGCCATAGGAACTGCAATCTGGGGGTTAAACTATGAGGCTTTGAATAGCTGGCCTATTGAAAACAGTGTGACATGACTGATTCAGACATCCCGGATGGATTTTGCTCGGGTTTGCGCCTGCCATGTCAGTTCTGTTATACTCACAGACATTATTTTAACAGTTTTAGAAACTTCAGAGTGTTTTCTATCCACAGCCATTAATTATGTGCATATCCTAGCTTCTGGGCCTGAGTAACAGGCAGTTTACTTTGGGCACGTTTTTCATCTGAACTTCAAAATACTGCCCCTTAGCCCTAAGAAGTTTTAACAAGGCAAACCTGTTAATTAAAATAAAATGTCACATGCGCCGAATACAACAGGTGTAGACATTACAGTGAAATGCTTACTTACAAGCCCTTAAACAACAATGCTTTTAGAAATTAAGGAGCAGTGGTGTGCTAGCGCCCCACTCCCGACACTACCCGGTGAAATGCAAGGCGCCAAATTCAAAATCCAAAAGTTGAATTATTAAACATTCATCAATATACAAGTGTTCCATACTCATCAAAAGCTCTGCTTCTTGGCAATATTACAGCGTTGTCAGATTTCAAAAAGGCTTTACGGCGAAAGCACTACATTTGATTGTTTGAGGGTAGCACCTCCAATATTTTTTCCCATTACCATAAATTCATAAACCATGCGGTTCACACAAAACACATTTCACAGCGAAAACAAATCAATTACCTTTTGAAGAACTTCTGCTGAGGGCTTCCCAAGTGTCCAACGAAGACAATCCATGGTTCCTTTGTTAGAAAAAGTAATTTATGAGAAAATACAGCGTCCACTCGCCCATTGAAACGTGAAGAGAACTCGTTCAACCTATACCTATAAACTTGTCCAAGAACAATCAAACATCATTGATAATGTATCCTTAGGAACACTTTTGTATATTTAGTATAATATTTCAACCGGAATATAAACTGGGCGATAGGCAAGGAAAAAACCACAGCGCGCGCAAGCCGGGAATGCGCATTCTCTTCTGTTGACTTGTGTGTGACCACTACCTAATTCTCCTTCTATTGCCATCTAAAGCAACTAAACAGAATCAAAACAGTGTCTAGAGACTGTTGACATCTAGTGGAAGCAATAGGTACTGCAATCATACTCCCTTATATGGGCATTTTCATAAGGGAGGGGTTCAAAATCACTTTTTCCAGGACAGATATTCCTCTGGTTTTTGCCTGCCATATCCGTTCTGTTATACTCACAGACAATATTTTAACACGCTTAGAAACTTCAGCTTGTTTCCTATCCAATGGTACTAATTATGTGCATATCCTATTTTCTGGGCCTGAGTGGGAGGCATTTTACTTTGGGCACGCCAGGCTCTCCAAAACCGTCACCTCGGGAGCTGCTCCCTAAGAAGTTAAGAAATTAGTGTTAAGAAAAAAATAGATAAGTAAAAAATAGAAAATAAAATCAACAAATAATTACAGCTGCAGTAAAATATTGAGGTAATATGTACATGTAGGTAGAGTTAAAGTGACTATGCATAGATTATAAACAGAGAGTAGCAGCAGCGTAAAAGAGGGGTCTGGGTAGCCTTTTGATTAGCTGTTCGGGAGTCTTATGGCTTGGGGGTAGAAGCAGTTTTGGACCTCGATTGGCGCTCCGGTACCGCTTGCCATGCGGTAGCAGAGAGAACAGTCTATGACTAGGGTGGCTGGAGACTTTGACAATTTTTTGGGCCTTCTTCTGACACCGCCTGATATAGAGATCCTGGATGGCAGGAAGCTTGGCCCCAGTGATGTACTGGGCCGTACGTACGCATTCCCCTTTGTAGTGTCTTGCGGTCGGAGGCCGAGCAGTTGCCATACCAGGCAGTGATGCAACCAGTCAGGATGGTCTCGATGGTGCAAATCTTTTCAGTCTCCTGAGGGGGAATAGGCTTTGTCGTGCCATCTTCACGACTGTCTTAGTGTGTTTGGACCATGATAGTTTGTTGGTGATGTGGACACCAAGGAACTTGAAGCTCTCAACCTGTTCCACTGCAGCCCCGTCGATGAGAATGGGGGCGTGCTCGGTCCTCCTTTTCCTGTAGTCCACAATCATCTCCTTTGTCTTGATCACGTTGAGGGAGAGGTTGTTGTCCTTGCACCACACGACCAGGTCTCTGAACTCCTCCCTATAGGCGGTCTCATCGTTGACGTTGTCGGTGAGACAGCATTCCAGGTGATTACCTCATGAAGCTGGTTGAGTGAATGCAAAGTGTGGCTACTTTGAAGAATCTCAAATATAAAATATGTTTTGACTTGTTTAACACTTTTTTGGTTACTACATGATTCCATAGGTGTTATTTCATAGTTTTGATGTCTTCACTGTTATTACACAATGTGGAAAATATACAAAATAAAGAAAAACCCTGGAATGAATAGGTGTGTCCAAACTTTTGACTGGTACTGCATATTTTAATTGATTTTAGAATAAGGCTATAACGCAACAAAATGTAGAAAATGAAAGGGGTCTGAATACTTTCCGAAGTCACTGTATATCCGCCTCACTTTCAGAGAAATTAGTATTACTAGGTTACACACAGTCAAATGTAACAAACAACTACATTTTTTGTCTTTTATTTTTTGCAAATGATACATTTGTGACATCAATATGTTTGTTTTAAATAAATCAATACAGGAATATGAGATTTGTAACATTTACTTTTGGCATTTTAATTATTTAGCAGATGCTCTTATCCAGAGTGGCTTACAGTGAGTGCATTAATCTTTAGATATCTATGTGAGACAATCACATATCACAGTCAAGTATACAGGATACAAACATTCCATTACAGCTAAACAATGTTATATAGCATTTAGCAAAAAATAAACGTTTTCATACACATCTAAAATCTATTATTAACACATTCTGAGAACAGTAATATTTTACACACACACATGAAGGTACCCATAAGCATTCAAGTATGATGAGAAAAACACAAATGTGAAAAATTGGTGGATATAGCATTTTGGAAATAAACTCTTCATGCATTTGTAAACATTAGAAAAGAGGGAGAACATAAAACCAAGAAACAACAAATCATCAATACAACCAAGCCCTTCTCTCAGTCTCTTTGCTAAGCAGCAGAGCAGCAGCAGAGAGAGAGGTCAAGTTTACCAGCAGCATAGAAGAGTCTAGAAGCTTGGCACACAGCACTACACAAAGACAGATGCCTCACTCTCTCTCTCCCTCACCAATGTACACAGTACAATACAATTCAATAGAGCCTACAACTCTCTCCCTTCACCATAGTACTACTCCTACTCATTTGGCAAAGACAGCCACAGCCCAACCCAGCACTACATAGAAGATAGAATATCAGTATCAATTCTAGAATGATCTATTCTAGAATGATCTAGAGATTCTAAAGACACAGTGGCTGGTACAATGATACCTGCAATCTTATAACATTCATCAACTGTGGGTTGAGTCCAAAATGGCACCCTATTCCCTATATAGTACACTACTTTTGACCAGAGCCATATAGGTCCTCTCAAAAGTAGTACACTATAGGGAATAGGGTGCCATTTGGGACTCTACTTGTGTTATTCCATTAGTACCCTGTGCCATTTAGCTACAGGAGGCTGTATTATCATTTTACATATTACTGTAGGTATAAACTCTCACTACGAAGAGGATTTAATTAATATTATGCTAAGGGTTATTATGCCAAGCAGAATTTCTATTAGACACTAATAGTGCACCGTCATTGTGATCATGATTCCCTCAGAGCTAGAATGGAGAGCGGTTGTTTTACTGTACTCTATAGTAGTGAAGGTGTAAAAGCTGAGAATTATGAATATGATGATGGGGATGATGATGACTATAATAATGATGATGATGATGATGAACCAAGTAACTATCTCTTACCCTGACATTCTTCTTGAAGATCTCGCGGCTCATCAGGACACGCCCCTCCGTCAGGTCAATCCCGGCCAATGGGATGAGCATCTCGCCGATAACCTCATCACGGGAGAACCTATCGAAGCTGAGCACCATGAAGTGGAGTGACAGCTCCTCCACGCGGACCATTGGGATCCCATAGAAGCTGAAGGTCTCGTTGAACACCGGGTCCAGAGTCTTCCTCAGGACACGGGTCTTGACCCGGTGCTTCTTCTCAGGCAGCAGGGTCAGCTTGATGTAAGGGTCAGAAGTCAGGGACTGCTCGTCGGTCGGGGTCAGCCCGTGGGCTTCCTTAATGTGAACCACAAAGGCCTTCTTCTCTGAGTTGTACTCCAGGGAGAAGTGGAGGGTCCCAAGGCAGACATCGGGGCCTCCGTCCTGGGGTTTGTCCTGGTCCGCGGCCCCTTGGGTGTGGGTGTGGGTGGTGGTTTGGCTGGAGAGACTGCCGCTGGTGGGGGAGACCAGGGCCAGGTCTCTAACCCCAGGTTGGGTGAACCCTGGGTGGGGCGATGGAAGATCCAAGTCTGGGGAGCTGCGGACCTTGGTGTGGATCTGGACATTGGGGTGTGGAGGTTTGGTGGTGATGGTGACGTTGTCGTTCAGGTCTTGTTGTTTTTCCAGGTCGAGGTGGAGGGCCGTTCTGCCTCCTGCTGGGCTGGAGGCCACTTGCTGTTGTTGTTGTTTACCATTGTTGCTGTTGACATTACAGTTTCCGTTCACATCGGTCTTGCTGTCTAACTTCTTGCCGCTGAGGCTCTCTGGGTAGATGTCGATGCCTTTGAGCATGTGCACAAACTTGTAGGGTGTTGTCTCCTGGGACTTGGTGTTCTTACGTTGGCAGCAGATCCAGGCGAAGATGGAGACGCAGGACACGAGGCCAAACATACTCACCACGGCAACACTCACCGGCACCTCTGCTATGGAGAAAGGGGGGGGGATACAGAGAGAGAGTAGGGAAGAAGGAGGGGGGAGTGAGAGAAAGATAAATTAATACTTTTGTCTTGTTTTTGTAACTGTCCCTCCCTCCTGTTGATCTATTGTCTGTCTGTCTGTTGAGTGTGTGTCTGTCTCTGTGTGTGTGTGAATGTGCGGAGGCTTCCTTTGTCTTACTAGGTCTGTAGATTAATGTAATGACAAGCTGCGTCAGAAACCCACTGCTTAATACTAATTACTAATAGACTGAATGACTGACTGTCTGACTGACTGATGCACTGTCTGAGTCAGAGACAGCATAACAACTGCACAATCTCGGGCCTTGTCACAAATGGCACCCTATTCCATATGGACACTGGTCAAAAGTAGTGCACTATATAGGGAATAGGGTGCCAGAGCCATCACACGTGTCATATGACAACAGCACAATTTGTGACACCTACACTACATGACTGACTAATCAAGGCCCTTATAGAGTCATGAGATGTACTGAATATGAATAGAGAAAATGCCTTTTGACATAAACATTTAGATGTCATGGGGATTTGAAGACAAAGTGATTCACTTGCTTATTGACTTATCTAACTGATTAATTAACTATCACTAATGTCAAATAGTAATCTAATCAGATGAGTGATTGGGGGCGCTTGGTTAGTTAGCAAGGCGCTTGGTTAGTTAGCAACACAAATAGATGTTCTTATCTTAGTGTCAGAGCACAAACTGGGAAGGCAGCCCCAGTGCATTAGGACATGACAGGATATTTTCAATATGATTTCCTAATTGAAGAATTAATAAATAGTGAATAGGGTACCATTTGTGACGATTTGTGACGCACACTGAATATTACCGACCAAAATAACAGAGACAGGGGCTTTCCGAGTTCTCCCACCAACTATTGGCTGCTCCGACTCAAATAAGAGAGTTTTCCCATCCCAGCTACTTACCGAACTGGGTTTCTTCGGTCACCATTGGAGCCATGGTCCCGCTCGCTCGCGTGCTCTATCCAAGCTGCTGAACACGCTCCCTCTTCGGTTTATTTCAGTGCTCGTGCTCTATAAACCTACCGTCAACCAACGACCCTGCGCACCAATAGCCAACCACTCTCGGTAGCTTATATCTAGGTATATCTCCTTGACAGCGAATAGCGATTGTTTTTTATGATGTGACTCCTTCAATCATTTAAAATGTTTGTTTCCGTTTAATAAATCAAACCCAGCTGTTCCTTTCAGAGAGGCGAAGGTTGGTATTCTCCGTTCTCTTCCAAGTGCGAGTCTCACCCTGCTCGTGTTGTTACTCTCTGCACTATGATCATCTCTGAGGAGGCACCACCCTCTCCCCCCTCTCTCCCTAGCCTCCACCAACCACGCTGAGTTCACTGCCGCTGACAGAATCGTGATGGCTTCTGAAATCACTGCCTCAGTGAAAGCACAACAAGCTCATCAATTTCCCTGACTGAATGCCTAGCCATGAAAGGAGTACCCAGACCACAGAGGTGTGTGTGGTGTGTGCAGGGCGTTATGGGCAGGTCTTATGGGACCTGGCCCGCCCTACCTTACCTCTTTGCCTGTCCAAAGAAAATATTGAAATATTGATCATTTATTTGACCAAGATGCCCCTCTGTCTCAGTATGTGTAGAGCATGTATCTGATGCTTTATGGACCAAAATATTATGGCTTGGCATACTATTTCTGGCCAAAAAGCATCAGATGCGTGGGCTACATATAGGTGGCAGTAAATTGATTCGCCAAAAATTATATAATTACTCCTGTCTAAATCTAATCATTCAAAATACTTCACCCGGGAGCATGACATAGCCACAGAGGATCATTAGCTTACTTAAAAATATCTGTGGATTGGATCAAATCACAAGTGTGTTTGGAAAGTCCACAATTTGGGTAGTGTGCATCGCAATAGGTCTAGCTGATTGAGTTGCGGCTGTCAGTGAAAATCTTCTAAAATACACAACGACCAAAAGTATGTGGACACCTGCCATTCAGCCACAAGAGCAATACTAAGGTTGGGTGATTAGGCCTGTCTCCCAGTCGATGTTCCAATTAATCCCAAAGGTGTTCGATGGGGTTGAGGTCAGTGCTCTGTACAGGCCAGTCACGTTCTTCCACACCGATCTCGACAAACTATTTCTGTATGGACCTCGCTTTGTGCACAGGGGCATTGGCATGCTGAAAGAGCAAAGGGCGTTCCCCAAACTGTTGCAAAGTTGGAAGCACAGAATCTTCTATAATGTCACTGTATGCTGTAGCATTAAGATTTCCCTTCACTGGAACTATGGGGCCATGAAAAACAGCCCCAGACCATTATTCTTCCTCCACCAAATGTTATGGCACTATGCATTCGGGCAGGTAGAATTCTCCTGGTATCCGCCAAACCCAGATTTGTCCGTCAAGTGTGATTCATCACTCCAGAGAATGCGTTTCCACTGCGCCAGAGTCAAATGGCGGTGAGCTTTACACCACTCCCGTCGACACTTGGCATTGCTCATGGTGATCTTAGGCTTGTGTGTGGCTGCACGGCCATAAAAACCCATTTCATGAAGCTCCTGACAAACAGTTATTTTGCTAATGTTGCTTCCAGAGTCAGTTTGGAACTCGGTAGTGAGTGTTGTAACCGAGAAATGACACGCTACGAGCTTCAGCACTCGACGGTCCCGTTCTGTGAGCTTCTGTGGCTTACCACTTTGCGACTGAGCCGTTGTTGCTCCTAGACTTTTCCATTTCACAATAACAGCACTTACAGTTGACCGGGGAGTTTTAGCAAGGCAGAAATTTGATGAACTGACTTGTTGAAAAGGTTGCATCCTATGACGGTGCCACATTGAATGTCACTGAGCTCTTCAGTAATGCCATTCTCTGGCCAATGTTTGTCTTTGGAGATTGCATGGCTGTGTGCTCTATATACGATGAAGTCCACGCAAAACTAGATAAATCTGACAAGTTATCTACAAACAGGGGCATGCAACTTGATAACATGCATGCAGTTATCAAGTTCTAGTCCAAAGTCTGCAGATCAAAGATCAATTAATGAACACAATGACCAAGTTGGATGAAAAAACAGAGGAACTCATTGAAGTCGCTGATCAAATGATTGATGAGAGAACCCAGGTGAGAAAGATGGAAAAATGTATCTCCAAGCAAGCAGAGGAAATCTCATTACTGAATCTCTCGCTCCACACTCAAGACCTCTACCTGCAAACCATGACAGTTAAGTATGAGGCCGAACTGAGCCAGTGCGACATTCACGTGTCTGAAATAAGTACTCTAAGTGCCCAAGTGGACTCTGCTATGCAGCAGAATACTACCCTTAGGTACTTTACCATCTGGAGGAATTCCAGAAGAGTCACGCACTACAGCATGACTACCCTACCAAGCAACCGGACCCCGGTACACAAAGGTGTAAAGACAACAAAAGGTTTCAGACTTTGCTTGGCTTCTCCTCTTGGCCTTTCGGCCCCAATTTTCCCACAGGATGAAGCCAACCCTCTTCACACACTTGGCACAGAACGCCTTGACAAAAGTGTCAAAAACTTCCACACCTTTGACCCCGTTTCAGGGAAGCCAAATGACACTGAGACGTTCTTAGCAGACATACAGGACACCTTGGATGGCTACCCGAACGCCACGGGTACTGACAGGCTTTACCTGTTGAAGCGAATGTCGAATAGACACGTGACAAGGTTAATCCGTCTATGTCGTGGAAAAAATGATCTTCAAATTATGACACTCATACAAGAAACTTGTGAATTCAATAAGCCTTTAATACAGAGTAATTAAAGGCGAGCTGACCTAGGAAACAGCTGACTCTGTGTCTCAGAGCACAGCCTTTATAGTTTTCTCCCTCTATTCCATACATAGACCCCTCCCCAAGCTTTACAGCTTCCCATATGTCCTATTTCAATAGTGGTCTTTGTTACATTGTCTTCTGGCATCCTGCTTTTCCTCAGATCTATAAATCAGTTCCAAATTACCCTCTGCTGACCTTATCCTCAGCTCTGTTTATTCAGTACCAAATGTCCCTCTGCTGACCCTCTGCTGACCCTCTGCTCCTTAGGTCTGTTTGTTCAACTATTCAGCTTCAACAAATCCTATACATTATGTATGTCTTTCTGTCTTACTACTTCAAAGTAATCAATCAGAATACTGAAAATGTAATAATTGTGATGAGTTAATCTCCCACAACTATCCAAATTAAGCTTGTTTTAGCACTTAAGCCTCATTATCAATACTATCATGTTGTCTGCTATCACATAGTACATTAATTAAATTAATCAATGTGTCTTAGCCATGTTTTTACCACCACATCTACAACAGCAACACGTCCAAAACTGCTAGGCAAAACTTCCCACAGCTTTGAAAATAGAATTCAGTGGTTCGGCGACTCACAAACACGACAGCTCGCTGGTTAACACTGTCAAACAAGCTCGGAATGAACACCCACAAGCATATTATCTTAGGCTTAGTTCAGCTTACTTTGGCCTACTCACTGAAACAGAAATGGAAGAGCTATTGCCATTCTAACAAATGTTTCTGTCGAACTTTCTACCCCTGCTTCATTACCTTCCTGGGCCCTACAGCCCACACTGGTTTTCCAATCTTAGAACTCAGAGAGCTTGCGAGCACAGCTTTTGAGGCATCAAAAGTGAGCCGCGCTAACAGCCCTGACATCTCTGTTTTGAAAATTGAACAGGAGCACTCACTTCAGTTAGAGGGTGCGTTAACAGAGATAGGAGCGTTGAGAGATGATGCACAAAAAAGGTATCTACAGTGGTTCTTCCTGTAAAAGTTGCATCATACTGCAGCACACATTGCGGGCTGCCGCAGAATTCTATGGCACATTATTTAAGCGTCAGCCATTGTTGCCATTAATGCTAGTTAGTGCTAGTTTGATCACCAGAGGGCATCTTTGAGAAGCATTTGACTCTTTGTAATATTGGCTGTACTAGAGAATTTAAAACCTTTTTTTGTAAGAGCATAGTACAGTTTATATGGGATTGATTTTAAGAAATGTTGCTGAATTAATTTGATTAATATTATGGTGTTTCTATTCCAAGAAAAACGAAAAACGAAACCCTCAGGGTTTCCATTAGGAAAATATGGCGCTGTACAACGTGACCGTTTCCACACCCTAGTTGTAGGCTAACCAATACCCAAACGAAGATTCAGTGAAAATAAAAATCTTATTGATTTATCAAGACTAGTCCACATGCTTGTCTCAGAGCAGCGTGAAACAGTGCTGAAATAGGCTATTGCTTCAAATCCTATTATAACAATTGGATGACGGCGGGCCAGAACATAATAAGTATATAATATTAGCACAATTAATTTACGTAGCCTACTGTAGGTTACAGTACTTTTTTTAACGTCAACATTTGGTCATAACAATTTGCTTGATAGCAAGATAAAATGTCACTCTCAAAAAGTATCAAGAAGAAAAGGTGGATAATGAAAATCGAAGTTTTAGAGAAGAATGTACAGAGAGATCTCTCCAAGTCTTATTTGCAATGAAAATATTGCTGTTTGGAAATAATTCAATCTCAGACTAATTATGAATCTAAGCATAGAACTTTCAGTGGCCTTCCTACCCCATATAGAGGCCCGACGCAGAAACATTGAATCGTTAACTTCAAGCTGCACACACAGCCTTTTTTGCGGACATATTCTGTAACTTAAACGGGTTAAATATGCAGTTACAAGGAAGAGGGAAACAGTCGTGGACATGGTGGAGAAATTTGAGGCCTTTACTAGGAAGCTTGAGTTGTTCAATTTGGACTTGTCATCTGGAAGGCTACTGCTCTTCAGCACACTGAAGAAACGACAGGCAGAGGGACCAGGCCGCAGAATTGTCACAGAAGTGATGGAATATTTCATAAAGCAGCTGAGGGACAACTTATCCACCAGATTTGAAGACTACCATATGCCCAAGGATATCATTGCGTTAATACGTGATCCTCTCACAGTCCGCCCAGGTGGAGAATTCTCCTCCCTTGCTAAGAAAATTATACCCTCGCTGGATGATGCATCAGGGATGCGCTCAGGAGTGCCGAGTCCCTGTGTGCATTGTGGGTGGCCTGCTCAGAGCAATACAGCACAAGAAAGAAACGTTTGGATCGACTTACACCTGCGAGTCCTCATTTTCCTCTATGAACGCAATATAGACTCACGACAGGAACCTGCTTTCACATAAATTAATTGACTGCCTGCACATCAAAATCACATCCATCCATCAAACCCGACATCCACAAGTTTGTGTCCGAGGGGAAATGTTACTTTTCTCATTGAATAAGTAACTTAGTGGCCTATATGACTGTATTTAGTAAATACTAATATTATTGTGAGAGCTTAAAAAGGGATATTTACGTCTCAAGCTGACAGTATGTTCTGTTTGTTCTGTCGTTACAAGAGCAGGCTTTCCTGACACAGACAGACCTTTTTTCTTAAATTATTGTTTTATGTAGGATGCTACATTTTTGACCAGTTGCAATTGTAAGTAGGCCTAATAAAAAAATCCTACTTCTATTAGGCTGTTAAGTTATTTTATATAGGTCTAGGCTCCGAAGAAATAGACTCTGTTTCTAAAGTACTAAAACGAAAATGATTGTTGAAATGAATTGCTCGACTGGTGTAGGTTTTTTCCATCTGTTGGTGTGCAACACTTGCATAACAAGTTAGCTATATTTTTTATTTAGTTACGGTGACATTTGGGGGGCCAAATAATATTGCTGCCAGTTATTTTTTTTATTTAAATGTAACCTTTATTTAACTAGGCAAGTCAGTTAGGACAAATTCTTATTTACAATGACGGCCTACCCCGGATGACACTGGGCCAATTGTGCGCTGCCCTATGGGACTCCCAATCACGGTCGGATGTGACACAGCCTGGATTCAAACCAAGGACTGTAGTGAAGCCTCTTGCACTGAGATGCAGTGCCTTAGACCACAGCGCCACTCGAGAGCCATGACCAATATGACCAATATATATTGTCCTGCTAATAGCCCATCCTAGAAAAATTGCAAAATGCTTCCAATGTCCATCACTACCGTAAACAAAAACAGAACATCTAAGGGGCTGTTATATAATTATAATCTAAGGTTAATAATAATAATATTACTTTTTCCCCCTTCCACTTGTTGAAGGTTCCAATTGATAAAATCTCATTGATTTATCAAGACCAGTCCCCATGCTTGTCTCAGAGCAGCGCTGTCTTGACCTCTGAATGCTGTCTTTTCCCCCTTCCACTTGCCTCTTCCATTAATTTTGAAAGAGTATTTTCCAGTAAGCAACAATTTGTTTATCTTCATTAGCCTATTAGTTCCAATATTTCTGTAATTCAGTGATATTTATTCTCATAGTAATTCTTTATGGATCCATAACTAAATAAACATCTGCATTTTGAAAGAGTATTTTTATCATTATTTTATTAACGAAAGCATAAAGATGCTGATGAAGAAATACAGTACTGTACAGTATATGCTTTATCTGACTTTTTGTGGTTGCATGATGTTGCCCACACTCACTTTACATAAGTGAGATCAGGCCATTTCCAGACTTTCTCTGTGACCTCAAGTACTCATTAACTCTTTCTTTAATGGCTTTTCAGGTTGCATCAGTCATGGACAGAAACTTCTGAGACACAGTATTAATGATGAACACCCGGAGGTTCACTGGTAAGCCACATTTGGCTCGGGATCCATCCCAGTTGGTATTCTGTGTCCACTCGTGGTACAGTATCTCTCTTCAGTTACACATCCTTGGAATAGCAGAACAGCATAACAGTCTGGACGGCACTTGCTGTGCCTGGTGAACAGTTCGTCAAATATGCTGGACCCTATGTCAGAGAGGTGTTTCTGGGACCACATTGTTTCTTTCAAGGTAGGATTATAACAATATTTTGTTATGTTTAGGCCTATTTACATGCATATTTCTAGTATTGTACTTAATGTTGGCTGTTAGGCTAAATATTTTTTTTTATTCTCCAAATGCAGACAATGACCCAAAACACACTGCCGCCTGGGTTTGCATTGCAAATGAGGGCATAAACTGGGTCAAGACGCCAGCAGAGTAAGTAGACCTGTAAATAAATAAAAGACCTACAACACCTACGGCAGGCCTACAGTATATCTACAAATATTTTTTACATCTCTACATGTATAGATCTCCTGATTTAAACTTGTTTGGCATCAACTGAAAACATTAATCCGTAACTCTGCCAAGCCTACAAGCAAAGCTGAACTGGTGAAGGCCATCAAGATGTTTTGGCTTGAGAAATTGACGATATAACAATGGAACAAATACATTGATCATCTCAGCAAGGTTTTACCTGTAGTCGTGGAGCTGGGGGGAAGTGCAACTAAAATGTAGTTTAAATAAACAACTGCATTTTCAATTTATTTTTTCTTGTTATTTTATTAATAAAAGCATAAAGCTGTTGATGAAGAACTGTTCACACCTTCAGCAGCCGGGCTATGAAGAGTTGCGTATCAATTAATAAACCATGTGCCATGGAATCTCTTCCCAACTATTTTGCAATCTATATAGCTCTCCGACATTTTGCGGTTGCATGAGGTCTTGAGTTAGAAATGTAACACTTTAGAGTACTCAAGCATCGAATAAATTGTAAATTGGGGAATTTTCACAACTACAGTAGCTGGGCTATGAAGAGTCTAATGTCCTGCTAATAGGAAAAAGTGTTTGCATGATTGGCTACACCTGCTACACTACTACAGTACACTTGTGAAAAACAAGTGTCTGAAAACCTGTTTTGAAAATGCCTCCAGCTGTCCATCACTACTGTAAATAAAAACACAGCATCTTGTTTACATTCTTTATTGTAACCAAAGTAACAAATATTTTGTATCTACCTTTCCAATTACTTTTAGTTTGGGATTTACAAATGTGCGCTTTTCATGTTATTTTTAGTTAAATCCAGTTCGGATTTAAGTATAACTTTTGTATGACTGACGCCTTCGTGAGAGGTCTAATGCTTTAATATTTAATTATTTATGCCCTCCGAATTCATACAGTATCTAAGGGGATTTTTTTGTTAGGGCAAATCTGCTCTGTGAGAATATCTAATGATAACAATAATAATCGCTTTGTAAATAAGGATGGAAGGAAGGAAAGGTAAATGAAAGGAAAATTCTGAAAGGAAAATGACATGCGCAAGAGACAGTGTTAATATATATCCTTTTAGAGACTATAATACTGTACATGGCATACAGGTAATTTTTGTTTCTCTCAGAATAACAGAAAACAAAGGTTTTCGTAAGTAATATGCTGTAGTCCAGTTACAGCTTATTCTGATCAAGTAGAACCAAAAAATGAAGTGTCTTTTTTTGGGGTGTTCGTGCAGGACAGAGGAATAGCAATTCTTGCACTATTGTTCAGGAGGAACGTAAAATTGCGTTTCAATTCGTAAACCATGTACCATCGAATCTCTTCCCAACTATTTTGCAATCTATATGGCTCTCCGCCAATAATTACATTTAGAGGATTGGAGGATTAAAAGTTAATATCTAACAGGCATTTTTCGTTAAGGCAAATCTGGAAAATGACATGCGCAAGAGACAGTGGTAATATTTTTCCTTTTAGAGACTATAATACTGTACATGGAATCCAGGTCATTTTTGTTTCTCAGTTTTAGTAAGTAATACTGATGAGTAGAAACAAAAAAATAAGTGTATTTTTCCAGATGTGCATGCAAAAGCATAATCAGTGCTCTAACTCCCCCTTGCGGTGGTCTGGAGCAATGAAGTAGTGACGCAGGGTACCGTACTAAACCACAAATTTCTTAAGTCCCGCAGCATAATCTCAACACTTTAAGTTGAGCAAACACTGAACCACAAAACCAATAACCACCGCAGTCACAATAGATATAAAGTTCGCCGCCAGCCAAACGACTACCGCTACAATCAACCTGATCGCTACGTTCCTGCACCCAACCCACACAAAGTGTCAAGGTACAAGGGTAACAAGGGTCGACCCAAGCATAGACCAATACTCTCTAGAAGCTCCGCTAAGAGAAGTACAAAACCGACAATATTTTTCAAAATGGAAAAAGATAAGTCACCAATCCTAAGCGTGGATTTGCTGGACAACAGCTACGGCAAAATTAATACCATTTGCGAGGACGTAAACAACCAAATTACTCCCGCTCTCACTCGAGACCCTATCCAGGGCCCGCTCGATCAAGAAACAAGCCCACAGGCTTTGACTATAGACTCAGATTCAAATGTTGCGACACAGAAAGTAAACATTGCAATAGCCAATTCCACTCAAACTCCAAAGAGTCGATCTGTTTTAACCATGAACACAAATGACACATCATACCGTTGCAAACATTCACTTCACTTTGTGGGGAATTTGACCACAAAACGCAACTCAAAGTGGCCATACCTGGAAACAGTCCTGGAGGACTGCTTAATTAACCTGATGCGCTAATTGATTCCGGCTCGACAATATCGCTCATCTCTCAAACGTTTTTCAATGATCTCAAAAGCGCTTTGAACCCAGCTAAATGTTGGTTAAAAACGGAACGATGCAACACTAAACTTCGAGGTTTCACTCAGACTACCTCGCCTCTCACAATGCGACTAAAACTGAAACTACACTTCCAGGATGTATCGCGTTTTCACCCTGTGTATGTTACCAGCCTTGAAACTGAACACTTGCTACTCGGAGCAGACTTGATGGATCATTTGTTAGTAGTTGATGTTACTCTTCAATACCACAGACCCCAAAGCAAATCTGGGGGAAATGTTTATTCAGAGATGGGGCGCGCCCCACTGCTCCTTAATTATCCCCAAGAGGTTAACAAACCTCCAGACGAGCTTCAATGCCATACAACTCTCCTTCCGTGGCCTTCAAATGCTCTTAAATGCAAGTAAAACTAAATGCATGCTTTTCAACCGATCGCTGCCATGGTGTCTGGTTAGACTGTAAACTCTCCTTCCAGACTCACATCAAGCATCTCCAATCCAAAATTAACTTCTTAGGGAGCGGCAGGTGAGGTGATGGTTTTGGAGAGTCTGGCGTGCCCAAAGCAAAATGCCTGCCACTCAGGCTCAGAAAATAGGATATGCACATAATTAGTACTATTGGATAGGAAACACACTGAGGTTTCTAAAAGTGTTAACATAATGTCTGTGAGTATAACAGAACTCATTTAGCAGGCGAAAACCCGAGAAAAATCTATCCGGAAATCAGTTTCTGGTGACCTATTGCTCAGTTTGACACACTCTCCATTGAATCCATTTGTAACCAGGACTGAGACTGCAGTACCTATGGCTTCCACTAGATGTCAACAGTCTATATACAAAGACTCAGAGAGATTGGAGTAAACAGAACGAATAGGTACAGGAAATGGTCAAGGTAGCTCAGATGTCAACAAGTTCTCGGGCGCGCAGCCACTTTATTTTACTTATATAAGGTATAGGTGACCATCCAAGTGAAATATTATCGCTAATATTCATAAAAGGATAGCTAAGGATGCATTTTAACTGGTATTTGATTTGTTTAGGAAAAGTTTATAGGTGTATTTGAACGCGTTCTCTTCACGTTTCAATGGGCGATTCGACGTTGGATTTTCTGAACATAACGCGCCAACCAAACAGAGATTTATGGATATAATAAATGACTTTTTCTAACAAAAGAACCATGGATTGTCTTCGTTGGACACTTGGGAAGCCCTCAGCAGAAGTTCTTCAAAAGGTAAGGGATTTGTTTTCGCTGTGAAATGTGTTTTCTGTGAACCACGATGGTTTATGAATTTATGCAAATGCATAAATATTAGAGGTGCTACCCTCAAACAATAAAAGGTTGTGCTTTCGCGGTAAAGCCTTTTTGAAATCTGACAACGCTGTAATATTGCCAAGAAGCAGAGCTTTTGATGACTATGCAACACTTGTATATTGATGAATGTTTAATAATTCAACTTTTGGATTTTGAATTTGGCGCCTTGCATTTCACCGGGTAGTGTCGGGAGAACGCCCCACCACTCTGTAAGTAGTTAAATCTAGAATCGGCTTCCTATTTCTCAACAAAGCATCCTTCACTCATGCTGCCAAACATACCCTCGTAAAACAGACTATCATATCGATACTTGACTTCGGCGATGTCATTTACAAAATAGCCTCCAACACTCAACTCAGCAAATTGGACGCAGTCTATCACAGTGCCATCCGTTTTGTCACAAAAGCCCCATATACTACCCACCACTGCAACCTGTATGCCCTCGCTGGCTGGCCCTCGCTTCATATTCATCGCCAAACCCACTGGCTCCAGGTCATCTATAAGTCTTTGCTTGGTAAAGCCCTGCCTTATCTCAGCTCACTGGTCACCATAGCATCACCCACCCGTAGCATGCGCTCCAGCAGGTATATTTCACTGGCCACCCCCAAATCCGCCTTTCCTTCCAGTTCTCTGCTGCCAATGACTGGAAGGAATTGCAAAAATCACTGAAGCTGGGGACTCATATCTCCCTTACTTTAAGCATCTGCTGTCACAGCAGCTTGCAGATCATTGCACCTGTACATAGCCCACCTAACTACCTCATCCCCATATTGATATTTATTTTTTTGCTCCTTTGCACCCCGGTATCTCTACTTGCACATTCATCTTCTGCTCATCTGTCACTCCAGTGTTTAATTGTAAATTGTAATTATTTCGCCACTATGGCCGATTTATTCCCTTTCCTCCATAATCTTACTTCATTTACACACACTGTATATAGACTTTTCTACTGTGTTATTGACTGTACGTTTGTTTATTCCATGTGTAACTGTGTTGTTTGTGTCACACTGCTTTGCTTTATCTTGGCCAGGTCGCAGTTGTAAATGAGAACTTTTTCTCAACTGGCCTACCTGGTTAAATAAATGTCTAAAAACCTGTTTTCCTTTTGTCATTATGGGGTATTGTCACGACTTCCGCCGAAGTCGGTCCCTCTCCTTGTTCGGCGGTCGACTTCACCGGCCTTATAGCCATTGCCGATCCACTTTTCATTTTCCATTTGTTTTGTCTTTGGTTTCTACACACCTGGTTTCAATTCCCCAATTACATGTTCATTATTTAACCCTCTGTTTCCCCCATGTTTTTGTGCGTTATTGTTCCTGTTATGTCAGTCCATATTTGGTGGGCATGGTATTGTTTGGTACTTTGTGATTTCCTGGAGTAAACTACGTTGTGTTGCTCATCTCTGCTGTCCTGCGCCTGACAATTGCACCAGCTACACCCGGCACCTGACAGGTATTGTGTGTAGATTGATAAGGAAAACATTTGATTTAATACATTTTAAAATCGGGCCGTAACGTAACAAAATGTGGAAAAAGTTAATGCAGTCATTTCGGTTTTCATTTGAAGCATCCATTTATCCTTTACTTGTTTGTAACAATTGCAAAGACATTGCCTAATTGTAGTCAACTTCGTTCTGAAGTTATCGCTGGTCACAGAAAAATAGATCCTGTTTCTATGTTTAGCGGAGATCTTTTTGTATAAAGTGACGCTGAAAGGCAAAAAAGCATCTTATGATGCTGTTCTACAATGCATTATACGTGCCTTTTCCTCAATTGTAATATGTAATATTCAACTAATAACTGATAAGGCAATGGGGTGATTATTGTATTATTAGACTCAAACTTCTCATGCAACGAGAACCTGAAGCTCCAACTGACAGGGGGGAGTGGACGATTCTAAGTGGAAACTTCAGTGGAAGCTTTAGTGCGAAACTGAAGGGAAGCCGCCATCTAAAATTCTAAATTTTTATAAAAAAAATGTAACATGTCTCCAGAAGATAGAGCATGGCTTACAAGCATGAGCGAGCAGTTAAAAAACTGGATCTATTGCCTGGGCTACTGGGGGAGGTTGAGGCCTTAAAAACAGGAATGGATTACAGAAAAAAAATACGAGCGTAAAAGAAGATATTGAAAACTAATGTGGACTCCCTTAAAGACACTACGGAGAAACTACTGTATGATAATAAAACACTGATAGCAGAATTACTTGATCTAAAGTGCAGAAGTATGAAGAATTATATTGCCATTATGGGAATATAGGAAGATGAAAATGAAAACTATCAGCCAACGGAGGAAAAAGTCAAGGTTTTCATTAATCGTAATCTCAAGATGAAGAACAAACAGGTGGATACAATAGATTTTCAAGGGGCTCATCATTTTGGTGGCAGAGGGGAGGGAAGACCCTATCTGATAGTAGCTAGGCTAACTCACTACAAAATTAAGATTGCCTTGTTACAACAGGGTAGAGGGCTGAAGCACACTATTAATGAACAATCCCCCCATGAAATAGTGGAGAGACGACGTGCCCTGTACCCCACTTTCAAAAGGTCCTGAGCAGAGAAGCATAATGTTTGTCTAGTGGTCGATACATTGTAGGTAAATACCCAAGTGTTCAAGGACTCAAAGAGTACAGTGTGGCTTTGAGTGATAGATACCGCCTGCTGAAGTAGTCCCCGATACACATTTTCACCGCATTACACATTACAATTATTATGGATTTACAATTATAATGCATGATGGACTCTTTTTTTGGGGGGGGGATTCATGCAGTACGGAACCATGGACTATGTGGACATTAAATAAGGTTGGACTTATGGTAATGCAGAATGGGTATGATGAACTTATCCTTTTTATATTTAGGTAATATGGAACTTTGGACTATATGGACTTAAAATCAGGTTTTCATTTAGGGGTAGGCGAAGATTGGTAAGGCTGACCTTTTTTATTTTTGTTTGTTAATTTATTTAATTTGAAGACTGCACAGGCAGTACATTTGAAATACCAACGTTTTTTTTATTTGATATGATATGGCCTAATTGTAGAGATCGGGGTATATTATGACTTAAAACCTGTTATATAGAGTGTCCCTTTTAGGCGGATGTGAATTGTAACTAATAGAATTTAAGATAAAATGAAATAAATATGAATTGGGCATTGTCGACAGGGTTGCTGCCTCTATTAGTGGTTGGCTAGCTGGTTAACACTGGGTTAAACATATTAAAGTTAACGGTAGAGCCAACACAATAACTGGCCTATGGAAGCACTTATCTAAGCGAAAAGTATATTCTATTTTTACATGAGCGATATACGCTACCCTTATAATCTTGATCCTAATGAAATAGGTTTATGTGTAAAACAGCTGGTGTGATAGAGCTATGACCCTTGAATAAAAACAAAATATGGGTGGAGAGAGGGTTGGTTTTACAAGTTTACTCACTCTAGATTGTCAGTACTGGATGTCTTCCTTGCTATAATGCCATGGCTGTGTTGGGGTCGATTGTAAGTTAAACGTACAGTATGTATCCCCTCATGGGTAGTGTGATGAGTAAGATTTTTTTTTACTGGTAGTCATTAGCGGCTGTTAAAATGTCAAAATTCTTTCTTTTTGTCAGAATATAATATAAGGACTACATGAAACATGACTCCCTGCCGATAGGCAGTGTGCATGTAATGGACATAAACAACTGGTCTTCCGATATTTATAGGTATTTTTTTTTCTTCTCATTTATCTAACAATGGGATCCAATGAACTGAGCAGGCTGGGCTGACATGCTTCTAGCCTTTGCTAGGATTTTCCTAACAAGAATATGAATCTATAATTTTGTGCTATTATTACTGTATTTCTATTAACATGATCTATTATTAATATTGTTATTATTTTTCAGACTGTTTTCCATGTTATTTGGTTAATTCTCTCTTTAAAAACACCCACATAGATATGCAATATACCTATGGGGCTTTGAATCTGAGTGAAGGGTGGCAGTATTGAATCATGTTATCATGGGACTGCCCATAGTGACAACAGACCTAGATATGGGGGATGTTTTAGTTGGTGGAATATTAGGACAATTGGAGGTTTACACAGCAGCTACAGTATGCTTAACAGTGCAAATATCATACAGCTATATGGACACTTAATCATCATGGTGCTTTTTAATGGTAAGTTAACACACATTGATTGTGGTATTTTTAATTGAAACTTGGGTATAGTTATGGTAAGTGGGGAAATAAGTGTAGCCAGTTATAATTGTAATGGCTTAGCAGATCATAAAAAAATACATTTTTACCTGGCTAAAATAGAAAGAATATAATATATATTGTGTACAGGAAAAGCACTCAACAAATATAGATGAGTTTGGGTGGAAAAAGGACTGGGAGGGGTAAATATATTTTTGGCATGGGCAAAGAAACTCAAAAGGGGTGATTTATATAAATCAACAACAAGTTTGATCCGATGGTGCAAACTATGCAAACAGATCCTCAAGGAAGAGGGACCCTAAGCAAGGCAGTTAACCCACTGTTCCCCGGGCGCCAATGACGTGGATGTCGATTAAGATCTCGTACAACGCTGTGTACTACTCCATTCACAGAACAGCGCAAACTGGCTCTAACCAGAATATAAAAGAGTGGGAGGCCCTGGTAAACTACTTGAGCAAGAGGACATGTACATTAGTCTCTAGTTTGAGAAACAGAAGCCTCACAAGTCCTCAACTGGCAGCGTCATTAAATAGTACCAGCAAAAAAAAGATTAAGATGGGCAAAAGAACAGACACAGGAAGATTGGAAAAAAGTGTTATGGACAAACGAATCTGTTTGAAGTGTTCGGATCACAAAGATGAACATTCGTGAGACGCAGAAAAAAAATTAAAGATGCTGGAGAAGTGCTTGACAATCTGTCAAGCATGATGGAGGCAATGTGAAGGTCTGTGGGTTGCTTTGGTGGTGGTAAAGTGGGAGATTTGTACAGGGTAAAAGGGATCTTGGAGGAAGGCTATCACTCCATTTTTGCACCGCCATAAAATAACCTGTGGACGGCGCTTAATTGGAGCCAATTTCCTCCTACAACAAGACAATGACCCAAAGCACAGCTCCAAACTATGCAATAACTATTTAGGGAAGAAGCAGTCAGCTGGTATTCGGTCTATAATAAAGTGGCTGGCACAGTCACCGGATCTCAACCCTATTGAGCTGTTGTGGGAGCAGCTTGACCATATGAAGTGCCCATCAAGCCAATCCAACTTGTGGGAGGTGCTTCGGGAAGCATGGGATGAAATCTTCAGATTACCTCAGCAATGTAAAATTAACAAATGTACAGAAATTGCCTGTGTGAAGGCCAATTTACAGAGGAGGAACTTCGAGACAATTCCATCTTTTCAGTTTGGAAAAACACCAGAGCTTGATGGTATACCATTCGAGGTAAATCAAACCTTTTTTGATGCACTCAGATTCATTATTAGCATGTTTTAATTGCTCCTATAAAAATGTTAGACTTTCAGGTACTCAACAAGGTCTGATTTCACTCCTACTGAAACAGGAACCAGGTGGTAAGAATAAGAATCCAGCCCATTTGTTACGTACGCCTCTAGGAAGAGGGAACGCAACACCCTGCTACAACTCAACTCCCGTGGAGTGAAAGAGGTATGGGACTGTAGGTGCAAGTAAGGATGACAAAGGCAGAGAGGGGTACCGTTTACAAGTAATTTATTCCGTCACACGGTAATTTTGGGGAAAAGGGGCTGAACGAAACCAAAGCAAAGAAAGTAAGTCAAAGCCCCCTCTCATACCTTACCTGCCTACCCACAACTTACCTAACTTTGCACCACCTGGCGCGCTAACCAAAATACAGGAGGTGGTCCATCCAGGTCTTACCTACTGTGCATAGTCAGTAAAATACTACGGGTTATGTAAGTCCGCAGGCCTCTTGCCTAAGCACTCCCTAGGTGCCTTCCCCCTGGGAACAAATGAAACAGAATACAAACTATTTCACAACAAATCTAAGAAAAAACTAACTCAGGATATGAAAGAAGCTCGCTCTTTGAGCAACAAACTAACACAGAACATAACAATCAGCAACAACTAACATAGTACATACCAAAATCTCTCTTAACAACAATAAACTCAGGACACACTTCATCATCAGCCTCATCTCCCTTCTGAGCAACAGAACACTGGCTTATATAGCTGGAGAAGGAGTCTGTAATGGGATGCAGCTGTATCCTGACGAGGGGGCGGGGTCAGCTCCAATTAGCAATGGGGGAATTTCAGGAAGCCATCCTGAAACACACACATACAAGCAAAACCACAACACAGAACCTGGGGAACGTAACACCATTCAAAAATCTGGAGGCCTCTTACACTTCAATTTGTGATGTGAAAATCCTGGTCAAATGCATAGCACATAGAATAAAAATGGTTTTACCAGATATTGTTTATCCTGATCAGACAGGTTTTTTACGATATATTGGAGATAATATACGACAATTACTTGAAACAATTGAACATTATGAAACATCAAAGATACCAGGCCTGGTCTTCATATCATATTTTAAAAAAGTGTATGATGTATATATAAATGCCTGGACTACTTTAATTCCAGTGAATCTCTTATACAATGGGTAAAAGTTATGAACAGCATCCTCAGATGTAAAATAGTAAATAATGGTTACTTCTCAGAAAGTAATCAAATCAAATCAAATTTTATTTGTCACATACACATGGTTAGCAGATGTTAATGTGAGTGTAGCGAAATGCTTGTGCTTCTAGTTCCGACCATGCAGTCGTGTCTAACAAGTAATCTAACAAATTCACAACAACTTCCTTATCCGCACAAGAGTAAAGGAATGAATACGAGTATGTACATATAAATATATGGATGAGCGATGGCTGACCGGCATAGGCAAGATGCAGTAGATGGTATGGAGTACAGTATAAACATATGAGATGAGTAATGTAGGATATGTACACATTAAATAAATGGCATAGTTTAAAGTGGCTAGTGATACATTTATTTCATCCAATTATAATTATTAAAGTGGCTAGAGATTTGAGTCGATGGCCGAACGGCATAGGCAAGATTCAGTAGATGGTTTAGAGTACAGTGTATACATTTGATATGAGTAATGTCGGATATGTAAACATTATATACAAAATTGTTTAAAGTGGCTAGTGATACATTTGTTACATCCAATTCCTATTTTTAAAGTGGCTAGAGATTTAAGTCAGTATGTTGGCAGCAGCCACTCAATGTTAGTGATGGCTGTTTAACAGTCTGATGGCCTTGAGGTAGAAGCTGTTTTTCAGTCTCTCGGTCCCAGCTTTGATGCACCTGTACTGACCTCGCCTTCTGGATGATAGCGGGGTGAACAGGCAGTGNGTGACAAGCCGAATTTCTTCAGCCTCCTGAGGTTGAAGAGGCGCTGTTGCGCCTTCTTCACCACGCTGTCTGTGTGGGTGGACCATTTCAGTTTGTCCGTGATGTGTACGCCGAGGAACTTAAAACTTTCCACCTTCTCCACTACTGTCCCGTCGATGTGGATAGGGGGGTGCTCCCTCTCCTGTTTCCTGAAGTCCACGATCATCTCCTTTGTTTTGTTGACATTGAGTGAGAGGTTATTTTCCTGACACCACACTCCGAGGGCCCTCACTCACCTCCTCCCTGTAGGTCGTCTCGTCGATGTTGATAATCAAGCCTACCACTGTAGTGTCGTCAGCAAACTTGATGATTGAGTTGGATGCGTGCTTGGCCACGCAGTCATGGGTAAACAGGGAGTACAGGAGAGGGCTGAGAACGCACCCTTGTGGGGCCCCAGTGTTGAGGATCAGCGGGGTGGAGATGTTGTTTCCTACCCTCACGACCTGGGGCCGGCCCATCAGGAAGTCCAGGACCCAGTTGCACAGGGCTGGGTCGAGACCTAGGGTCTCGAGCTTAATGACGAGCTTGGAGGGAACTATGGTGTTAAATGCTGAGCTGTAGTCGATGAACAGCATTCTTACATAGGTATTCCTCTTGTCCAGATGGGTTAGGGCAGTATGCAGTGTGATTGCGATTGCGTCATCTGTGGACCTATTGGGACGGAAAGCAAATTGGAGTGGGTCTAGGGTCTCAGATAGGGTGGAGATGATATGATCCTTGACTAGTCTCTCAAAGCACTTAAACATGCAAAAACACTAAACGCGTAAATGCAAATAACATGTCATACGCAACACAGGCGAGGCATAATAATAAATGCACCAGCCGGAAACAAACGGCTTCACAATAAACAGACACACACAAGGACATGGGGGAAAACAGAGGGTTAAATACACAACAGATAATGATGGGGAATGCAAACCAGGTGTGTGAAAAACAAGACAAAACAAATGGATAATGAAAAGTAGATCGGTGATGATTAGAAGACCGGTGACGTCGACCGCCGAACGCCGTCCGAACAAGGAGAGGAGCCGACTTCAGCAGAAGTCGTGACAGTATACCCCCCCCCCCTTGGCGCGTGCCGACACCGGCCTCAAAGACAACCCGGAGGATGAGACGCAGGGCGATCCGGCCAGCGACGGTGGAACTTCCACAGCAGTTCAGGGTCCAACACATCCGCCACCGGAACCCAGCATCTCTCCTCCGGACCGTACTCCTCCCACTCCACGAGGTACTGAAGGGCCCCCGCCCGACGCCTCGAATCCAGGATGGAACGGACGGAGTACGCCGGGGCCCCCACGATGTCAAGAGGGGGTGGAAGAACCTCCCGCACCTCAGACTCCTGGAGCTGACCAACCACCACCGGCCTGAGGAGAAACACATGGAATGAGGGGTTAACATGGTAATCGGGAGGAAGCTGTAACCTGTAACATACCTCATTCACTCTCCTCAGGACTTTAAATGGCCCCACAAACTGCGCTGGTCTTTTGGCGCAGCGCGGCCTGCTGGAGGTGACCATGGGCGGCTTTCCATGTCTCCTCCGCACGCTTAAACCAATCGTCCACCACAGGAGCCTCGGTCTGACTCTGATGCCACGGTGCCAGATCTGGCTGATAACCCAATACACACTGGAAAGGGGAGAGGTTAGTGGATGAGTGGCGGAGCGAGTTCTGTGCCATCTCTGCCCAGGGCATGAACGCTGCCCAGTCCCTTGGCCGGTTCTGGCAGTAGGATCGCAGAAACCTGCCCACATCCTGGTTAACTGTTTCCACCTGCCCATTACTCTCGGGGTGAAAACCAGAGGCGAGGCTGATCGAGACCCCCAGACGTTCCATGCACGCCTTCCAGACTCTCGAAGTGAACTGGGGACCTCGTCAGACACTATATCCTCTGGCACCCCATAGTGCCGGAAGACGTGTGTAAATAAGGCCTCTGCAGTTTGCAGGGCCATAGGGAGACCGGGCAGGAGAAGATGACGACAGGACTTAGAGAAACAATCCACAACAACCAGGATCGTGGTGTTTCCCTGTGAAGGAGGGAGATCCGTCAGAAAATCCACCAACAGGTGTGACCAAGGCCGTTGTGGAACGGGTAAGAGATGTAACTTATTTCTGGGCAGGTGTCTAGGAGCCTTACACTGGGCGCACACCGAACAGAAGGAAACATAAACCCTCACGTCTTTTGCCAAGGTGGGCCACCAGTACTTCCCTGTAAGACAGCGCACTGTCCGACCGATCCCTGGATGACCAGAGGAGGGTGACGTGTGGGCCCAATAGATCAACTGGTCATGGACAACAGACGGAACGTACTGACGCCCGACGGAACACTGAGGTGGAGCGGGCTCTGTACGCAACGCCTGCTCTATGTCTGCGTCCTGCTCCCACACACCCGGCGCTACCAGGCAGGAAGCCGGGATAATGGGAGTCTGATCCATGGGCCGCTCCTCTGTGTCATACAGTCGGGACAGTGCGTCTGCCTTTACATTCCGGGAACCTGGTCTGTAAGACAGGGTAAACACAAAACGGGTAAAGAACATGGCCCACCTTGCCTGACGGGGATTCAGTCTCCTAGCTGCCCGGATGTACTCCAGGTTGCGGTGGTCAGTCCAGATGAGGAAAGGGTTTTTAGCCCCCTCAAGCCAATGTCTCCACGCCTTCAGAGCCTTTACGACAGCCAATAGCTCCCGGTCCACCACATCATAGTTCCGCTCTGCCGGGCTGAGCTTCTTCGAGAAGAAAGCACAGGGGCGGAGCTTCGGTGTGCCCGAGCGCTTAGAGAGAACGGCTCCAATCCCAGCTTCGGACGCGTCCACCTCCACTATGAATGCCAAAGAGGGATCCGGATGGGCCAGCACGGGAGCCGAGGTAAACAGAGCCTTCAGGTGCCCAAAAGCCCTGTCCGCCTCAACCGATCACTGCAGACGTACAGGACCCCCCTTCAGCAGTGAGGTAATGGGAGCAGCCACCTGGCCAAAACCCTGGAAAAATCTCCAGTAGTAATTGGCAAACCCTAAAAATCGCTGCACCTCCTTTACTGTGGTGGGAGTCGGCCAATTACGCATGGCTGCAATGCGATCACCTTCCATCTCCACCCCTGATGTGGAAATGCGATACCCTAGGAAGGAGAAGGCCTGCTAAAAGAACAGGCATTTCTCAGCCTTGACATACAGGTCATGCTTCAACAGTCATCCAAGTACCTTGCACACCAAGGACACATGCTCGGAGGGACAAATGTACCCCTGTCCCAGGGATTCGGAGACATATGTTTCCATAGCCGCCATCTCCTCTTGAGACAGGGGGTACACGTGACTCCTGGGAAGTGCAGCGTCTACCAGGAGATTTATCGCACAATCCCCCCGTCGATGGGGTGGTAATTGAGTTGCCTTCCTTTTACAGAAGGCGAGAGCCAAATCGGCATATTCTGGGGGGGATGTGCACGGTGGATACCTGGTCTGGACTTTCCACCGTGGTAGCACCAACGGAAACTCCTACACACCTCCCCGAGTACTCTTGCGACCACCCCATGAGAGCCCTCTGTTGCCAGGAAATGGTGGGGTTATGACAAGCCAACCAAGGAAGGCCTAGTACCACGGGAAACGCAGGAGAATCAATGACAAAGAGACTGATTCTCTCCTTGTGACCCCCCTGCATCTCCATGAACAGGGAGATGGTGGCCTCCTTGATTAGCCCTGACCCTAATGGTCGACTATCCAGAGCGTGAACCGGGAAAGGTCTAACCACAGGTATAATGGGCATCCCTAAACTAAGGGCTAACGCTCTGTCAATAAAATTCCCAGCTGCGCCTGAATCGACTAGCGCCTTATACTGAGAATGCGGTGAAAACTCAGGGAAACAGACAGGTACAAACAGGTGAACAACAGAGGACTCTGGAGAGTGGTGCATACTCACCTGGGGTGACGCCAGAGTGCCCTGCCTGCTGCCTCGATTCCCAGAAGGACCAACCCGGCACCGACCGGCAGTGTGTCCTCTGCGGCCACAGATGGTGCAAGTGAAGGCCCTTCCTCCAGCCTCCCTATGTGCAGCCCCTCCCAACTCCATGGGCACCGGAGCGAGAGTACTGGGAGACGGAACCGACTGAGCCCCCTCAGGACGTCCACGGGTAACCAGCAGGTTATCCAATCGGATGGACAGATCTACTAGTTGGTGCAAGTTAACTACTTAGGGAGCACCGGCGCGCTAGCGGGCCACTCCCGACACTACCCGGTGAAATGTAAGGCGCCAAATTCAAAATCCAAAAGTTGAATTATTAAACATTCATCAATATACAAGTGTTGCATAGCCATCAAAAGCTCTGCTTCTTGGCAATATCTCAGCGTTGTCAGATTTCAAAAAGGCTTTACGGCGAAAGCACAACCTTTGATTGTTTGAGGATAGCACCTCTAATATTCATGCATTAGCATAAATTCATAAACCAGCGCGGGGTCACACAAAACACATATCACAGCTAAAACAAATCCCTTACCTTTCGAAGAACTTCTGCTGAGGGCTTCCCAAGTGTCTAACGAAGACATCCAATGGTTCTTTTGTTAGAAAAAGTCATTTATTATATCCATAAATCTCCATTTGGTTGGCGCGTTATGTTCAGAAAATCCAACGTCGAATTGCCCATTGAAACGTGAAGAGAACGCGTTCAAATATACCTATAAACTTTTCCTAAACAAATCAAATACCAGTTATAATGCATCCTTAGCTATCCTTTTATGAATATTAGCGATAATATTTCTGGTCACCTAAACATTATATAAGTAAAATAAAGTGGGGCGCACACCCAGTCTTGTGCCCGAGAAATCTTGTTGGCATCTGAGCTGCCTTGACTATTTCCTCTTCCTGTCTCAAACAGAGCAAAGGTCACAAAAAAATGCAATTCCGGATGAATTTTCCTCGGGTTTTCGCCTGTTATATCAGTTCTGTTATACTCACAGACATTATGTTAACACTTTTAGAAACTTCAGAGTGTTTCCTATCCAATGGCCTGAGTGGCAGGCATTTTACTTTGGGCACGCCAGACTCTCCAAAACCGTCACCTCTGCTGCCGCTCCCTAAGAAGTTAATGGTGGCATCCCTGCAGGCCAACTCCCGTCGGACGTCCTCGCGCAGGCTGCATCTATATTGGTCAATGAGGGCCCTGTCGTTCCATCCGGCTCCGGCGGCCAAAGTCCGGAACTCCAGCGCAAAATCCTGAAGCGTCGGGTGAACTCCTCAAAGTGGTCCAACACAGCGTCATCCTCTCCCCACACGGCGTTGGCCTACTCCAGAGCTCTCCCCGAGATGCAGGAGACAAGGGCAGAGACTCTCTCCTTTCCTGAGGGAGCTGGGTGAACGGTAGCCAGGTATAGGTCCAGTTGTAGGAGAAACCCCTGGCACTGTTCGGCCGTCCCATCATACTCCCTGGGAAGAGAGAGACTCATCCCACTGGAGCTGGATTTGGACGGGACGGGTGGAGGTAACCCCGGTTGCGTTGGTCGAGGCGCTGGAGAGACTTCCTGTCTCTCCCAGCGGTCCATGGTCTGGACAACGCGATCCATCATGACACCGAGATGATGTAACATAGCCGAGTGTTCCTGGACGCGTTCCTCGACTCCTCTGACCGGGGTACCTGCTCCTGCTGACTCCATGGTGGGTGTGTGTTTCTGTCAGGCTCGTGTGTAGCTGGTGCATAAAGTCAGGCGCAGGAGAACAGTACTGAGTGAGCAAAAAATTTTACTCAAACAAATAAACATGCAAAAATACTAAACACGTAAATACAAGTAACATGCCATACGCAACACAGGCGAGGCATAATAATAAATGCACCAGCCGGAAAAAACGGCTTCACAATAAACAAACACACACAAGGACATGGGGGAACATACACAACAGATAATGATGGGGAATGCAAACCAGGTGTGTGAAAAACAAGACAAGACAAATGGATAATGAAAAGTAGACCGGTGATGATTAGAAGACCGGTGACGTCGACCGCCGAACGTTGCCTGAACAAGGAGAGGAGCCGACTTCGGCTGAAGTCGTGACAAAAGGAGATGATCGTGGACTTCAGGAAACAGAAGCGGGAGCGTTCCCCTATCCACATCGACGGGACAGTAGTGGAGAAGGTGGAAAGTTTTAAGTTCCTCGGTGTACACATCACAGACAAACTGAAATGGTCCACCCACACAGTCAGCGTGGTGAAGAAGGCGCAACAGCGTCTCTTCAACCTCAGGAGGCTGAGGAAATTTGGCTTGTCACCAAAAACACACACAAACTTTTACAGATGCACAATCAAGAGCATCCTGTCGGGCTGTATCACCGCCTGGTACGGCAACTGCTCCGCTGACTTGTTTGGACGAACTTTACCGGTACTTTTGGGATTTCTCTGTCTACATGTTGAACGACTGGATTACAGAACTCCTACCGTCCCAACGATCCCTAAGAAGTTAATAATTAAAATTGTATGTAATAAATGTATCACTAGTCACTTTAAACAATGCCACTTTATATAATGTTTACATACCCTACATTACTCATCTCATATGTACAGTGGGGAAAAAAAGTATTTAGTCAGCCACCAATTGTGCAAGTTCTCTCACTTAAAAAGATGAGAGAGGCCTGTAATTTTCATCATAGGTACACTTCAACTATGACAAACAAAATGAGGAAAATAAATCCAGAAAATCACATTGTAGGATTTTTAATGAATTTATTTGCAAATTATGGTGGAAAATAAGTATTTGGTCA
>QNTS01001034.1:598494-774015 GCA_003317085.1 Hucho hucho
TGACCAAATACTTATTTTCCACCATAATTTGCAAATAAATTCATTAAAAATCCTACAATGTGATTTTCTGGATTTTTTTTCCTCATTTTGTCTGTCATAGTTGAAGTGTACCTATGATGAAAATTACAGGCCTCTCTCATCTTTTTAAGTGAGAGAACTTGCACAATTGGTGGCTGACTAAATACTTTTTTTCCCCACTGTATATACTGTACTCTATACCATCTACTGCATCTTGCCTATGCTGTTCGGCCATCGCTTATCCAGATATTTATATGTACATATTCTTATTCATTCCTTTACACTTGTGTGTATAAGGTAGTTGTTGTGAAATTGTTAGATTACCTGTTAGATATTACTGCATGGTCGGAACTAAAAGCACAAGCATTTCGCTACACTCGCATTAACATCTGCTAACCATGTGTATGTGACCAATCAAATTTGATTTAATTTGATTTGATTTGTATGTACAGTAAGTATGTATGGAGCATAATGCATTTACTGTTTTATTCATGTTTTCAAGTACTGGTGACAAATTATGCATTCCGATTCTTGCATAGATTGTAATGGACACATGATGTGTGTAAAATACTTTTTGAAGATTGTACTGATTTTTTTATGAGCTAATGCTAAGCTAATTGCCAGCTATGTGTGACGCCATGTTTGTTGACATCATACAATGGATTCTGGTTTTTCACGTAAACGTCTCTGAGACCAAAGATTGTTATAACAAAACGAGGTGAATGGATGGTCCACTCGTCTTTCGAGTAAACTTCCGGAAGTGAATGATGGAGGACGACACACCCCCTTCAACATGCATACTGCAAACAGACCCAAACAGATCTTTGTTGATGCGAGAAAAAAGAAACATGGCGGCGCACGCAAACTACCCATCGTCAGATTACTTTAGATTTTTGGAAAGTGTTTTACTCAATTATTTAGATCACTGGTGAGCTCACCCGTGATGTGATGAATTGTAAATAATAATTGCTAATAGCTGATTAATATTATTGTTTATGTCCACCATGAGTTGGATATATGGTCACTCTTTCCTCAGTTAGCGCTACAACTGTAGCCTACATTTTCCGGTTTGGATGAGAATTGTGTAATGCTGTCTCTACTTCTGTGAATGTCTGAACATTGCATCCAAAATAAACTGCTAACATTGAGGACATAATGTTGTAAAGACTGTGTTTGTGCAAAATGTTTCAGTGAAAAAACAGTGTCCAGCTCAAACCCTGACTGTTGCGTAAATCGTAACTGGACATTCTAAATAAGTGTTCTTATCACACAGGTTTGAATGCACAATGCAGGGACCACTGTAGAATGAATGGAATGGAAGGTACGAGGTCGGGGGTTGTGATCGCTTGCTGTTAAAGACACAATCATTGGTATTACTAGATATATATATATAATTAATGAGCTAACTGTAGCTATGCTAACATTAGTTAAAGCATAAGAGGTAAAGTGATGTCCTACCAAGAGGGTTGACCTGTCACTCTGTTGAAGTTGGATCTCAGGCAGGGTGACATCTCCGATGGCCACTAGCCTGTTGCATGTGTGTAAGTAGGCGTAGTAGTGGCGCGTGTGTGTGTGTTCATCTTGCTAACCTCAATACAGATGTGTGTGTCTAGGTATCTCCTGTAGTAAATGGCCCTCATGTTGAACTCTGGGTTTCCATCCTCCTTGAACACGCCTGTTCTTATGGGCTCGTCCACACATCGGATGACAGCATAAACATCTGGTGCTACTGAACACAGATACAGACACAATACGTATATACAATTAGTCTCAATTTCACTGGAAATATGGAAATCAAGGTTTATACAGAATAAGATCAGATATGAGCAGTCAACACTCAGAAAAAGGCTCCAGGTAGAACCCTCTGCTGCTGCTGCTGCTGAAAAAAAATGCTTTTCTCTCTTTGAGTCAACCACTAACCACACTTTATCCAATGCAGTGCTAGCTAGCGGTAGCTTATGCTTTCAGTACTAGATTCATTCTCTGATCCTTTGATTGGATGGACAACATGTCAGTTCATACTGCAAGAGATCTGATAGGTTGGAAGACATCTTCCGGAAGTCGTCATAATTAATATGTAAGTCTTTGGGAGGGGGGTGAGAACAATGAGCCTCCTAGGTTTTGTATGGAAGTCAATCTGCCCAGAGGAGGACGGAAAACAGCTGTGTTCTGTGAGGGACATTTTCTGTTAAACGCTACTAATGCTTGTGTACTAAAATATCCTTCTTTAAGCCTAGGCATTGGGCTTGAGATTCTTGAACTAGTGTGTGTGCGCATTAAGAGAGGTCTGTTCTAACTATTCTGTGTGTGTAGAGTGACCCATGATGTCTGGGCACTCAGCCAAGAATACGACAGAAACTGACTGGTTCCTCTTGATCCTAGACAGAGTAAAGGTTATATCCTGCACACCAGTAACAGAGCAATTGTTCGGTTTTGGAGCCTGTTTCTGGGGAAAGATTGTGGTGGAGAAATGAGAATTAGCTAAGTAACAAAGACAATTAAGATGTCTTATCTGCAGAATATGTTTATATGATTGAACTGTTGAACTCTTGTCATTAGAATGTCTCCTTTCGGACTCTGGGGTTGGCAGCTGCACTTCCTCCTTCATATGGGCCTCAGTCACCTGGGGTCCAGAGAGGGGAGAAGTCAGGCTTGTCTAACACATGTCCCTGTTGCTTTGCAGAATATCAGCAAGGAGTATGGCAAAGAAGGTCGGAAGGAAGCATTGTTTCCATATGTGAACTGTGTCTTTATTGCAAACCATGTGAAGGGATGGTGTGAGTAATGGGGAACCAATCACTTGTCTCCACAGTGTCTGTGTGTCAGTCACCTCCTCCTAGGGGGAGATTGTTCTCTCCCCTAGTGCAAGGTGGAAACTAAGTAACAACAAATGTCCTAAGTTCTTAGTACTGAACAAATCAACAAGTTATTTGTATTTGGGGCCTGTCTGGCACAGGATGTTTGGGGTTGGTGTTCGAAACCATTGTCCGTCATCTCTGAGGTTGCACCTATCCTGACCTATCCTGAGTTTATAACCCAGAAGCTTACTCCACTCAGTGGGCTTTCACATCATCTCACCTGCAGGGGTGGGGCGACCAGCCTCCTTAATATAATACATTTTTAATAAAAGTAACACCTTGATTGATTATTGATTTGCCTCTCCTCGTTATTAGTTAAAGGTTGAATTTCCACCACATTTCCAGCTACACCATGCTGCTACCCTAGAGGGTGCTGTTGAGGATACTGTAGACCTTCATTGCATTGTACTGATGCAATGTAGACCTTCATTGCATTAAATCACTTTTTTTATGTTTCATTATTAAAAATACAAATAATTCACTGAGTAGGGTGGTCCTCCCCTTCCTCCTCTGAGGAGTCTCCACTGATGTGTGTATTACATACATCTATGATGTAGAGACAAGTAGTAGTTTACAAAAGTAGGTTCCCCTGGGCATCTGATAGTAGCATGTCCTGTCCATCTTAGGTCTCTGCCACTATAAAGATATAACACAGAGACAGATTGATACAACTGATAACTTAACGTAGCAATACCTCATTACAAAAATACGTCATTACATGCAGAAATTACAATATTGTGATAATAATAATAGTCGCAGTTTGGCACAGTCCATCACAAATGGACAAAAACTATTTTCAAGTTCTCGTAATATTGTCTCAGATGGATTACATCTTCATTCATCAGATGGTTCTATAATCAAACAAGGCCCTGCATACAAATTGTTTAAAAAAACATACGAATTAGCTTGTTAAGAAACTAACATTTTAAGTGGGATTTTTTTTACAGAAACAGATCTTGTCTCTCTCTGGTCAGTAGGAAGCAGATTGTGCAGTCAACCTTTCTACCTGTTCTTGATTATGGTGATAATATTTATCAAAGTGCAGCTTCCACTACTCTTAAACTCCTAGATGCTGTTTTTCATAGCGCCCTTCATTTTATCACAGGAGACAGTTTTATTACTCATTGTATTCTTTACCAAAAGGTTGGCTTGACCTCTTCGAAGTCAAGTAGATCACATCATTACACTCTTTTTGTTTACAAAGCCCTGCTCCACAAACTTCCGGCTAACCTAACTTCACTGTTAAGATTTAAAATGACAAGTTATCAAACCCCTTCACAGGGTTGGTTAACTCTGGAGACTCCTCTGGAGACTCCTGAAGTCAGCCTTTAGTTCTTGCTCCACATGTTTGGAATGATCTCCAAAATACATTTTGAATAGATGCATTAGTGTCCCTAGGCCAGTTCAGGCTGCGGACAGAGGATTGTTGTATGAAGAATGTGTTTGTTTCAGTTGATTGTGTTTTGTATATATTGTGTATATTTATGTTTTATACTGTATTTGATTTATTATTTTATAAAAAAAATGGCTCCCTCGCAAAAGAAACACTGGTCTCAATGAGAGATGGGCCCGCCCTCCCGCCACTTCTCCACAACAGTCTTCCACTGAAGTTTCCACTTACAATTGTCCACTCTCCCCGGTTTCCACTACCAGTAATCTGCACCTTCGGTTCTACTTGCATGAGAAGTTCAATTCTTCCTATAAACACTCCATTGCAGCATTGTCTGAATATTACATTTTACAATTGAGGAAAAGGCATGTGTAATGCCTCAGTCTGTAAATAAAGCTTTTTCAAGTGGAACTTTAGTAACAATGGTTTTGGGAAACAGCTTTGAAGGAACTGTGTTCCTTCAAAGGTTATAATAATGAACTTAGCCTTAATATGCTTTTGGAAAACTGGGCCCTGGTCAAAAGTACTGCACTATACAGGGAATAGCGTGCCATTTGGGACGGAGACTGTCCTACCTAATGATGTGTATACACAGCTAGGAGGGCAACGGAGGGAAGTAACACATTTGTTTATCGTTTCGGAGGAGAATGTTTTTATTTTCCGAACTTTAACCAAATTCTCATAACCCTCTACGTTAATTATCCAAACCTGCTGCGTAAGTTGTCCTGACCTGCTACGAAAAGGTCAATTCTGTTTATAGCTGTATACCATCTAGTACTTGACCATACAGTATAAACATTTCATTGGTGCCACCAATGCCGCCACCAACAACACCATCATCATCACCCCTCATCATCAAACTTCATTGTGGTGAATACTATTTCTCTGAGCTTTCTATAGTAGGTACTAGGTACTAATCTACATAGTTTACATACAGTAACCTAGCCTGCAGCAGCAACCCCTCGTATCGCATGTGCAGAAAAATAAACAGTTCTTCAGCATGTTCACTACACTGTATAAGCCACTAGGTGGAGGCAGAGATTTAATACAACAGTCCCATAGAATAGAAAGTGGTATAACCTATAATCTCTAACCAGCCCTTAACCTGGATATGTGTGTGTGTTTGTGTGTACCTATGCATGTGTGTGCGTGTGTGCGTGCACGCATGAAAACGTACGTTTGTGTGTGTATAGCTGCCAATTTGCCCAATGAGTGGTTGTCTAGTCCTCACTTAGTGCTCTGTGAGAGTTCAACATCACAACAGGAGGAGGGAGGGTTACAGGGGCTCTCAGGGCTGCATTACATTTCAAAACCATGCACCCTTCCCCTCCATCCTAGTTCACTCTCCCCTCATACATACAGTACCAGTCAAAAGTTTGGACACACCTATTCATAGATAATTTTTTTTTATGTTACTATTTTCTACATTGTAGAATAATAGTGAAGACATCAAAACTATGAAATAACACATATGGAATCATGTAGTAACCCAAAAAGTGTTAAAAAAATATATTTTAGATTCTTCAAAGTAGCCACACTTTGCCTTGATGTCAGCTTTGCACACTCTTGGCATTCTCTCAAACAGCTTCATGTGGAATTCTTTTCCAACAGTCTTGAAGGAGTTCCCACATATGCTGATTACTTGTTGGTTGCTTTTCCTTCACTCTGCGGTCCAACTCATCCCAAACCATCTCAATTGGGTTGAAGTCGGGTGATTGTGGAGGCCTGGTCATCTGATTCAGCACTCCATCACTCTCCTTCTTTGTCAAATAGCCATTGCACAGCCTGGAAGTGTGTTGGGTCATTGTCCTGTTGAAAAACAAATGATTGTCCCACTAAGCGCAAACCAGATGGGATGGCGTATCGCTGCAGAATGCTGTGGTAGCCATGGTAGTTAAGTGTGCCTTGAATTCTAAATAAATCACTGACAGTGTCACCAGCAAAGCACCCCCACAAGTCCTCCTGCATGCTTCACGGTGGGAACCACACATGCGGAGATCATCTCACAAAGATATGGCGATGGGAACCAAAAATCTCACATTTGGACTCCACCGGCCTAATGTCCATTGCTGGTGATTCTTGGCCCAAGCAAGTCTCTTCTTATTATTGGTGTCCTTTAATTGTGGTTTCTTTGCAGCAATTTGACCATGAAGGCCTGATTCACACAGTCTCCTCTGAATAGTTGATGTTGAACTCTGTGAAGCATTTATTTATTTGGGCTGCATTTTTAGGTGCAGTTAACTCTAATGAACTTATCCTCTGCAGCAAAGGTGATTCTGGGTCTTCCTTTCCTGTGGCGGTCCTCATGAGAGCCAGTTTCATCATAGCGCTGGATGGTTTTTGCAACTGCACTTAAAGAAACGTTGAAAGTTCACATAATCAGTTCACATAATCTGCCAGACCAAAACTGTTATAATGAGGTGAAGGAATGGTTCACTCATCTTTCGTGTAAACTTTCGGAAGTGAATGAAGGGAAGTGGATGATCGTAGACGACACACCCCCTTCAACATGCATACTATAAACAGACCAAACTCATCTAGTCTCCTACTTTTATCTTTGGTTGATGTGGAAAAAAACAAGCATGGCGGATCGCACAAACTACCCGTCATCGGATTACTTTCGATTTCTAGAAAGTGTTTTACTCAATTATTTCGATCAATGGTGAGCTCACCCATGATGTGATTAATTATAAATAGTAATTGCTATTAGCTAATTCATATTGTAGTTTCTGTCAGCCGAGAGTTATAAAAATATGGCCGCTTGTGTTGCGTCAATCTTTCGAGCTAGGACAAATGTAGCCTATATTTTTCCGGTTTGGATGATTGTGTTATGCTGAAGCTACTTCTGTGAATTGTCTGAACATTGCATCCAAAAATAAACTGCTCACATTCTGGACATAACTTTGTAAGGACTGTGTTTGTGAAACTGGACTTTCTAATCACACTGGTTTGATCGTACGCTACAAGGACCACTGTAGAATGATCACACCCGTGTGTTGGTACGTGTGAAAAGGTTAACAAGGCACAGCTGTTCATTGAAATGCATTCCAGGTGACTACCTCATGAATCTGGATTTGAGAATGCCAAGCGTGTGCAAAGCTGTCATCAAGGCAAAGGGTGGCTACTTTGAAAAATCTCAAATGAAACATATTTTGATTTGTTTAACACTTTCTTGGTTACTACATGATTCCAAATGTGTAATTTCATAGTTTTGATGTCTTCAATATTATTCTACAATGTAGAAAATAGTAAAAAAAAAAATTATGGAAGTCAGGACACCTGGGGGAAGGAACCAAAGGGAGTGACATATAAAGGGCAGGTAATAAAGGAGGTGATGGAGTCGAGTCTAAAGATGCACAGGTGCGCGTAACAATGGTGACAGGTGTGCGCCATAAAGAGCAGCCTGGTGACCTAGAGGCCGGAGGGGGAGCACACGTGACAGTACCCCCTCCCCAACATGCGGCTCCAGCCACAGGACGCCAACCAAAGGGACGATCCCGGGGATCCGGAGCGGACCGGTCGCCTGAAGCGTAGAAACCTGACAAATCGGCTGAGGCGTGAGAGCCTGATGAGCCGGCTGAGACATCCCCGGTTGCCTCGGTCAAGGAACGGGAACCTGTTCACCAGCTGAGGCTTGGGAGCCTATCGAACACGCTGAGGTATGGAAACCCGTCGAGCCAACTGAGGCAGGGGAACCCGAACAAACCGTCTGAGGCCTCCCAGGTAGCTCCGGTCCAGACACTCGGACCCAACATCGCCTTCAACACACACAAAAAAAATCACCCCCTGATGCCACCCTTTGGTGAGGCGTCATTCTCTAACGTTCTCTTCTAGCTGGAAGTCGGAAGGCAAGTTCAGGGAGTGCATAATTTAACGAACAAATGAACAAAACAAGAGACACAAACAACGCACAGACATGACACTGGAACAGAAACAATGACACCTGGGGAAGGAACCAAAGGGAGTGACATATATAGGGCAGGTAATCAAGGAGGTGATCGAGTCCAGGTGAGTGTAACGTTGGTGACAGGTGTGCACCATAACAAGCAGCCTGGTGACCTAGTCCAGAGAGGGAGCACACGTGACAGAATAAGTAGGTGTGTCTAAACCTTTGACTGGTACTGTGTGTCAGCTGGGACTTAGATTTTATTCACCCCCCCCCGCCCCACACACACACATCACCTTTTAAATGGGCACTCACACTCTACTTCAATCCTTTACCCTCTCCTCTACCACTCCACTCCTCCCCCAACCCTGTCCTCTCCTACACCCTCCATATTGTTTTCTATCTCTCTCTCCTGCACCTACTTGGCTGACCCTGCTATTGTGTAAGCAGTGGGAAGGCCTAGCAAAATGCCAACAGCTATGTTTTTAATGTCAATTAAACCAGAGCCAACTGCTATAGGACTATCTATGCTTGAATGTCAATGAAACCATAAACAACAGCTATAGGACTATTTATGGCTGCTTCACTCTGCTGTAAGGTGATGATAGCTGCTGGAGGTTTAGCATTGTACAGCATACTTTTAGTTGTTACGGAAGTCAGCCCCAAATCTGCTGTTTACTTGGAACATTGCTGAATCTACCTTAAATTGACGTCCGGGGAACTGGCCCTATGTGACTGCAAGCTTGGACATTACTGCTTCCTCTGTCCCAAATGGCACCATATTTTCTACATAGTAGTTTATTTTTGACCAGGGTCTATAGGGCTCTGGGCAAAGGTAGTGCACCATGTAGGGAATAGGGTTCCATTTGGGATGCATGCCCTGTCACTGTCCCAGAAGAAATGAGAGTTCATGGATCCAGCTCACGTTAAATGTGACATGGTTCACTCTGGACTCGTCAGGAAGAAAGACAGAAGCATGGAGAGTCAGGTGAGAGAAAGAGAGAGAGAATATCATGTAGGGACAGTGGAGATAGCACAGAGCTTACAGTCAAAGGGAACACTACCTGGCTCTCTAACCATGGCTCTCAAACCATGTGTGAGAGCACCATCGGTTCTGGACGACTGTGTTCACATGGCCGCAGGGCCAGACGGATTTTCATGTGCTGACCAGCTGGCAAGTGTCTTCACTGACATTTTCAACATCTCCTTGTAATACCTACATGTTGGTCATGGCTGGTAATGGCTCACATCAACACCATCATCCCAGACATATACAAGTGTTTCATACTCATCAAAAGCTCTGTTTCTTGGCAATATCACAGCGTTGTCAGATTTCAAAAAGGCTTTACGGCGAAAGCAGCACATTTGATTGTTTGAGGGTAGCACCTTTACTATTTTTCCCATTACCATGAATTCATTAGCCTTCACGGTTCACACAAAGCACATTTCACAGCGGAAACAAATCAATTACCTGTTGAAGAACTTCTGCCGATGGCTTCCAAAGTGTCCAACGAAGACAATCCATGGTTCTTTTGTTAGAAAAAGTAATGTATTATATCCATAAATCTCCGTTTGGTTCGCGCGTTTATATTCAGAAACTACAGCCTCCACTCCTCCATTGAAACGTGAAGAGAACTCGTTCAACTTATACCTATAAACTTGTCCAAGAACAATCAAAAATCATTTTAAATGTATCCTTAGGAACACTTTTATGTATATTTACTATAATAAATCAACCGGAATATAAACTGGGCTATAAGAACGGAAAAAAACAGAGCGCGCCTTCTCGGGAGCGCGCGTCCTCTCCTATTGACATCCAAGGGGACACTTCCTGTTTTCTCTTCTTCTCTGCTCTAATAGCATCCAAAAAAAATCTGAACAGTGTCTCGAGACTGTTGACATCCAGAGGAAGCGATAGGTACTGCATTCATATGCCCTTATATGGGCATTTTCATAAGGGAGGGGTTCCAAATGAGGCACTCTGTCAAAACAGACAAATGGTTAACACTTTTAGAAAATTCAGAGTGTTTCCTATCCAATGGTACTAAATATGTGCATATCCTATTTTCTGGGCCTGAATGGGAGGCATTTTACTTTGGGCATGCCAGGCTCTCCAAAACGGTCACCTCGTGCGCTACTCCCTAAGAAGTTAAGAGCATCTTGACTGGCTACATCACCGCTTGGTATGGCAACTGCTTGGCATCTGACCGCAAGGCGTTACAGAGGGTAATGCAGACGACCCAGTACATCACTGGTACCCGAGATCCCTGCCATCCAGGACCTCCATACCAGGCTGTGTCAGAAGGCCCGAAACATTTTCAAAGTCTCCAGCCACCAAAGTCATAGACTGTTCTCTCTGCTAACACACAGCAAGCTGTATCGTTGCTGGAACCAACAGGACCCTGAACAGCATTGACCCCCAAGCCATAAGACTGCTAAATAGTCAGTCAGGGAAGCTATTTGGTTGACTATTTAAATCTTTAGAGTCTAAGTCGTTGGGGGAGGGAGGGGGAAATCAACCAATTCCCCATCCTCCACAATGGAAAAGTCAAGTACCTTATTATATAAAATGTTGAAAGTGAGAGAGAATTGTGCAATTTGAGGCCATGTGGCAGAGAGTGATGCAGGCGCTGGAGATTGATGGGGGGTGTGAGCAGGTGGGTCTGGCCAGGTGTGATGTTGTTGATGTTATTGTGCGTCTCTATGCTATCATTTGTTTGTGCATGTTTTGTATTGTTTTATTATTATTATTTTTTTTACAAATAATGAATAACACATTTATAAGTTTAGTTAACAATTCAGAAATCTGCAATCTGATTGGCACACACAAATACAGAACACACACAGGATTACACAATTGTCTTGTCTGAACAACGTCTATGGTACATGGGAGTCAAGCGCTCACTCCTCCACAACCTCCTTTGCAACCCTCTCTGCAACCTGTAAACAAAGAGTTCTTAATTAAATACTATTATCAGGGTTCTTAAGTATATTATGTCCTTCACAAAAGTTTAGCATTGTTAGTTCATTGGTATTTAAATTAACATGTTTCAAAAAAGTTCAGTGCTTTGACCAGAATAATCAAAAATCAATTGCATTTGATGGGTTTTAAATCCAAACCAGGCTGGAAAAATAAATTATGACTCAGTCCAATGCATTAATGAGGGTTGCCATTGGTGCACACTTAGGGAGGTAGAGCAGGGTTTCTTAAACTATGGATCAGGACCCAAAGTGGGCCTTGGGTATGTGAGAGGTGGGTCGCAAGTTAATAATATATTTATAATCACATAATATTTCTTCTTAATTTGGGTAGTTGGAGGACAGCTAATTCCTCATTTGGGTCAGACCCATTGACTTTTTCCACATTTTGTTACGTTACAGCCTTAATCTATAATGTATTAAATAAATAAAAATCTTTGGCAATCTACACACAATAACCCATAATGACAAAGTGAAAACAGGTTTCTGGAATTGTTTGAAAATGTATTACAATAACAAAATAAATAGAGTATTCAGCCCCTTTGCTATGAGACTCGAAACTGAGCTCCGGTGCATCCTGTTTCCATTGATCATCCTTGAGATGTTTCTACAACTTCATTGGAGTCCACCTGGACATGATTTGAAAAGGCACACACCTGTCTATATAAGGTCCCTTAGTTGACAGTGCATGTCAGAGCAAAAACTAAGCCATGAGTGCGAAGAAATTGTCCGTAGAGCTCCGAGACAGAATTGTTTTGAGGCACAGACAAGGGAAAGGGTACCAAAACATTACTGCAGCATTAAAGGTCCCCAAAAACACAGTATACTCCATCATTCTTAAATGGGAGAAGTTTGGAACTACCAAGACTCTTCCTAGAGCTAGCCGCCCAGCCAAACTGAGCAATCGAGGGAGAAGGGCCTTGGTCAGATGAACAAGAACCCGATAGTCACTCTAGAGTTCCTCTGTGGAGATGCGAGAATCATCCAGAAGGACAACCATCTCTGCAACACTCCACCAATCAGGCCTTTGCGTAGAGTGGCCAGACGGAAGCCACTCCTCGGTAAAAAGGCACATGACAGCCCACTTGGACTTTGCCAAAAAGTACCTAAAGGACTCTCAGACCATGAGAAACAAGATTCTCTGGTCTGATGAAACCAAGATTAAACTCTTTGCCTGAATGCCAAGCGTCACGTCTGAAGGAAACCTGGCACTATCCCTACAGGACAATGACCCTAAGCACACAGCCAAGACAACACAGGAGTGGCTTCGGGACAGGTCTCTGAATGTCCTTGAGTGGCCCAGTCAGAGCCCAGACTTGAATCCGATCAAACATCTCTGGAGAGACCTGAAAATAGCTGTGCAGCAATGCTCCCCATACAACCTGACAGAGATTGAGAGGATCTGCAGAGAAGAATGGAAGAAACTCCCAAGCTTGTAGCGTCAGAACACCTTCCAAGCTTGTAGCGTCAGAACACCTTCTAGAACACCTTCCAGAACCGGGACGAAATCTGAGGGCCCTGGTCGGAGACCATGCCCACCGGGAGTCCATGGATATGGAAGACATGCTGCACCATCAGCTGGGCCATCTCTTTGGCAGAGGGTAACTTGGGGAAAGTTATGAAGTGGGCGGCTTAGGAAAACCGGTCCACTACTGTCAGGATGGCAGTGTTGCCATCAGACGGGGGAAGACCCGTGACGAAGTCCAGGGATACGTGAGACCAGGGATGGTGAGGGACAGGCGGTGGTTGAAGAAGGCCAGCCGGAGCTTGCCGAGGAGTCTTGTTCTGCACACAGTCCGTGCAGGCGGCGACGAACGCGGAGACATCCAGCACCATGGAAGGCCACCAAAAGTGTTGTCGCACAAAGGCCAGGGTCTGACAGGAGCCTGGGTGGCAGGCAAGCCTGGAGGAGTGGGCCCACTCCAGGACCAAGGAGCGGACAGCTTCAGGCACAAACATCCGGTTAACTGGGCCACCCCCGGCAGGGAACTCTGCACCTCACGGACCTGCTTCCCTATTCCCCAGCTGAGTGCTGTCGCCAGACACGAGGTGGGAAGGATGGTCACGGGGTTCGAGGATGTAGCCACGGGGCTATAGCAACGTGACAGCGCATCCGGCTTGATATTCTTGGATCTTGGTTGGTAGGAGAGGGAGAAGTTAAACCGAGTGAAAAGCAGGGACCACCTAGCTTGCCTGGAATTGAGTCGCTTGGCGGTGCAGAGATATTCCAGGTTCTTGTGGTCCGTCCACACAATGAATGGATGTTCCGCCCCCTCCAACCAACGTCTCCACTCCAACACCATCTTCACCGCGAGAACTCACGATTCCCCACATCGTAGTTCCTCTCCGTGGCATTGAGGGGATGGGAGAAGAAGACGCAGGGATGGAACTTGAGGTCCAGTGTAGAACGCTGGGCCAGGACAGCCCCCACTCCGACATCCGAAGAAACGGCCTCCACCACGAACTGACGGGACGGGTCAGGATGAACCAATATGGAAGCAGTGCTTGAGGTCCCGGAACGCCCGGTCAGCAGCTGGGGACCATGTGAACGGAACCTTAGGAGAGGTCAGGACAGACAGGGGAGAAGCCAGGGTGCTGTAACCCCAGATAAAGTGGCGATAGAAGTTGGCAAATCACAGGAAACGTTGCAGCTGCACTCTGGACATAGGCTGGGGCCAATCCACCACCGCTCTCACCTTCCCTAGATCCATTTGTACATTCCCTGCAGCGATGATGTAACCAAGGAAGGGGATGGTGGAGCTGGTTCACCAGGAGGTGCTGGAGGACCTGTTGGACGTGGAGCATGTGTTCTTGGGCTGAGTGGGAGAAAACGAGGATATCATCGAGGTAGACGAAAACGAAGGGGAGAATGTCATTACCCAGGGCCTGGAACACAGTAGGGGCATTGGTAAGTCCAGCATCTACCCCCAAGACTCCTGAACAGCTAATCGAATATCTACCCGGATTATTTGCATTGACGCCCCTTACAAGGGCTTGTAAGTAAACATTTCACTGTAACCTGTTGCATTTGGCGCATGTGACAAATACATTTTGATTTGATTTGATTGGGCCTATGACAACAAAATAAGGTCCATTGTTTTGATGTGAATTCTTCAGTGCTATCGGGGCGGCAGGGTAGCCTAGTGGTTAGAGCGTTGGACTAGAAACTGAAAGGTTGCAAGTTCAATTCCCTCACCTGACAAGGTAAAAATCTGTCGTTCTGCTCCTGAACAGGTAGTTAACTCACTGTTCCTAGGCTGTCATTGAAAATAAGAATTTGTTCTTAACTGACTTGCCTAGTAAAATAAATGTAAAATTAATCAAATAAAAGTCCAAATGGCATGACAAGGTTTTCTCTGGCTGTGTTGAAGGCAGTCTTCCATTCTATCCTCCTGATTCCTGCTTACAAGCAAAAACTAAAGCAGGAAGTACCAGTGACTCTCTCAATACAGAAGGATGCAGATGCTAAGCTACAGGACTGTTTTGCTAGCACAGACTGGAATATGTTCCGGGATTCTTCCGATAGCATTGAGGAGTACACCACATCAGTCACTGGCTTCATCAATAAGTGCATCAATGACGTCGTCCCCACAGTGACCATACGTACATACCCCAACCAGAAGTAATGGATTACAGGCAACATCCGCACTGAGCTAAAAGCTAGAGCTGCCGCTTTCAAGGAGCGGGACTCTAACCCGGACACTTATAAGAAATGCCCTCCGATGAACCATCAAACAGGCAAAGCGTCAATACAGGACTAAGAATATATCCTACTACACCAACAGAATTGATATGGCAGGCAAAAATCCGAAGAAAATCCAACCCAATTATTTTTTGGGAGCTCCCAGGCTGTTCCAATGCAAAACTATTGCTCATATGTATTTCCGTCTCCCAGATTGCAATTCCTATGGCTTCCATTAGATGTCAACAGTGTTTATAAAAGGTTTCAGGCTTGTTTTTTGAAAAACGAACAAGTAATTGTAGTTGTTCTGAAGGGAGCTCCATAAGAAAAGTAGTCTTTTGGTGCGGGTGAATGAGGGCGCGTTCATCGTTATTTTCCTTTCCTATTGAACATACTACTTTCCGTATTAAATATTATCCTTTATTTACATATCAGAGTACCTGAGGATTAATTTGAAATGTCGTTTGACTTGTTTGGACTAAGTTTACCGGTAGCTTTTTGGATTCCTTTGTCTGCATGTTGAATGAGTGGATTACTGAAATCAATGGCGCCAACTAAACATACTTTTTGGGATATAAAGAAGGACTTTATCGAACAAAACAACCATTCATTGTGTAGCTGGGACCCTTGGGATTGCAAACAGAGGAAGATCTTCAAAAGTAAGTGATTCATTATATTTCTATTTGTGATTTTGTGACGCCTGTGCTGGTTGAAAAATATGTTGATGTGGGGCGCTGTCCTCAGACAATCGCATGGTATGCTTCCTCTGTAAAGCCTATTGTAAATCGGACAACGCAGTTCGATTAACAAGATTCTAAGCTTTTGAATGATGTAAACACTTGTATTTTCATGAATGTTTAATATTACAACTTTATTTGAATTGCGCACCCTCCAATTTCACCGGATGTTGTCGACTTTGGTCCCGCTAGCGGGACACCTATCCCAGAGAGGTTATTAAACAGGTCAACATTCACAAGGCCAGACAAATTGCCAGGACGTGTACTGCGAGCATGCGCTGACCAACTGGTAAGTATCTTCATTTACATTTTCAATGTCTCCCTGTCCAATTCTGTAATACCAACATGTTTCACCACCATAGTCCCTGTGCCCAAGATTACCAAGGTAACCTGCCTAAATGACGACTGACCTGTAGCACTTACGTCTGTAGCCATGAAGTGCTTTGAAAGGCTGGTCATGGCTCATATCAACACCATTATCCCAGAAACCCTAGACCCAATCCAATTTGCATACCGCCCCAAAAGATCCAAAGATGACGCAATCTCTATTGCACTCCACACTGCCCTTTCCCACCTGGACAAAAGGAATAGCTACGAGAGAATGCTATTCATTGGCTATAGCTCAGCGTTCAACATCATAGTGCCCTCAAAGCTCATCACTAAGCTAAGGACCCTGGGACTAAACATCTCCCTCTGCAACTGGATCCTGGACTTCTTGACGGGCCGCCCCAAGGTGGTGAGGGTAGGTAACATGACATCTGCCACGCTGATCCTCAACACGGGGGCCTAAGATCCTCGAAAAGTTGTACAGCTGCACCATTGAGAGCATTCTGACTGGTATGGCAACTGCTCGGCCGCAAGGTACTACAGAGGGTAGTGCGTACGGCCCAGTACATCACTGGGACCAAGCTTCCTGCCATCCAGGACCTCTATACCAGGTAGTGTCAGAGGAAGGCCCTAACAATTACCAAAGACTCCAGCCACCATAGTCCTAGACGGCTCTCTCTACTTCCGCATGGCAAGCGGTACCGTAGTACCAAGTCTAGGTCCAGAACAGAAGTCTTCTTAACAGCATCTACCCCCAAGATTCCTGAACAGCTAATCAAATGTCTACCCGGATTATTTGCATTGACTCCCCTTACAAGGGCTTATAAGTAAGCATTTCACTGTAACCTGTTGTATTTGGTGCATGTGACAAATACATTTTGATTTTATTTGATTGGGCCTGTGACAACAAAATAAGGTCCATTGTTTTGATGTGAATGCTTCAATTCTATCAAGTTACTGTATGTAATTTACCTTAGAGGTTAAGTAGGTGTTCATAAGTGGTGGTGTCTCACAATTGGTCCATCTATAAAAAAAGGAAAAACGGTAGCCAAGAGATAAAAAGACTATTAGCTGTAGAAGCAATCAATTTTCGTGAATGGGGTGGTGTACCTAATAAAATGTCCAAGTGTACATTGTAGTAGTAAAGTAAACCTGCTCACCTTTAACTAGTAGACTTCTGGACAAAATGGAGCTGCAAATGAGACAAAGAATCAGAAACCGATGAGTCACTAAACAAATGTATTGTTTTCTCATGCAGTTATCAACTCTGTGGTGGCCTTCTGCTAAACTACTTCAGGTGGGGAAACTGTCCAAGCAAGCTTAAAGTTAAAGTGATGTTAAAATAACCAATTGAATGAATTACTAATGTATTTCAGAGAAAATAATGTGATATCCTATTGAATTTTTTTTTTTTACTCTTATTTACATTACGGGGTCATGAAATTTGGTTACCATCGTCAGATACTAGCCAAGTAGCCTAGTCTTTCAACAAATCAAATCTATCGGCATCCATTTCAGAACACTCAAATTATAACCCAATTTATGACATAGCAAGAGTATTATCAGACCTCATTTGTCATTATCGACGGAAACAAGATAAAAAAATAATAATTGTGGTCAGAACTAACGGTAGCTAACACTGTTCCGTGCACATTTTGCGTACCGCGGCATTCAAATGAGGTTGCAACGAAAACTAAATGGGACTGTAGCGTCTGTGTTGGCATCAAAATCAGAGGTGTAAACTACGTTTCTATTCAAGCGTTGATTGACATGGTAATGAACCAATAGTATTCAAGAAAAGTTGAAAAAACTGACCCCCTGGCGCTCTATGATACATTTCACGTCATCACTGCCAGCCATCATGACTCTCAAAATCAGATACAGACTCAGTTTACTTGTGAAGATAACTGTAGCGCAGCCCTAAAAACCCTTTTCAAATTCGACACAATCATGCATAGCCAGGCAGCATGAAGGTCTCATCAATTCTTTAGCTGGAAAAGGGAGAAATTGTGCTTTACAATGGTATTCATATTACAGTTGACCTGGAAGTATTACTTTTTTGTGGCGTTAAAATAAGGTCACAAGTAATCATTAGCTAACAAACAATCCAATTGGTGTTCATGCTTGCTAAGCTAATTTAGCTAGCATGCATAAAAATATATATTTTGCAATAGCTATGCTCCCCCCGAACATGTTCATATAAACACGTGTAGTAAGTTTTAATACTATTTCTGCAGTTTGATCCAATATGGGCCTTAGATATGCAATGTCATCAGAATGTTCCCAGAATGTTTTTTCTTCCATCAACTAAACGGGAACCACAGGGGAACGTTACGTAAAAGTTCTAATTCACCAAAAAATGACGCTATTTTATGAGATTATTTTAACATTCTCAGAACAATGTGTTTCTGTGAAAGTTTTTTCTAAGAACCAAAGTGTCACGTCCAGGCCTGAGTCTACAGGCTGGCGTGTTTAGTTTCGTTTTTGGTGTAGGGTTTTTCTGTTCTAGGTTGTTTTTATCTATGTTGGGTTACTGGTTCCCAATTAGAGGCAGCTGAGTGTCATTACCTCTAATTGGGAACCATATATATGTTTGTAGTTTTCACTAGGGTTTTGTGGGTTATTGTTTGTGTCATAGCTTTAGTTTATTTCTATGTTCCATTGTTACGATCTTCATTCGTTTATTATTTTCCCAGTTTCGTTTAATAAAATATGTATACTGGAAGCATCGCTGCATCTTGGTCCGTCCCTCGTGAAGATCGTGACACAAAGGAGAACCTTTAGGGAACATTACAGGAACGTTCTGTACTAGCTGGGATACTTCCGTATTTTATTTTTTAAGTGGTACAGATTACCTTCAGACAAGTCCGGTGACATTTGTCAGGGTCGTAGAGCAACAAATCTCCCCTTTCCATAGAGTGGTCATAATAGCTTGTAGGTCAAACTGTTCGGACGCTAGAGATGTTTTTGTGAGAAGATCGATTTTCGGGACGTCTCATGGTCTGACAAACACCGCCCTAGCACTGCCATCTTTCACCGCAGTTTCGGAAGTGGGCGACACTGGCAAATTGACACGCATCCAATGGAAAAATCTCCAGTTTAAACTGACGGATCGTGATAGGGATTTTTTTGTTATGTAACTTAATCTTACGTACAAGCGCATAAATTGACTAGGGGGTTAATATCTGCATTGACTCTTTTTGCACTAACTTTTTCTGACTCATCACATGTGCTGCTGCTACTGTTTACTATCTGTCACTTTTTTCCTAGTTATATGTACATGCGTATCTACCTCAATTACCTCATACCTCTGGAAATCGACTCGGTACTGGTACCACTTGTATATAGCCAAGTTATTGTTACTCATTGTGTATCTATTATTGCTTTTATTATTACGTTTTACTTTTCTATATTTGTTCCATTTTCTTTCTCTCTGCATTGTTGAGAAGGGCCCTTAATAACCCTTTCATGCGTGATTTCCAAATATCTCTAACAGTCGGGTTGCCCCAGCGTGAGTTTTTTTATGCACGTGATGTTAGAACGTTCTCCTTGTGATTGTTACGCAACAGTACATTTAATCCGCGCTGCCCTCAAACCAAGGCAGCCTGTTTTCAACTTGTCAATTTAAAATTATTTTCTAACAAGTTTTTTGTTTTCTAATAACAGTTTGAATTGAGGTGTGTTCCGCCTCATTCATTCACATAAAAAGTAGTCATTTTTACTTTTGTGGACCAATACATTTTTTTGACACTTCTGACCCGGACAAAATTCCCCAAGCACTTCCCAATTGTTTGTGCAGTTCAAGTCTGCAGACATTTGCTCATCTCCCATCCTGCACACATAGTTGTTTTCGTTACCAATAATAACTTTGGAAATGTGTGCGTTTCTATCAAAGTAAGTGCCTTATTAAGTTAAATTAGTTTCTGCATGTCGTGTTATGTCGTTTCTACTGTGGCATAATATTTAATACTTCCAGATCAACTGTAATATCAATACCATTGTAAAGCACAATTTCTCCCCTTTCCAACAAAATCAATGACGAGACCTTCATGATGCCCATCTCTGCATGATTCAAGGCAAGGCAATGAGCTCCGTCTGGTCATTTAAAAAATTATGGGTGGGGAAGCGAAACCTATTGCGTTATAGTGAGAAGGAAAGATGTTGTGTGGGGAAACGTTTTTTTTTCACTCTATCTGTCCAACTTATCGCCTCTAAATAGTAAATAAAACACTATAAAGAGTTGATATAATGTGTCATTACATACAGTGAGGGAAAAAAGTATTTGATCCCCTGCTGATTTTGTACGTTTGCCCACTGACAAAGAAATGATCAGTTTATAATTTAAATGGTAGGTTTATTTGAAGTGAGAGACAGAATAACAAAAAAATCCAGAAAAACGCATGTGAAAAATTTTATAAATTGATTTGCATTTTAATGAGGGAAATAAGTATTTGACCCCTCTGCAAAACATGACTTAGTACTTGGTGGCAAAACCCTTGTTGGCAATCACAGAGGTCAGACGTTTCTTGTAGTTGGCCACCAGGTTTGCACACATCTCAGGAGGGATTTTGTACCACTCCTCTTTGCAGATCTTCTCCAAGTCATTAAGGTTTCGAGGCTGACGTTTGGCAACTCGAACCTTCAGCTCCCTCCACAGATTTTCTATGGGATTAAGGTCTGGAGACTGGCTAGGCCACTCCAGGACCTTAATGTGCTTCTTCTTGAGCCACCCCTTTGTTGCCTTGGCCGTGTGTTTTGGGTCATTGTCATGCTGGAATACCCATCCACGACCCATTTTCAATGCCCTGGCTGAGGGAAGGAGGTTCTCACCCAAGATTTGACNGGGGACCTTGCGGGCGCTGCAGGATTTCAGTCCTTCACGGCGTAGTGTGTTACCAATTGTTTTCTTGGTGACTATGGTCCCAGCTGCCTTGAGATCATTGACAAAATCCTCCCGTGTAGTTCTGGGCTGATTCCTCACCGTTCTCATGATCATTGCAACTCCACGAGGTGAGATCTTGCATGGAGCCCCAGGCCGAGGGAGATTGACAGTTCTTTTGTGTTTCTTCCATTTGCGAATAATCGCACCATCTGTTGTCACCTTCTCACCAAGCAGCTTGGCAATGGTCTTGTAGCCCATTCCAGCCTTGTGTAGGTCTACAATCTTGTCCCTGACATCCTTGGAGAGCTCTTTGATCTTGGCCATGGTGGAGAGTTTGGAATCTGATTGATCAATTGCTCCTGTGGACAAGTGTATTTTATACAGGTAACAAACTGAGATTAGGAGCACTCCCTTTAAGAGTGTGCTCCTAATCTCAGCTCGTTACCTGTATAAAAGACACCTGGGAGCCAGAAATCCTTCTGATTGAGAGGGGTCAAATACTTATTTCCCTCATTAAAATGCAAATCAATTTATAACATTTTTCACATGCGTTTTTCTGGATTTTTTTGTTATTCTGTCTCTCACCGTTCAAATAAACCTACAATTAAAATTATAGACTGATCATTTCTTTGTCAGTGGGCAAACGTACAAAATCAGCAGGGGATCAAATACTTTTTTCCCTCACTGTACCTATTTGAAGGTTTGTGTCGAATTTGAATCGGGTTTTAGGGCGGCGCTAAAGTGATCTTCAGAAGTAAACAGCGGCTTTTGAGAGTCATGATAGCTTGCAGTGATGACGCAAAAAATGACTACGTATCCCCCCTTACCCTGTCCCTTTCTTGTTTTGAAACGGTGAGAGGAGTGCTACACCTGGTAGAGAGAGGCTGTAAGACAGAATTAGTTGCATTCTGCATGCTGTACGTTACGCCATGATACATCACGATGTAACGTACAGCGTCAGAGTGGTCAGTTTTTTCAACTTTTCTCCAATACTATAGAGCCATTACCATGTCAATCAACGCTTGAATAGAAACGTAGTTCACACCCCAGATTGTGATGTCAACACAGTCGCTACAGTCCCATTAGTTTTCATTGCAGCCTCGTTTGAATGTCGTGGTTGCGCACATTTGTACGGAATGGGGTTAGTCAACTCTAACGTTACTCATTTCATAACCTTTATGGTGTTATACTCAATGCTTAGGTAGCTAGCTACATTCTTCTATTATCTTTGGAAAACAATGCTAATTGTGTCAGAGATGTATTAGCATGTGTTGTTACTGGAAGTTTCCCTGGCCTTTCGACTCCCAAGTGGCGCAGCCGTCTAAGGAACAGCATTTCAGTACTAAAGGCATCACTACAGACACCCAGGTTCAAACTCAGACTGCGTTTCTATCAAAATAAATGCCTTATTACCTTACAATAGTTTCTGTATGTAGTGTTATACCATTTCTACTGCTGCTCACTGTAGGTATGGAGCATAATATATTTGTGTATATTCCTTATAACCGCGGACGCGCGAGGTAACGTTACTCAATTCATAACCTTTATGGTGTTATATTCAATCGTGCTTATGTATAGTTGAAGTCGGAAGTTTACATACAGTCGTGGCCATAAATTTTGAGAATGACACAAATATTAATTTTCACAAAGTCTGCTGCCTCAGTTTGTATGATGGCAATTTGCATATACTCCTGAACGTCATGAAGAGTGATCAGATGAATTGCAATTAATTACAAAGTCCCTCTTTGCCATGCAAATGAACTGAATCCCCAAAAAACATTTCCACTGCATTTCAGCCCTGCCACAAAAGGACCAGCTGACATCATGTCAGTGATACTCTCGATAACACAGGTGTGTGTTCACGAAGACAAGGCTGGAGATAAGTCTTTCATGCTGATTGAGTTCGAATAACAGACTGGAAGCTTCAAAAGGAGGGTGGTGCTTGGAATCATTGTTCTTCCTCTGTCAACCATGGTTACCTGCAAGGAAACATGTGCCATCATCATTGGTTTGCACAAAAAGGGCTTCACAGGCAAGGATATTGCTGCCAGTAAGATTGCACCTAAATCAACCATTTATCGGATAATCAGGAACTTCAAGGAGAGCGGTTCAATTGTTGTGAAGAAGGCTTCAGGGCGCCCAAGAAAGTCCAGGAAGCACCAGGACCGTCTCCTAAAGTTGATTCAGCTGTGGGATCGAGGCACCACCCGTACAGAGCTTGCTCAGGAATGGCAGCAGGCAGGTGTGAGTGCATCTGCACGCACAGTGAGGCAGATACTTTTGGAGGTTGGCCTGGTGTCAAGAAGGGCAGCAAAGAAGCCACTTCTCTCCAGGAAAAACATCAGGGACAGACTGATATTCTGTAAAAGGTACAGGGATTGGACTGCTGAGGACTGGGGTAAAGTCATTTTCTCTGATGAATCCCCTTTCCGATTGTTTGGGGCATCCAGAAAAAAGCTTGTCCGGAGAAGACAAGGTGAGCGCTACCATCAGTCCTGTGTTATGCCAACAGTAAAGCATCCTGAGACCATTCATGTGTGGGGCTGCTTCTCAGCCAAGGGAGTGGGCTCACTCACAATTTTGCCTAAGAACACAGCCATGAATAAAGAATGGTACCAACACATCCTAAGAGAGCAACTTCTCCCAACCATCCAGGAACAGTTTGGTGACGAACAATGCCTTTTCCAGCATGTTGGAGCACCTTGCCATAAGGCAAAAGTGATAACTAAGTGGCTCGGGAAACAAAACATCGATATTTTGGGTCCATGGCCAGGAAACTCCCCAGACCTTAATCCTATTGAGAACATGTGGTCAATCCTCAAGAGGCGGGTGGACAAACAAAACCCCACAAATTCTGACAAACTCCAAGCATCGATTATGCAAGAATGGGCTGCCATCAGTCAGGATGTGGCCCAGAAGTTAATTGACAGCATGCCAGGGCGGATTGCAGAGGTCTTGAAAAACAAGGGTCAACACTGCAAATATTGACTCTTTGCATGAACTTCATGTAATTGTCAATACAATTCGTTGACACTTATTAAATGCTTGTAATTATACGTCAGTATTCCATAGTAACATCTGACAAAAATATCTAAAGACACTGAAGCAGCAAACTTTGTGGAAATTATTATTTGTGTCATTCTCAAAACTTTTGGCCATGACCGTACACCTTAGCCAAATACATTTAAACTCGTTTTACAATTTCTGAATTTAAACTTCCTGACTGATGTCTTGTGACGTTGCTTCAATATATCCACCTAATTTTCCTGCCTCATGACGCCATCTATTTTGTGAAGTGCACCAGTCCCTCCTGCAGCAGCAAAGCACCCCCACAACATGATGCTGCCACCCCCATGCTTCACCGTTGGGATGGTGTTCTTCGGCTTGCAAGCCCCCCCCATTTTTCCTCCAAACATAACAGTGGTCATTATGGCCAAACAGTTCTATTTTTGTTTCATCAGACCAGAGGACATTTCTCCAAAAAGTACGATCTTTGTCCCCATGTGCAGTTGCAAACCATAGTCTGGCTGTTTTATGGTGGTTATGGAGCAGTGGCTTCTTCCTTGCTGAGCGGCCTTTCAGGTTATGTCGATATAGGACTCGTTTTACTTTACTGTGGATATAGATACTTTTGTACCTGTTTCCTCCAGCATCTTCACAAGGTCCTTTGCTGTTGTTCTGGGATTGATTTTAACTTTTCACACCAAAGTACGTTACTCTCTAGGAGACAGAACGTGTCTCCTTCCTAAGCGGTATGATGGCTGCATGGTCCCATGGTGTTTATACTTGCGTACTATTGTTTGTACAGATGAACGTGGTACCTTCAGGCGTTTGGAAATTGCTCCCAAGGATGAACCAGACTTGTGGAGGTCTACAGTTTTCTTTCTGAGGTCTTGGCTGATTTCTTTTGATTTCCCCATGATGTCAAGCAAAGAGGCACTGAGTTAGAAGATAGGCATTGAAATACATCCACAGGTACACCTCCAATTGACTCCAATGATGTCAATTAGCCTATCAGAAGCTTCTAAAGCTGGAATTTTCCAAGCTGTTTAAAGGCACAGTCAACTTAGTGTATGTAAACTTCTGACCCACTGGAATTGTGATACAGTGTAATATAAGTGAAATAATATGTCTGTAAACAATTGTTGGAAAAATTACTTGTGTCATGCACAAAGTAACCGAATTGCCAAAACTATAGTTTGTTAACAAGAAATTTGTGGAGTGGTTTAAAAAACGAGTTTTAAATCACTCCAACCTAAGTGTATGTAAACCTCTGACTTCAACTGTAACTTGTTAATGCCTCATGAGCTTAGTTCAACTGTTGTATTCCATCAGAACTCCCAAAATAAGCTTTTTGTTACTCCATTGTTTTTTAAACCATGTACTCCTGAATATTTGGCATGCCACTTTACTGCCAGCTGTTGACTGTTCTCCTTGAACTCCGCCTCCTCTCTCTGCATCAACCTGCATCCGAATGCCGGCATCCCCTTCCTCTTTGACCTGACTGTGCCACAGGCACCTGTGCTGTTGGAGAGCAGATGCTGGAAGCGTGTGGGACTGCTGTAACAATTGTCCACATACAAAGTGTGTGCCTTGCTGAGATGAGGAGCCAGCATGGTTATCACCACAGACCCGGACACCCCAAGCCCCTCATACTCATCAATGCATAGGTCCTTGTATGGCACAAAGACTCAACCAAATGCTATTATCAGGCTGGTAAGAACATTTCTTATTTTGTATAACGGTCATTTAGGATGGCAGTAGCATTGTTGACGAAATGCAGTCATCGCAGCAGAACTAGGAAGCGGTCTTGGGAAAAGAGGATGGCAAAGAAGGGAGTTGCAAACATAGGATCTGTGCTCCAGTATTCTCTTAGGGAGTTCTTCTTTACTATCCCCATGAGAAGGACTGTCACCAGGAAGGTATACATTTCACTAATTCTGGTTGTCCCCCCCACTCCTGCCTCTATCTTCTCCTGTAGCTCCAAGGCATAGTGATTGGTCTCTACTATGTCTCCCACCAGCTCCTCTGTCAGAAACAACTTGAAGCACTCTGCCTCAGATGGAAATGGCAAGGGGCGTTGCACTCCAGACTGGGTGAAATGGCTGGCAAACAGCACAGCCAGGAGGGGTGAAATGGCTGGCAGCCTTCCAGCTACCACAGAACTCCTGTACTTCATCCACTGTCAGTCTGCCTCCATCACCACCAGCATCTTCAAAGGGAACTGGGACTTTGTCAGTGGACAAGAGGTCCTCAGATTCAAGGTTCCCAATGGCTGGGGGGCAGCTCCTCACTGTCACTGTCAGAATCTGACTCCTTAATTTCTGACTCATTGTCAGATTTTTTTTAAATATCCAGAATTTCTGCATTTGTGAGTTGTCTCCTTTTGAAAGACATTACTAATGCTACAACTTAGCTCACTAGCTACATACATAAACAACACTGAATGGCTCAGAGTGGGAGTGAGTGGTTACGTGATTGACTGCCACCACACGCCATTTGTATCAATAAATCCCTATCAGAAAATGTTTTGTGTGGGATTTATTGATATATTTACTGTTTTATTCACATGTTTTCAAGTAACGGGGATAAGTCATGCATTCCGATTCTTGGATAGATTGTAATGGGCACATATTATGTGTGTAAAATACTTTTTTGAAGGTTGTAATGATTATGATGAGCTTAGCTAATTCCAGCTATGTGTGTGGGGCCATGTTTGTTGACATACAATGCATTCTGGGTTTCACGTAATCGTCTGTCGGACCAAAGATGCTATAACAAAATGAGGTGAGTAAGGGTTCACAAATGTTTTGAGAACTTCAGGAAGTGAATGGTGGGATGTGAACGATGGTAGACCACACACCACTTCAACATGCATACTATAAACAAACCAATCTCATCTTGTCTTCTCTTATTATCTCTGGTTTCTGGGAGAGAAAAAAAACATGGCGGCCGCTGAAACTAATCATCGTCAGGTTACTTTCGATTTCTAGAAGGTGTTTAACTTCTTAGGGAGCGGCAGCATAGGTGACGGTTTTGGAGAGTCTGCCGTGCCCAAAGTAAAATGCCTGACACTCAGGCCCAGAAAATAGGATATGCACATACTTAGTAAAAATAATGTATGTGAGTATAACAGAACTGATATAGCAGGCGAAAACCCGAGGAAAATCCATCCGGATTTGCAGTTTTTTTTGTAGATTACCTTTTTCTCAAAGTTGCCTATTGCATACAATGTTATGTAGGACTGAGACTGCAGTACCTATGGCTTCCACTAGATGTCTAGAAGAAAAAGGAACGCACACCTATATAGGCGAGGTGCTGGCTAGCGGAGTGGAAAACTTGAAAATAAAGAAGAGCCGCACACTCTAGGAGCTCAGATGCAAAAAAAACGTTTCGACAGGCAAGCTGTCTTCATCAGGGTATAATCCAATTCCACTAGATGTCAACAGTCTTTATACAAAGACTGGCAGTTCTAGAAGTAAGCAGAACGGATAGGAAGAGGAAGTAGTCAGGGGACCACTTTTGTAAACTAGGTTTGACGCACGCGAGATTGTGAGCGTGCCCCAGTTAATTTTTCTTTCCTATTGTTCACGTCATCGTCCGGATGAAATATTGCAGTAAATATACATAAAAGGATACCTAAGGATACATTAAAAATTATGTTTGATTTGTTTGTAGAAAATGTATAGGTATATTTGAACGTGTTCTCTTCACGGTTCAATGGGCGACTCAACGGTGGATTTTATGATCATAACGCGCCAACCAAACGGAGATTTATGGATATATTAAATGACTTTTTCTAACAAAATAACCATTGGATGTCTTCTTTGGACACTTGGGAAGCCCTCAGCAGAAGTTCTTTCGAAAGGTAAGAGATTTGTTTTTGCTTTGATATGTGTTTTGTGTGACCCGCGCTGGTTTATGAATTTATGCTAATGCATAAATATTAGAGGTGCTATCCTCAAACAATCAAATGTTGTGCTTTTGCCGTAAAGCCTTTTTGAAATCTGACAATGCTGTGATATTGCCAAGAAGCAGAGCTTTCGATGACTATGCAACACTTGTATATTGATGAATGTTTAATAATTCAAATTTTGGATTTTGAATTTGGCGCCTTACATTTTACCGGGTAGTGTCGGGAGTGGCCCACTAGCGCGCCGGTGCTCCCTAAGTAGTTAACAGTCTGATGGTCTTGAGATAGAAGCTGTTTTTCCAGTCTCTCGATCCCAGCTTTGATGGTGGTTGATGTCCTAGATTATATTTTTGGCCTTCCTGTGACATCGGGTGCTGTAGGTGTCCTGGAGGTCGGGTAGTTTGCCTCCGGTAATGCGTTGGGCAGACCGCACCACCTCCTGGAGAGCCTTGCGGTTGCGGGCGGTGCAGTTGCCGTAACAGGGGTTGATACAGCCCGACAGGATGCTTTTAATTGTGCATCTGTAAAAGTTTTAGGGTTTTAGGTGAGAAGCCAAATTTCTTTAGCCTCCTGAGGTTCAAGAGGCTCTGTTGCACCTTATTCACCACACTGTCTGTGTCGGTGGTCCATTTCAGTTTGTCAGTGATGTGTAAGCCATGGAACTTGAAGCTTTCCACCTTCTCCACTGCGGTCCCGCCGATGTAGATAGGAGGGTGCACCCTCTGCTGTTTCCTGAAGTCCATGATCATCTCATTTGTTTTGTTGACGTTGAGTGAGAGGTTGTTTTCCTGACACCACACTCTGAGTGCCCTCACCTCCTCCCTGTAGGCTGTCTCGTCATCATTGTTAACTACTTAGGGAGCAGTGGGGCCTATGCCCACCCATGGCTGCGCCACTGCCCAGTCATGTGAAATCCATAGATTAAGGCGTAATGAATTTATTTCAATTGACTGATTTCCTTATTTGAACAGTAACTCAGTAAAATCATTGCAATTGTTGCATGTTAGGTTTATAATTTTGTTCAATATCATACATCAAATTTAGCAGGCGCTTTTATGCTAAGCGACTTACAGTCATGCATCAATACATTTTTACGTAAGGGTGGTCCCGGGAATCTGTACCAAGATGCATGACAGGTTTAAACATTCTTTGTGAATCCTCAATTTAATATGAGTTATAAGGACGTTATTAACCCTTGTGTGGTGTTCATGTTTATGTTATTCACCCAATGTTCACAGGTCTGATGGACCCACAACATTATTGGGTTTTTAAAACAATACAGCCGTAACAATTTACATAAAAAATACTTGGTACTTAATACTTAGATGTTGACTTATATCAATTACAAGCAATAGAGACAGCATACATGGTTAATATTTTCCATTTACCTCTGCTAGATCACATTTATCAATAAAAGCGCTATTCCTTTTTTTGTTTATAAAATCAATTATCATCAAGACATGGGTGGAATAAATCATGTTAATCTTGAACAAATATAAATGAAACAAGGTTTTCATCACTTCCCTGATTACCTTCCCTACATATGTCACTCCCTTTGGTTCCTTCCCTAGGCGCTATTGTTTCTGCGTCGTCTGTGCGTTGTTTGTGTTTTTTATTATGTTACGTTTATTTATTAAAACACTCACTCCCTGAACTTGCTTCCCGAACCTCAGCGCACTCGTTACAGAATAACACCTCACCTAAGGGAAGCTTCAGGGAGTGTTTTTTGTTCATGCCTTCGCCGGATCGCTAGGCTCTGCTTCCACCGGCTCATCAGGCTCTCATGCCTCAGCCGGATCGCCAGGCTCCCCTGCCTCAGCCGGACTGTCAGGTTCACGCGCCCCAGCCGGCGACAGGGGTGACCGGTCCGCTCCTGACCCCCGGGATCGTCCCTTTGGTTGGTGTCCTGTGGCTGGAGCCGAACGCGCTGGGAAGTGTGTATCGTCACGTATGCTCTCTCTTTGGCGCTCTAGGTCACCATGCTCTCACGTCTCAGCCGGATTGACAGGTTTTCTGTGTTTCAGCAGAGGGGACTGGTCCACTTCTGATCCCCGGGATCGTCATTTTGGTCAGCGTCCTGCGGCTGGAGCCGCACGTCGGGGAGGGGGTACTGTCACGTGTGCTCCCTCTCCGGCCTCTAGGTCACCAGGCTGCTCGTTATGGCGCACACCTGTCACCATCGTTACACATACCTGCGCGTCATCAGACTCACCTGGACTTAATACCTTCCCTGATTACCTTCCCTATATATGTCACTCCCTTGGTTTATTCCCCAGGCGTTATTGTTTCTGTTTCTGTGTCAAGTCTGTGTTTTCTTGTTTTGTATTATGTTACGTTAATTTATTAAAACACTCACTCCCTGAACTTGCTTCACGACTCTCAGCGCACTCGTTACATCACTACTGATGTTTATTGCTTTGAACTGAACAAATTGGAAGGACACATTTTACATACAGTATTTTAAGGAAATTATAAATGAGCCCCATTGAACACAAATTAAGGCCGGTCTACACACCACGAGGGACAGAGTTTTACTGTGTATTTCTTGCACTTGATGCATGTGTACTGTGTCTTCCTGTCCATCTTCGGTCCACACACATTGCAGCGCTTTTTCTTGTTGCTACTGGCTGCAATCTAGATTTAGGAAAACACTTAGTTCAGGAATTTTACTAACATCTCACTCACATACAGTGCCTGTCAAAAGTTTGGACACACCTACTCATTCAAGGGATTTTCTTTATTTTTACTATATTCTACATGGTAGAACAATAGTGAAGACATCAAAACTATGAAATAACACATATGGAATCATGTAGTAAGCGAAAAAGTGTTAAACAAATATATTTAGATTCTTCAAAGTAGCCACCCTTTGCCTTGATGTCAGCTTTGCACACTCTTGGCATTCTCTCAACCAGCTTCATGAGGAATGCTTTTCCAACAGTCTTGAAGGAGTTCCCACATATGCTGAGCACTTGTTGGCTGCTTTTTCTTCACTCTGCAGTCCAACTCATCCCAAACAATCTCAATTGGGTTGAGGTCGGGTGATTGTGGAGGCCAGTTCATCTGATGCAGCACTCCATCACTCTCCTTCTTGGTCAAATAGCCCTTACACAGCCTGGAATGTGTTTTGGGTCATTGTCCTATTGAAAAACAAATGATAGTCCCACTAAGCGCAAACCAGATGGGATGGCGTATTGCTGCAGAATGCTGTATCGCTGCGGAATGCTGTGGTAGCCATGCTGGTTAAGTGTGCCTTGAATTCTAAATAAATCACTGACAGTGTCACCAGCAAAGCAACCCCATACCATCACACCTCCTCTTTGCCTCACGGTGGGAATCACACATGCAGAGGTCATCCGTTCACCTACTCTGAAGAGTATGAGGGCACGTACAAAAAGATACTGTGGTTGGAACCAAAATTCTCACATTTGGACTTCCACCGGTCTAATGTCTATTGCTTGTGTTTCTTGCCCCAAGCAAGTCTCTTCTTCTTATTGGTGTCCTTTAGTAGTGGTTTCTTTGCAGCAATTCGACCTTGAAGGCCTGATTCACGCAGTCTCCTCTGAACAGTTAATGTTGAGATGTGTCTGTTACTTGAACTCTGTGAAGCATATATTTGGGCTGCAATCTGAGGTGCAGTTAACTCTAATGTACTTATCCTCTGCAGCAGAGGTAACTCTGGGTCTTCCTTTCCTGTGGCGGTCCTCATGAGAGCCAGTTTCATCATAGTGCATAATGGTTTTTGAGACTGCACTTGAAGAAACATTTAAAGTTATTTTACATTTTCTGCATTGACTATCTAAAGTCATGATGGACTGTCATTTCTCTTTCTTGCCATAATATGGACTTGGTCTTTTACCAAATAGGGCTATCTTCTGTATACCACCCCTACCTTGTCACAACACAACTGATTGGCTCAAACGCATTAAGAAGGAAAGAAATTCCACAAATTAACTTTTAACAAGGCACACCTGTTAATTGAAATGCATTCCAGGTGACTACCTGGAGAGAAGGACAAGAGTGTGCAAAGCTGTCAAGGCAAAGGGTGGCTACTTTGAAGAATCTCAAATATAAAATATATTTTGATTTGTTTAACACTTTTTTGGTTACTGTATGATTCCATATGTGCTATTTCACAGTCTTCACTATTACTCTACAATGTAGAAACAGTAAAAATAAAGAAAGATCCCGTACTGAGTAGGTGTGTCCAAACCTTTTACTGGTACTGTATGTACATTCATCTCTGGTATGCATTTTAAGCCATTACATGCATTTTAGCAAAGATGCACAGGTATTTGAAATACATTCTATGTGACTTAAATGTATTGAACTGTATTTTTTTCTCGTCTGGGTTTAGAATAAAACAGTACTTTATTAGTCACGTGTCATATCTTTGTTTTCTCTCTCGTCTCTTACGTGCCCTCATACTCTTCATTATCTCTGCTCTTCATTCTTACACTTTTGCTCTCCTTTCCTCTCTCTCTCTCCCTCCCCATTTCTCCCATTCTCTCTTGAAACTACCCCAGCTGAAGAATCTGAACTCCTTAGATTTATCCCTCCCAAGAGCATAACAAGACATCTTTCTCCAAAAAACATTTCATGATAATCAGGCCCACATTGCAGTGGCACCGAATTCGTCACTTCTTTACTGAGTGCATTGTTGCGAATCAAGCACTTTCAGTTGGGAAATTCACTTGATTCAAGGCCTAAACTGTGCCCATAGAACATTCTGGGTGTTTTGGTTCTCTGAAGGTCTGTGTGCACAGTCCAATTTGCACTGGTCATTTTTGTGGTTGTTGTGATGACTGATTGATAAAATAATCCTGTCTCTGGTCAGATTTTATAGTTTGTGTTACTCACTGCCAATCAAAGTTCATGATACATGCATGATACACCACTGTGAGGTCAGAGACTGTGTACTGTCTTAGATAGCCTTCTTATTATGTTGACGTCAGGACTTAGAACTCAAAGGGCCTCCCGAGTGGCGCAGCGGTCTAAGGCTGTGTCTAAGGCTAGCTGTGTCACTACAAATCTTGGTTTGATCCCAGACTGTGTCGTAGCTGGCCATGACCGGGAGACCCATGAGACAGCTCACAATTGGCCCAGCGTTGTTTGGATTAGGGGAGGGTTTGGCTGGCTTGGTTGTCCTTGTCCCATTGTGCTCTAGTGACTCTTGAAGCAGGCCAGTGTGCAATGCACACCGACATAGTTGCCAGGTGTACAATGTTTCCTCTGACACATTGGTGCTTCTGGCTTCTGGGTTAAGCAAGCATTGTGTCAAGAAGCAGTGCGGCTTGGCGGGGTTGCGTTTCGGAGGACGCATGGCTCTCAGTCTTCGCCTCTCCCGAGTCCGTATGGGAGTTGTAGCAATGGGACAAGACTGTAACTACCAATTGGGGAGAAAAAGGGGTAAAAACAAACTGAGAAATTAGAACTCACAACATATAACTCATTATAGTGAATACTTTGAAACCTCCTTAAATTATGCTGTTGTCCTTGCAAGAGATTCAACAGGTCAAAATCAATGTGATTGCGTGTTTAGATAAACCTAGCTACATCCAGTTAAATAATAGCAGGCCTATATGGGTTGATGTTCTGGAATGATTCATCTGTGTTGTTCCAACATATATGAAAGGTAAAGTAATTTTCCCTTTGACAAACACAAATAAAAGCATGTTCCATGTTCAATCCAGATGACGGAGTTAGTAAGACAGAAATTCAGGACCTTTGTTTGGCTTTGGAATCGGACCCGGTTCTAATAAAGAGTTCTGAGGTCTTTTCGCCTCTTGATTTCTTCATGACTTTTATGCAGACGTGGTGACTCACATGGATTCTCACTCATGCTTTTATGGCTCACACATTCCAGGAATCTATAACATATGTGCTTATGGGGTGGCAGGGTAGCCTAGTGGTTAGAGCGTTGGACTAGTAACCGAAAGGTTTCAAGTTCAAATCGCCGCGCTGACAAGGTAAAAATCTGTTGTTCTGAACAGGCAGTGTTCCACTGTTCCTAGGCCGTCATTGAAAACAAGAATTTGTTCTTAACTGACTTGCCTGGTAAAATATCCTGTAATTTTGCAACTGCATCAGCTTGCTTGGAAACCGTTACTGTTGAGGATATCTAAGATGAATAAAGTTCATATTCAGTTAAGAGTAATTAACACAATGCATATTATATTTACATGTTGTCCCTTTCTTTAATACACATTATTTCCTGTGTTCTATTTGTGACACGTGTGTACGGGTTGAAGGTCACTAGACTTGATACTGAATGTTATGGATTGTTCTCATATCTGTTGATAATGATTAGTGCCAGACTGGAGGTAAAAGGACTGAGGACACTGATTGTGAATGGCGGGTGTTTACAGAACTTTGGTTCTGTGAGATAAAGAATATAAGGGCTTGCTTAGAGAAAGTGAGTTAGACATTTTCTATGCTTCTATCCTGGAGGTTGTCTCCCTGTTGTAACTTGTATTAAACATTTTAAAGTGCTATAAGACAACCAAGCTAAACACTGATTTACAGTCATGTTCACATGCCCTCCCTTAAGGGCCTTATCTTTTATGACAAGGAAGGACTCAAACTCTCTTCTGCCTCAACACTCCCCCTTCAACCTCCCCCTTCCCCTATCTCAAGTTCACGCGCCACGTTCATGCTAGCAGTGTCTGTACAGCAGGTATGTGTGCGTGCATGCATGTGTGTGTGTGTCACTGCTGTTCTGTTGGCTCACGGTCTAGAGCTACGGCTGATCAGAATGATCTTCAAGCTTTGAACAAACACATGATGTCACAGAGGGGGCAAAAAAGGGCAGGTGCAGAAAGAGAGAGAGCGAAAGACAGAGAGAGAGAGAAAGAAAGATGGAGAGGGAGAGAGAGAGTCAAACTGATAAGCTGACACGCATGTGCGCGCACACACACACACAATTCTCTGAGGACCTGATGGGAGAGTATAAGGAGGAGGAGGAACAGTCTAGTTCTGCTGTCACTGCTAACTGAGACTGAGGAGAGGAGAGAGACGACGCCATCCGGAGCTTAACAGACTCTGTAAAACTATTGAACATAGACTGGGCTTCACCAGACCGGTATAGCACCTCTGTCTACCTGTCTCTAGTTGTGTCTCGGGCTCTGTCTACCTGTTTTAGTTGTGTATAGCCTGTGTCTCTAGCCTGTGTCTCTAGCCTGTGTCTCTAGCCTGTATCTAGCTCTGTCTATCTGTATCATCGGACCTCAACTTCGTCAGTCAAACATGCAGGACCATCATCACTATTTCAGTAGCAGGACAGCCTTTGCATGGTGTCTGGTGTCTCTGGTGCTCGCTCAACAGGTAAGACTGAAAACCTTAACATTTCCTATACTGTAACTTCTATTCATTATTTTGCATGCTTGCGGGTTCTATGGAACTTTGGACCTGCAGCCATTCCGATGTAGAAAATGTAAACAGTCAACATGATGACATATCAAGGGTAAAGTAAAGTTACAACATTTGTCCTTTACAAAAACTACCTCAAGTCAAATGTTGCATAAGCTAATGAGTGTAAAGAATATGAGAGAATATGAAGACCAAGCATTTTTAATTACACATTCATTATGTGTGATAGCTGTCTCTACCTGTATCTTTTAGGCTGTGTTTACACAGCCAGCCAAATTATTGGCCATAGATCATAATTGGGCTGCCTGTGTAAACTCAGCCTAACTTTCTATCGTATCAGTTGTCTGCCAGCCCTATTCTCTCTTTTTTATTTTATTTTACAAACAACGGTATGAACAACCGTAGCTCATTGATTATGTCTGTGTATATTTTTCAGGTGTCTTCGAGCCCTGATCCCTCTGCGGACGTCCAGCCCAACTCTGGTCAGCTCCAGCTGGGTCCGGGACAGAGGGTACTGAAGAGGACGGCACGTATGACCCCGCTGTGGAGGACCATGGGTACTAAACCCTACGGGGTGTACTGTCAGAACAACTACGAGTGCTCCACTGGAATCTGCAGGTAAATAACATACACGCGCAGACACGCACACACACACACACACCTAGGCAACATCTGTGGGTCAAAATGTTCCATCATTAGTTACAGTGCATGACGTAGGTGCCAAAATGTTGGAGTACGATTCAACAACGTTACAATATTGCCTTGCATGTCTGTTTCCACTTTTATCGTTTTCAGTTGAAGAGAACCAAACAAGAAATGTACCTTTTTGAAGTTGTTTTACTCTACAGATAGATGAAGTTGATTTATTCTACAGATGGATGAAGTTGATTTATTCTACAGATAGATGAAGTTGATTTATTCTACAGATGGATGAAGTTGATTTATTCTACAGATAGATGAAGTTGATTTATTCTACAGATGGATGAAGTTGATTTATTCACACCAGATAGATTTCAGTATATGGCTTTAATCCAGGTCCCCAGGACATCGGGAGATGCCTTCAATACCGTCCACCAGGGGCAACATGAATCTGTATTACATCTAGTAGGCTCGCGGCTTGCAAGAGCGTTGTGGATGGGTATAGTGTAAGGGCTTAAACTGTGTGCTTTGGTTCTGAGTATCACAGGTTCAATCCCTGTGCTAGGCACTCTTTTTTTTAAATCTTATCCCAAACTTTAACCCTTACAATAACCAGTCAGAATTAATGCCTTCACTGAAATGTCAAGTTTTTTCTGTTTTAACATTAACCCTTACCTACTTTCACTTCACCCATAGATGTTTATCCCCCCTGGACAAACGTTGAATACTGAAGTGAGACTGTGAGATCTTGTTGCATTCTAAACACTTTTTCGACTCTCTCCTCTCATCTCTTTTTCTCTTCTCATTGCCTCCTTTCCTTCTCCTCTCTTCTCTTCTCCTGTCCTTTCCTCCCCTCTCCTTCCCTCTCCTCTCTTTTCCTCTCTTTTCCTCTCTTCTTATCTCCTCTCCCGCTCCTCTCTCTCTCCTCTCCTCTCATCTCTTCTCCAGCGGTGGCCACTGTATGTTCAGCCAAGCCATCAAGTCCTAGAAGAGATGACAGAGAAATTCGTCCAACATTTTCCCAATCAGTTCTTCATTGACTTGTTCTCCTGGGATGTATCATAGCTCCCCTCAACCCTCCTTCTCCTCTGCAGAGGCAATTATTAGTTATGGTATGGCTGGTTTCTATTGAAGACGTCGAATCGCCAATTGAAACGTGAAGAGAACGCGTTCAAATATACCTATAAACTTTTCCTAAACAAATCAAATACCAGTTAAAATGCATCCTTAGCTATCCTTTTATGAATATTAGCGATAATATTTCACTCTGGTCACCTATACCTTATATAAGTAAAATAAAGTGGGGCGCTCCAGCCAGACTCGCGCCCGAGAAAACTTGTTTACATTTCAGGTCCCCATGCCATTTCCTGTACCTACTCGCTGTGTTTACTCCAATCTCTCTGAGTCTTTGTAAATAGACTGCTGACATCTAGTGGAAGCCATAGGTACTGCAGTCTCAGTCCTGGTAACAAATGGATTCAATAGAGAGTGTGTCTAACAGAGCCAAAGGTCACCAGAAACTGATTTCCAGACATTATGTTAACACTTTTAGAGACTTCAGAGTGTTTCCTATCCAATAGTACTAATTATGTGCAGGCTTGAGTGGCAGGCTTTTTGCTTTGGGCACGCCAGACTCTCCAAAACCGTCACCTCACCTGCCGCTCCCTCAGAAGTTAAACACATCTTTACTCCTAAACCTATTTAGGCTTGCCATAACAAAAGAGTTGAATACTTATTGACATGTTAGCTTTTAATTTTTTATTAATTTGTAAACATTCATAAAAACATAATTCCACTTTGACATTTTGGGGTATCGTGTCACAAAACCTCAATTTAAATTCAGGCTATAACACAAGAACATTTGAAAAAAGTCAAGGGGTCTGAATACTTTTTGAAGGCACTTATAATCCATTATACCTTAGAATATAGTATTTATTGTATTTAACTTCTGTTCATGAAACAATGTGCAATACAAAATAAACATGTTTTTATTTTTATTACAACTGTAGATTTTCTGTCTATATGAACCCCTGGCCAGTACTGTAGTTTATCTACAGTCTCTTAACATTTTGTATTTTCATATGCAACAGAAGAGACATATTTTGAGTGAATTGTTTATACAAGAACAACCAAACTCACTGTAAAGCAGAACTGTCTGTGCTGTTGACTGTAAGCATGCATGGCACATGCTAATTGTTGTCAAAATAAAATAAAATATAAGTAAAGGATGTACAAAACCAAGAGAGAGAGAGAAGGAGAGAGAGAGAGAGAAGGAGAGAAGACAGAGGAGAGAGATAAATAGAGAGAGAGAGCAATGAACAAAACTGATTTGATTTAGTCCATTGATAAGCAATGGAAGAACGATAACGTTAGGGAGGGACAGAGAAAGAACGGGTACAAAGAGATCAAATCAAATTGTATTTGTCACATGCTTTGTAAACAACAGGTGTGAACGAACAGTCAAATGCTTGCTTACGGCCCCTTCCCAATAAGGCAGAGAGAAAAAAATGAGAAATAATAGAACAATTATAACACAAGGAATAAATACACAATGAGTAATGAAAACTTGGCTATATACACGTGTACCAGTACCGAGTCGATGTGCAGAGGTACGAGGTAATTAAGGTAGATATGTACAGTACATATAGATAGGGATGAAGTGACTAGGCAACAGGATAGATTATAAACAGTAACAGCAGCGTTAGTGCAAAAAGGGTCAATGCAGATAGTTAAATTGTTAACCAATAGCTACCCGGACTAACTATTTAGCAGTCTTATGGCTTGGAGGTAGAAGCTGTTCAGGGTCCTGCTGGTTCCAGACTTGGTACATCGGTATCGCTTGCCATGCAGAGAGAACAGTCTATGACTTGAGTGGCTGGATTCTTAGACAATTTTTAGGGCCTTCCTTTGACACAGCCTGGTATAGAGGTCCTGGATGGCAGGGATCTCGGGCCCAGAGATGTACTGGGCTGTACGCATTACCCTCTGTAGCGCCTTGTGGTTGGATGCCAAGCAGTTGTATTACCAAGAGTTGATATAGCCGGTCAATATGCTCTCAATGGTGCAGCTGTAGAACTTTTGAGGATCTGAGCGTCCATGCCAAATGTTTTCAGCCCCCTTAGGGGGAAGAGACGTTGTTGTGCCATCTTCACCACTGTGTTGGTTTGTGTGGACCATAATAATTCCTTAGTGATGTGGACTCTGAGGAACTTGGAGGTCTCGACCTGCTCCACTACAGCCCCGCCGATTTGGATGGGGGTGTGCTCGGCTCTCTGTTTCCTGTAGTCCACGATCAGCTCTTTTCTCTTGCTGACGTTGAGGGAGAGGTTGTTGTCCTGGCACCACACTGTCAGGTCTCTGACAACCTGTAGGCTGTCTCATCGTTGTCTAAGCAAGCATCCCTGCTTAGTCCTCTCCAGACGGGAAAGTCTTTGACACACAGTAGGCCTAGCACACTACTCTACAAAATGAACACTGTAGCCTACATTACACATTCATGTAATGTGTGTGTGTTACTCACCTGTAGACGCTGTCAGAGACCGCACCAAGGTGGTGGTGGGTCGCAGCAGACAGTGTTCGACCCGGACTTCCGATGCTGTTTAGGCCTCCTATCCGGGTCGGCCGCGCTCTTATACAAACTTAACATATACTGCAAGTTCTGGTTGGCCTTCTACGCCTCTGTTAGTGGCCTGTGATGCGGCTGTTGGATTGTCTGCCTAGTGTTGAGGTGATTTCGGCAGCTTCTCCCACGAGTTGTTATTGTGACGATGCAGAGGGACTAGAAGGAATGGCGGTCATTTTCCCATCTGCTCGAGTAAACATATAAGACAACAAAAACACGAGGAGAGAATACAAATGTTGTATAGGTTGTTATCTTGTATTTAGTTCATTTTATTTCATTTTTATTAACAAACAAATATCAACAAACGTCAGAGGAATAGTCACATGCAAGCAAGCATACATAGAAACTATTTACATTGCCAGGAATCCTAAACAAAGAAATCATATTCATTAATAATGCAACAAGTTTAAATTGACTTTTTAATAATAAATTGTTAAAGTAGTGCCATATTGTTTAAATTCATTTATAAAGTGAGAAAGTTAGGTTTTGAATTAGACCATTTGCATTTGTGAAAATGAAATGTACGTAATATATTAGCAGTTGTATTAAATATACTCCATCTTTTTCAAGGTCAGAATTTCTGTTATTGATGTGTACTGATGACAAAAGGAGTCAGGCGCAGGAGAGTTGAAATGCGTGGAAACCAAAGTATTTAATCAGCCATGTACATAACAGAGTACAAAAGAGTAGGCAAAAATACTTCCACGATAAATATAGACTCGGGTACATAAACCAAAACACCCAGAATAAAAATAGCCGTCAACAAATGACACACATTGAACAAACGAAAATCAATCACACACAAGGACAAAAAGGAAAACAGAGGAATAAATACACGCAGACTATGAGGGGGAATAAGCAACAGGTGTAACTGAAAACAAGGCAAAACCAATAGATAACAAAAAAGGAGCTGTGATGACTAGCGAACCGGTGACGTCGACCGCCGAACACCGCCTGAACAAGGAGAGGGGCCGACTTTGGCGGAAGTCGTGACAATTTCTGAAATAGATCATTATATCAAAACCAGTCAATTGTACAACCTGTCCTGTTTTATTTGTAACAAAGTTCTGTATGTCAATCCAACAAATTATACTATAAATACAGGTAAAAACCAAAACCATTCCACAGAAATCACAATTATAGTCAATATTCACCCTGAAACTTTCCCAAAACATGTTTCACAGGATAGCTTCTATGTAACATTTTAAATTAAACTTCCTTTACCTTGTTACTGATACAATATTTGTTAGGAATTTTACATGCTTTCCCCAATTGTGTATCACCATAGATATCGACGCAAAAAATATTTCTGAGGGAAATGTAGTATCACAAACAATATTCCTAAACTGTTAATTACTACATTTATCTTTGAGGATGTTAATACTGCCGATGAATATATATTTTTATGTGAATCTATGTTACTTACATCAACCACAGAGGAATTAAAAATAAAATTTTAAAAACTTGGAATTGCATCAAAAACAATTGCATATTCTTTCAGGGTTATTGGAATTCTAAACTTATCAAGAAATTCCCCATATGAGAGTAGATATCCATCCTCATTCAGTAACTGACCAACCCAAATAATTTTATTCTCAAACCAGTTACGAAAAAAAATTGACTTATTTTTTTATTGTTTATTTCTGTTGTTCATAGAAAGTATCTGTGAGGGGAAAAATTCTGTTTATACGGTAACATCCAAGCTACAAGTGCCTACTTATGGAATTTGGCCAATTTTACTGGGATTTTATCAACTTCAAAATTAAGCAGAAATTCTAAACCACCAACAGAGTCAAATAAATACTTAGGGAAGACAGTCCAGAAACTGTTCTGGTTCTTAATATACGTCAGAATCCAATTTATTGTAAAAGTATTATTTAGAGTATTGAAATCTAAAACCTCAAGTCCTCCTTGTCGTTGGGTATTAATGAGAATATCTTTCAGAAGATAGTGAACCTTGTTCCTCCAAATAAAATTACATTGTCAAGAAAAAGTATGTGAACACTTTGGAATTTGTCACGATCTCCGTGAGGGACAGACCAAGACGCAGCGATGCTTCCAGTATACATATTTATTACGAACGTAACTGGGCAAAAATAACAAAATGTAAACGAAGATCGTGAAGATGAACACAACTGACAACAAAACAAGCTATGTACAAACAATAACCCACAAACCCCTAATGAAAAGTACAAACATATATATGGTTCCCAATTAGAGGTAACGACACACAGCTGCCTCTAATTGGGAACCATTACCCCAACATAGAAACAGATAACCTAGAACAGAAAAAACCCTACACCAAAACAAAACTAAACACGCCAGCCTGTCTTCTCAGGCCTGGACGTGACAGTACCCCCCCCAAAGGCGCGGACTCCGACCGCGCCAAAAGTCCATGGGGGGGGGGGGGGTCTTCGGGTGGGTTTTTTAGTCCAAGGTCGCGGCTCCGGTGCCGGCCGTGCTGGGCCGAGGTCACGCACCGGAGGCCCTGGGCTAGCAGCCGGAACAGTTCATGCTGGACTCACGAAGCGCACAGGGGACCTGGTGCATGAAGCAGAAGCAGGCTGTGCTGGACACACGATGCGCACAGGGGACCTGGTGCGGGGAGTAGGAGCAGGCTGTGCTGGACTCACGATGCGCACAGGGGGCCTGGTGCGGGGAGTAGGAGCAGGCTGTGCTGGACTCGCGATGCGCACAGGGGACCTGGTGCGGGGAGCAGGAACAGGCTGTGCTGGACTCGCGATGCGCACAGGGGACCTGGTGCGAGGAGCAGGAACAGGCTGTGCTGGACTCGCAATGCGCACAGGGGACCTGGTGCGGGGAGTAGGAGCAGGCTGTGCTGGACTAGCGATGCGCACAGGGGACCTGGTGCGGGGAGCAGGAACAGGCTGTGCTGGACTCGCGATGCGCACAGGAACTCTGGTGCGGGGAGCAGGAATGGGCCGTGTAGGACTCACAATGCGCACTGGAACTCTGGTGCGGGGAGCAGGAACGGGCCGTGTAGGGTTCACGACGCGCACAGGGATCCTGGAGCGTGGAACAGGCACAGGACGTGCTTGGTCCATGACTCGCACAAGGATCCTGGAACAGGGACTGGACGTACTGGGCTCTTTAAGCGTACAGGGGGCTTTGTGCGCAGAACCGGCACCACTCTTCCAGGCAGCACACTCACCCTAGTCTGACAGGTGAGTGGAGCTGGAATGTCGCGTACTGGGCTGTGGATACGCACCGGAGACACTGCACGCAGAACCGGTGCAGGATATCTCGGTCCAAGGAGGTGCACGGGAGACTTAGCGCGCAGAGTCGGCACCACTCTTCCAGGCAGCACACTCACCCTAGCCTGACAGATGAGTGGAGCTGGAATGTCGCGTACCGGGCTGTGGATACGCACCGGAGACACTGCACGCAGAAACGGTGCAGGATATCCTGGTCCAAGAAGGTGCACGGGAGACTTAGGGCGCAGAGCCGGCACCACTCTTCTAGGCTGCACACTCACCCTAGCCTGACAGATGAGTGGAGCTGGAATGTCGCGCACCGGCCTATGAATGCATACTGGAGCCACCGTGCGCAATACTGCATAGCACGGCGTCTTACCAGTGCGACGCTCCCTCCAACGCTCCCTCCAAAGAGCACGAGGAGTTGGCTCAGGAGTCCACCCTGAACCGGCCAACCTCCCCGTGTAGGGCTTTCTAGCCAGGCGTGTACCAGAATACTTCTCCCGATCGGGTGTCCATACTCCATACTTCTCCTCATAATATCGCCGCTCCGCTGCTTCCAGCTCCTCTTTGGGACGGCGATACTCCCCAGGCTGATTCCAGGGTTCCTTACCAGCCAGGATTTCCTCCCACATCCAGAAATCCTGGCTCTCTCGCTGCTTGGTCCTTTGTTGGTGGGTTATTCTGTCACGATCTTCTCGGGACGGACCAAGACGCAGCGATGCTTACAGTATACATATTTATTTAACGAACGTAACTGGGAAAAAAATAAACAGAACGAAGATCGTAACAAAGAACAATAACTTAGAAATACACTTAAGCTATGAACAAACAATAACCCACCAAACCCTAGTGAAAACTACAAACATATATATGGTTCCCAATTAGAGGTAACGACACTCAGCTGCCTCTAATTGGGAACCATTACCCAACATAGAAATAGTACACCTAGAACAGAAAAACCCTACACCAAAAACGAAACTAATCACGCCAGCCTGTAGACTCAGGCCTGGACGTGACATAGACAAGCAGTCATCATCATGAATCACGTTGACAATCTACCGGAAAATCATTTTCAATCCTTGTCATACTGATAGAAATTATAGCTAAAACGTACCGGTGCTCATCGGCCATTGGACATAAACATTACACAACAAGTCGGAAATCTCAAATTCAACAATGAGAGGTTTGGAAGGAATCAGACACTAACTGTGACGCAAAGCAATCCCAATTTTGCTTCCCTGCATCCTATTCACACCCTGTGTGGTCCAAGTCTAGGTTTAAGGATTTAAAACTGTCTGAAATGGTCTCTTTTCCAAGCTTAAAAGGATAAACATTCACACGCAACACCATGGGCCAGAAAAGGTTGAATACATTGGCCATGCTATCAATCCACCATGACCTCAGCTGTGTACGAAACAACTGGAAACTCAGAACTGGTAAATCTCCAACTTCGGTGTGTTCAAGACCACTGGGAACTCTGGAAAAAATTTGCTCCGACTGGGAAAATAAGTTTAAGTTCAACTCAGAATTCCAAGTCGGGAACTCCGGTCGCTTTCTAGAGCTCCAACTATCAGACATGAAGATCACTGACATGATTGAAACTCATTTTGTTTTTAGTTCTCAGTTGTCTTGAAAGTACCATAAATCCTGAGAATGCCAGACTTTGATGACAAAGTTTGATGACAAGGTTTGCCCACAAGAAGGACCACCGCGCCACCTTATGAACACAGCACAACAACGTTGAGTCCAAAAATAGGCCTATGTCTTGGATGCTGCTGCATAAATTCTGTAATAAGCCAGGGAGATATGTATACTGTAGCTAAGAAAGTAATACTAAGTGTATGTTGTGTCTCACCCTAAGAATTGGATCCCTCTTAGCCTACACTGTTCTGACTTGGTGGTGCACATGTAGCCTATAGCCAGTTTTAGAGAAATGTCATGGTTGAATATTGTAAAAGCTTTCATTGTCTTCTTTTATGCCCCCGTTATTTATCCTATGTTTCTGACTTGGTGTAAAGGGAGAATACTGAGAATACTGTAAGAACGGCCCATGTTCTGTTTATATAGGTCTCGCGTTATTATCTGATTCATCATTTTAGGCAATGTTGGAATGATGCATTTATTTGTTTTGTTACTCTCTGCATTATAATTAGCTCATGTGCTTTCTCCACCAGGAGGGGATTTTATTCTGATTTTCCAGGGGGTGCTGCAGCACCCTCAGCACCCTTACTTGGTTGTAGGCCTATTGTCTATAAAATTGGATCCTTGTGATTGTATTTTCCTTCCTTTTTAGACCACGCAGGCCTAATAAAATACTTCAAATGGTAAATCAACCGTGTCTCTCTCTCTCTCTCATTCTGTGGTGACTTAAAGAAGAGTAAAATTAAGGCCTCAAAATCTTGCTGAATTTATCTGAACTAACACCTATCTGAATTTCTGTCGGTATCCATTTTGAAAGTGCTGAACGAAGGCCTACCTCGTCACAGCTCATTTGCTTGCACTTGCTTATACTTAGAGCTAAGTGTTAATGATATAAGAACAAACATTAGGAATTTACTGAACATAAATATAATAATGCTTGTGAATGGTTCAAAAGTCAAGGAGAATGCGTCTGTAGAAACCATATTTATTTAAGCAGGTCAGCCATATCAGCAATGGTTTTAGGCAGTAAACTTTTTCGCTGCCAGATGAGGCTCCACTGATAGCCAGGTGTAGCGGTGGTAAGGATTCACTCCATGGTGCTGAAAGGAAAGCGCCGCTGTCGGGACAGCTTTATGTAGGCCCTAACAGTTTGTGGGCACCATTTGTCATCGTTATAGTGGAATTAATGCATGTTTACTATTGTGTTGTGTAGTGGCTTTGCTGGCTACCCCCCCCCCCCCAAATTGAGTTTGCTCCACCAAGATTTGTATGCTAAAATCTCCATGGCAAAGGATTAGTGCTATCCGGAATCCTTGGGACGACCCTACCCTAAACCTTTAACCCCTACCCACTCCATGCAGAAGAGGTGTAGGAATGTGTTGTTGCAATAAAAAGGGTACTTACTGCGAGATGACAGCGTCGTGAAGGTAATGATAGCCAAGGTTTGTATTAAAACACAATTTAACTAAATGTCTAAAGAAAAATGATAACAATGACAGTCTGATTGAAATATGAATTATATTTATGACCAAGGTGACGGCATGTGCTACCCAAATCGGTGTCAAGATGCCCACAGACAACACACCCTTTAGCCTGCTATCGCCACACAATGGAGACCGGAGTGGTGGCACCCAATTAGAAAACCTCAGGTGGAGTTGTGAGTTCTTTGAAGCGATGGATATGGTGCAATCAGAAGTAGAGAGAAGATTCAACCAGGAAGGGCTAGGGATATCAGCAAGATGAGAGAAAACCCATTTATTTTTTCTTGTGGCGTCAGTGAGATTCAATCGTATGATCTTCTGTTCTCTATCCATGGAGATAGTCCACTGCGCCACCAGGATGGAGCTAGCAGTTTTTTCATTCTTCTTCTTCAGAGAGGTTTAAAGGCGGTTGGCATCCAATGTATTGCATAACCGCACCCCAATTGAACTATAGTATAGATCCATTACACTTAGTGCTGCAGAATGGGAAAAGGGAACTGGGATTTTTTTAAATAAATATAATAAAAATATACATATACAGTATTTTAATTACCCTACCAACTAAGCCTGTACCTGTATTAAAACCCATCACATTATTCTACTACTTTAACCCTGATCTGATCCTACCCCAGTCCAACGGCCTGAGAGGATGGGACACTACCACTCAAGACACGTGGTAACACTTCTGAAGTCAAATCTCGTACCCCCCAAAAAAAAGACAGGAGCAAGGGGAAAACGCTGGAAGGGCTTGACGAACAAAATGAACCGGGAACAGACAAACAGAGATACAGGCATAAGTACACTGGGGATTATGGAAACAGGAGACAAAAGGCTGTGAGACATGGGATTGATCCTAGACACATGAAAAGTGGAATGTATAGGGAGGGTACGGGGCAACAGATGATGAAAAGCAGAGGGGCCAATTATCTTGGAGATGGGGAAAGTGGCGATAAAGCGGGGGGAAAGTTTGCGGGACTCCACCGGAGGGGCAGATCTCGGGTGGACAGCATTACCCTCTGCCCGAGATGATAATGGGGAGCCGTGGTCCATTGGGCGGTCCACTTGTCATCGATACCTGGAGATGGTCTTGACAAGAGCCGACCGGGCTCCACAACAACAGCGGTGGACAAACATCTGAGCCGAGGGTATGCTGACCTCTTCCTCTTGCTCAGGGAAGAGCAGGGGCTGATAACCCAGGGAACACTCCATGGGCGAGAGACCCGGCAGATCAAGGAAGGGTGTTGTGGGCATTTTTTAACCCACACTAGTTGCTGGCTCCAGGTTGACGGGGACCAGGCAGCGAAGAGTCATCTCCAGGTCTTGGTTGGCTCGCTCCGGCTGGCCGTTGGACTTGGGGTGGAACCCAGAGGACAGGCTGGCCGATGACCCAATGAGTGTGTAGAACCGGGACGAGAACTGAGGACCCTGGTCAGAGACCATGTCCACTGGGTGTCCATAGATCTGGAAGACGTGCTGCACCATGAGATGGGCCGTCATTTTGGCAGAGGGTAGCTTGGGGAGAAGAATGAAGTGGGCGGCTTTGGAAAGCTGGTCCACTACTGTCAGGATGGCGGTGTTGCCATCAGACGGGGAGAGACCGCTGATAAAGTCCAGGGATATGTGAGAGCAGGGACGGTAAGGAACGGGCAGAGGTTGAAGGAAACCAGACAGAGCTTGCCGGGGTGTCTTGTCATGTGCACAGACTGTGCAGGCGGCGATCAATGCGGAGACGTCAGGAACCATGGTAGGCCACCAAAAGCGTTGTCGCACAAAGGCCAGGGTCTGACGGGAGCCTGGGTGGCAGGCAAGCTTGGAGGAGTGGGCCCACTCCAGGGCCTAGGAGCGGACAGCGTCAGGAACAAACTTCCGGTTATCTGGGTCCCCCCCGGGGTTCGCCTGGGAATGCTGCGCCTCACGAACGTGCTTCCCTATTCCCCAGCTGTGCCGTCACCAGGCACGAGGTGGGAAGGATGGTCTCGGGCTCCGGGGTGGTAGCCGTGGGGTTATAGCGGTGACGTTCTTGGACCCGGCCGGTAGGAGAAGGAAAATTTGGACCGGGTAAACAGCAGGGCCCATCTCGCTTGCCTGGAGTTGAGGCGCTTAGCGGTATGGAGATACTCCAGGTTTTTGTGGTCGGTCCACACAATTACCAGATGTTCCACCCCTTCGAGCCAGTGCCTCCATTCCTCCAATGCCATCTTCACCGCGAGAAGCTCACGATTTCCCACATCGTAATTCCTCTCTGTGTCGGTGAGGCGGTGGGAGAAGAAGGCGCAGGGATGCAGCTTAAGGTCAAGGGGTGAACGTTGGGACAGATCAGCCCCCACTCCGACATCTGAAGCATCAGCCTCCACCATGAACTGACGGGAAGGGTCCGGATGAACCAGGATCGGAGCCATGGTGAAGCAGTGTTTAAATTCCCAGAACGCCCGGTCTGCGGCCATGGACCACATGAACCAAACCTTGGTAGAGGTGAGGGCAGACAGGGAGGAGGCCAGGGTGCTGTAACCCCGGATAAAGCGGCGATAAAGGTTGCCGAACCCCAGGAAGTGTTGCAGCTGCATCGTGGACGTAGGCTGAGGCCAATCCACCACCGCTTTCACCTTCTCGGGATCCATCTTGACGCTTCCAGCAGAGATGATGTTTCACAGAAAGGGAATGGTGGAGCGATGGAACTCGCACTTTTCCGCCTTAAAGAACAACTGGTTCTCCAGAAGGCGCTGGAGAAACTGCCGGACATGGAGCACGTGTTCTTGGGGGGAGCCGGAGAAGACAAGGATGTTGTCAATGTAGACGAAGACGAACCGGGTAAGCATGTTGCGGAGAACGTCATTCACCAGAGCCTGGAACATGGCAGGGGCATTGGTGATGCCAAAGGGCATGACCAGATATTCGTAGTGGCCACTGGTCGTGTTGAAGGCGGTCTCCAGGCGGCCACTCGTCCCCCTCTCGTATCTGCACCAGGTGGTAGGCGTTCCTAGGATCCAGCTTGGAGAACACAGTGGCCCCCTGGAGCGCCTCGAAGGCCGAGGAGATGAGTGGTAGCAGATAACGGTTCTTTATGGTGATGTCATTGGGTCCCCGGGAGTCAATGCACGCCAGTGGGAGAGGAAGAGGGACGGATACATCCAGTAGATAGGGAGTCCCCAATGTAGTCCTCCATAGCCTTGGTTTTAGGTGCCAACAGCGAGCACAGACCCCCGGGGCGGTGTGGTGCTAAGGAGAAGGTCAATCCCACAGTTATAGGGGCGGTGCGGTGGAAGGGAAGTTGCCAGGGACTTTCTGAACACCTCCCGGAGATCCTGGTACTCCGCGGAATGGCAGAGAGATTTGGAACCACTCCCGAGGACCCAGGAAGACGTCCTGGGGCAGGTTGTGTCGACTCCAGCCCATGATGGCACCCGTAGACCAGTTGATGAGTGGATTGCATCACTGGAGCCAGGAGAATCCCGAAACCACGGGGATCTGAGGGGACTTGATGAGCAGGAACTGAATGGTCTTGCTGTGATTCCCTGACACACGTAGGTTGATGGGAGTGGTGTTATGGGTGACCCAACCTACGCTCTAACATCCAAGGGAATGGAGACTGGCTGAGTGGGGATGTTCAGCTCGGAAGCCAGTGTGGCGTCCAAAAAGCTCTCATCGGCCCCAGAGTCAGTGAGGACCCGGAGAGATTTGGACTGGTTTTCCCACAGCAGAATGACATGAAAAGGGGTGCGGGAAAAGAGAGACTGGAAAAAGGAGAAGCTGAGACACAAAACACTGGTTTACTTGAACAAACAAGATGAACTGGCAACAGACAAACAGAAAACACAGGAATAAATACACAAGGGATAATGGGGAAGATGGGCGACAGCTGGAGGGGGTGGAGACAATCAAAAAGACAGGTGAAACAGATCCGGGTGTGACAACATCAGCACAAACTGTTCGGCATGAGCTTCGTTAAATATGTTTCCATGGCAGAGCAGCCATGGGTGGCAGGTAGCCTAGTGGTTAGAGCGATGGACTAGTAACCGAAAGGTTGCAAGATTGAGTCCCCGAGCTGACAAGGTAATAATCTGTCATTCTGCCCCAGAACAATGCAAGCCATCATTGAAAATAAGAATTTGTTCTTAACTACTTAGAGAGCAGTGGGGCGCTAGCAGAAAAAGTGAGTAACCTTCCTACTAGCCATGATTGGCTGAGATAATGAGTGGGCTGGACATGCAGAGAGAGGATTGGTCTGCCATATTGAAGGCGTCTGTCTATTTGAGCTTGTCAGTCTGTGTTGGTAATCCTGCTGAACACTGCTTTTTAATGTATTGTGTAGTGGAGCTGCATAAGTGTTGCCCTCCACTTTCTGGAGGATCAAGTTTTGAAATCAGTGGAGTTAGAGTATGATAGCTAAAGAGATGGAGAAAACACCTGTCTCTGGATTACATCTTCAAAATAAGGGCAACCGTGGTATGGCATTCCTGACATACCACCACATGATGATGTATACAGGTAAGAAAGTCTAGTGTTAGCTAGCTACATTTTCAGATATTTTGACAGAAAGGGGTTTCATTCCAAGCTAAAGTGTACTGTTAGCTAGATAGCTAACGTTAGCTGGCTGGCTCCCTAGCTGAAGTTATTATTTGTTTCCCAGAGCCGTTTGCTTTTCTATTTAGAGCCTAATGTTAGCTAGCTAATATTGCACCTGGTTGGTTATCTCCCAGCACTGTGGCATTGTTGGCACTTTGTTCATTGTTGTTTAACTAGCTAACGTTAGCTGGCTGGCTTGTTAGCTAACATTACGTGATGTGTGTCATTTTAAACATTGTTTACCTAGCTAGGTTCATTGTTTACCTAGCTAACTAGGTATATGTCTTAAGCTAAAGTGTACTGTTAGCTAGCTAACATTAGCTGGCTGTTCCCTAGCAGATGTTATTATTCGTTTCCCAGAGCTGTATGCTTTTATAGTTAGAGCCTAATGTTAGCTAGCTAACATTGCACCTGGTTGGTTAGCTCCCAGCACTGTGGCATTGTTGGCACTTTGTTCATTGTTGATTAACTAGTTAACGTTATCTGGCTGGCTCGTTAGCTAACGCTACGTAACATGTGTACAACACCTGTTGAATATGGCCGTGTCAGTAAATGTCTGCAAAAAAGCGTAATGATATTTTTGCCAGCAGGGCTGGTTAGGCTGTTTTCATGTTATCCAGAGGTAAACAAATCATCGGCCAGAGCGTCAAGCGTGCGCTCCGAGAGCTAAACGAGATGGGTGGGGCTAAAGCTTAAGAGGGTGTGAACGATGCTGAATGGGTGTAGACAAAGAGGAGCTCTTCACTAGGTACCAAAACATTCAACAGCGATTTTCTCAAAAGTGAGTTTACAAGTTGATCAACTTTCAAAGCAGAATTACTTTCCCATTGTTCCTCAAATGCAACGTATGATATACCATTTTGTAGCTCTGAGTCTCTACTTTTATCCAATGTAAGAAACACCATTTCACATTTTGCTACATAAGATCAAATCCAGGTGGTGTCACATTTATGTTTAAGTGATTAATAAGACTGAACTAGATCAAAGGTAATTCAATAATACATATTGTGTTGCACCTTAAACCAATAGCCTAATAAAATAACAACTCATACAAATACAAAGACTTTTGATTGTCTTTATTAAGAAGTCCTCTATATCAAATTTCAGCCAGACTGACCAGCTAGCCCGAGCCGCGTGCGCACGCACGACCCCCACCAGTGTAGTCAATAACTCAAATTCTCTGACAACACAATTTCCTTCCCAGTTTACGTCTTCAATTTTTTTTATTCCAAAGGGAAAGTTTGGATCAGAAAACAAAACAAAAATACACACATACACCTCAAATATACATTAACACACAAACAGAAAATCCCCCATATAATTAATATTATAGGACTAATAGTGCTGTAGAGCTCTTTTTACTTGCACACAATATAGCTTGGTCGCCCCGTCCTTACCCTAAGGGTCCCCCACTCTGCAGCGCCCCAAGCCAACACACCCCACTCAGCTTTAGTATCTTAGTGAAACATTCATTATTGGTTTTGGGTGTGTTAGGGAAAGGCCAGAGTGACAACCCACAGGACGGCAGGCCACAAGGGCCAGGACTGTGCAGCCCAGAAGCTAGGGTTTGCCTAAATAGGTATTTCCCCTGACGTGGGCATGTTTTCAATACCAACTCCTTTAGTCGTACTGTATCCAATATATACAGTTGAAGTCGGAAGTTTACATACACCTTAGCCAAATACATTTAAAATCTGTTTTTCACAATTCCTGACATTTAATCTCTGTAAAAATTCCCTGTCTTAGGTCAGTTAGGAACACCACTTTATTTTAAGAATGTGAAATGTCAGAATAATAGTAGAGAGAATGATTTATTTCAGCTTTTATTAATTTCATTACATTCCCAGTGGGTCAGAAGTTTACATACACTCAATTAGTATTTGGTAGCATTGCCTTTAAATTGTCTAACTTGGGTCAAACGTTTTGGGTAGCCTTCCACAAGCTTCCCACAATAAGTTGGGTGAATTTTGTCCCATTCCTCCTGACAGAGCTGGTGTAACTGAGTAATGTTTGAAGGCCTCCTTGCTCGCACACGCTTTATCAGTTCTGCCCACAAATTTTCTATAGGATTGAGTTCAGGGCTTTGTGATGGCCACTCCAATACCTTGACTTTGTTGTCCTTAAGCCATTTTGCCGCAACTTTGGAAGTATGCTTGGGTTCATTGTCCATTTGGAAGACCCATTTGAGAACAAGCTTTAACTTCCTGACTGATGTCTTGAGATGTTGCTTCAATATATCCACATAATATTCCTTTCCTGATGATGCCATCTATTTTATGAAGTGCACCAGTCCCTCCTGCAGCAAAGCACCGCCACAACATGATGCTGCCACCCCCGTCCTTCACGGTTGGGATGGTGTTCTTCTGCTTGCAAGCCTCCCCCTTTTTCCTCCAAACATAACGATGGTCATTATGGCCAAACAGTTCTATTTTTGTTTCATCAGACCAGAGGACAAAATGTACGATCTTTGTCCCCATATGCAGTTGCAAACCATAGTCTGGCTTTTTATTGAGGTTCTGGAGCAGTGGCTTCTTCCTTGCTTAGCGGCCTTTCAGTTAATGTCGATGTAGGACTCGTTTTACTGTGGATATAGATACTTTGTACCTGTTTCCTCCAGCATCTTCACAAGGTCCTTTGCTGTTGTTCTGGGATTGATTTGCACTTTTCGCACCAAAGTACATTCATCTCTAGGAGACAGAATGCGTCTCCTTCCTGAGTGGTATGACGGCTGCGTGGTCGCATAGTGTTTATACTTGCAAACTATTGTTCGTACAGATGAACGTGGTACCTTCAGGCGTTTGGAAATTGCTCCCAAGGATAACCAGACTACATTTTTTTTCTGAGGTCTTGGCTGATTTCTTTTGATTTTTCCATGATGTCAAGCAAAGAGGCACTGAGTTTTAAGGTAGGCTCTGAAATACATCCACACGTACACCTCCAATTGACTCAAATTATGTCAATTAGCCTATCAGAAGCTTCTAAAGCCATGACATCATTTTCTGGAATTTTCCAAGCTGTTTAAAGGCACAGTCAACTTAGTGTATGTAAACTGGAGTTGTGATATAGTGAATTATAAGTGAAATAATCTGTCTGTAAACAATTGTTGGAAAAATTACTTGTGCCATGCACAAAGTAGATGTCATAACCAACTTGCCAAAACGATAGTTTGTTAACAAGAAATGTGTGGAGTGGTTGAAAAACAAGTTTTAATGACTCCAACCTAAGTGTATGTAAACTTACGACTTCAACTGTATTTCAGACCTTATAAAAGTTGCCCAGTATACCCTTAATATTGTAATAAATCAAATCTAGTTATACATAACTTGACATTGTGGGAGGATAACCAACCTTCCAATTAATGGCAATGCATTTCATAGCCACTGTGCATTCAGGAAAGTATTCAGACCCCTTGACCTTTTCCACATTTTGCTACGTTACAGCCTTATTCTAAAATATATTAAATAAATGTTTTTCCTCATCAATCTACACACAATACTCCATAATGACAAAGCGAAAAAAGGTTTATAGAAATGTTTGCGAATATATTAAAATTAAAAAACAGAAATACCTGACATAAGCATGAGACTTGAAACTGAGCTCAGGTGCATCCTGTTTCCATTTATCATCCTTGAGATGTTTATAGAACTTGATTAAAGTCCACCTGTGGTAATTTCATTTGACTGGACATGATTTGGAAAGGCACACATTTGTCTATTTAAGGTCCCACAGTTGACAGTGCACGTCAGAGCAAAAACCAAGCCATGAGGTCAAAGGAACTGTCCGTAGAGCTCAGAGACAGGATTGAGTCGAGGCACCGATCTGGAGAAGGTGCCAAAAGATGTCTGCAGCATTGAACGTCTCCAAGAACACAGTGGCCTCCATTCTTAAATGAAAGAAGTTTGGAACCACCAATACTCTTCCTAGAGCTGGCCACACGGCCAAACTGAGCAATCAGGGGAGAAGGGCCTTGGCAGGGAGGTGACCAAGAACCCGATGGTCACTGACAGATTTTCCGAGTTCCTCTGGGAGAACCTTCCAGAAGGACAACTATCTCTGCAGCACCCCACCAATCAGGCCTTTATGGTAGAGTGGCCAGATGGAAGCCACTCATCAGAAAAAGGCACATGACAGCCCACTTGGAGTTTGCCAAAAGGCACCTGAAAGAATATCAGACCATGAGAAACAAGATTCTCTGGTCTGATTGAACTCTTTGGCCTGAATGCCAAGCATCACGTCTAGAGGAAACCTGGCACAATCCCTACACTGAAGCATGGTGGTGGCAGCATCATGCTGTGGGGATGTTTTTTAGTGGCAGGGACTGAGAGACAAGTCAAGATCAAGGGAAAGATGAACAGAGCAAAGTACAGACCGATCCTTGATTACAACCTGCTCCATAGCACTCAGGACCGGAGACTGTGGTGAAGGTTCACCTTACAACAGGACAATGACCTTAAGCACACAGCCAAGACAATGCAGGAGTGGTTTCAGGAGAAGTCTCTGAATGTCCTTGAGTTGCCCAGCAAAAACCCAGACTTGAACCCGATCGAACATGTATAGAGAGACCTGAAAATAGCTGTGCAGCAACACTCCCCATCCAACCTGACAGAGCTTGAGAGGATCTGCAGAGAAGAATGGGAGAAACTCCATAAATACAGGTGTGCCAAGCTTATAGTATCATACGCAAGAAGACTCAAGGCTGTAATCTCTGCCAAAGGTGCTTCAACAAAGTGCAGAGTAAAGGGTCTGAATACTTATTTGAATGTAATATTTCTGTTTTTTAACATTTCCAAAAACCTGTTTTTGCTTTGTCATTATAGAGTATTGTGTGTTGATTGATAGATTTTTTTTAATCCATTTTAGAATAAGGCTGTAACAAAATGTGAAGTCAAGGGGTCTAAATACTTTCCGAATGCACTGTACAGTACATGCTTGTTTACACAATTTCTTCAGATAGGTCTCCAGTATCAACATTTCCAAGCAAACAAAAACAGGGAGAAGGGAGAATCTGTAGACATGCTGAGATAAAAGAACATACTCTTAGCAAGAATTCAGCCAGCCTTCACAAGACCATAACATATGCAAATATGTCCCCTTTTGTGTTTTACACCAGCAGAGGAATGACATTTCTGAGTGCATGCAATTCAGTTTCACTGGTATATAGTTATATGGATGGTTGTAAACTGCAGTAATTTATGTCTGAGATTATATGAACATGACTGGGCATTCATCATCATCAATAGCTTCTACCAGGTCTTCCTCACATTTTTGTTTTACATGTTTTGTGTCATCGGGAAAAGCCTCTATCAACCCTTGATTCAGTTTGTAAATGAACTTTGGAGGTTTGTCAGACTGCCTTAAAATATAATCTGTCTTGTCCAGTGTTTAGTGCACAGAGAAAATAAAGTGTTGTATGCAAAAATTCACAGCTTCAAATTACAAAAATAGTCATATTAAACATTCATGAAAATACAAGTGTTGTACAACATTCAAAAGCTTAGAATCTTTTTAATCTAACAGTGTTGTCAGATTTACAAAAGGCTTTACGGTGAAAGTATAGCATTTGATTGTCTGAGGACAGCACTCTGCATACTTCTACCATTACCATAATTTCATAACCAGCAGAGGTCTCAAAAATAGTGATAAAATAAATCGCTTACCTTTGAAGATCTTCCTCTGATGGCAATCGAAAGGGTCCCAGCTACACAATAAATGGTCCTTTTGTTCGATAAAGTCCCTCTTTTTATCCCAAAAACTGTTTGGTTGGCGCGTTTTGTTCAGTAATCCACCTGCTCAAAGGCGTTCAACCATGCAGACAAACGAAATCCCAAAAGTACCGGTAAAGTTCGTCGAAACAAGTCAAACAACATTTCTAATCAATCTTCAGGTACCCTAATATGTAAACAAACAATAATATTTCAGATGGAAAATAGCCTGCTCAATAGAACAGGGAAATAACGAGGCGCGCACACTCAATCACGCACGCCAAACAGTAGAGTCAACTTCATGGTCCACCAGGAAAAACAGCTATTTCTCGTTGGTTTTTCAAAATAAATACCTGGAACCTTGTCTACAGACTGTTGACATCTAGTGGTAGCCATAACAACTGCAATCTGGGAGCTAAATCCCTGTGTATTGAATAGCAAGATCCTGCTAAGGAATGGTGTTATGTACTTACTGCACTAGATGGCTGCGGTCCTGACAGAGATCACTGCAGAGTAGTCTGCATTTTTCAAGCTGGGTGGTCAGACAGACTACTTTCGGATGAAAGTAGCAGGGTAGCCTAGTGGTTAGGCAGGGTAGCCTAGTGGTTAGAGTGTTGGATTAGTAACTGAAAGGTTGCAAGTTCAATACCCAGAGCTGACAAGGTACAAATCTGTCATTCTGCCCCTGAACAGGCAGTTAACCCACTGTTCCTAGGCTGTCATTGAAAATAAGAATTTGTTCTTAACTGACGTGCCTAGTAAAATAAAGGTAAAAAACTATTGTACCTACCTATCATATTAAAAGCACATCTTTTTTGCATTAGTGTGTGTGGTCTCATTGAAATAGAGTAGGCTGCCTACATGGGCAAGAATCACGTGGAAGTTAACTTGAATATGAAATTAACTTAAATATGATTAGACTGTAGTTTACTATATTGATAATGGAAAGAAGTGGAGGGCGGCTCAACCAACATGAGTCAAAGTACAATCAAAAAATTTTATCATCATTGAAAAGAAAAAAGGCACAACGCGCGCATAGGTTAGGCTACTATGGTGAGTGAGCGTTGCTCCTTTTCATTTTTAATAAGTATTGATTACCCATTTATTTGTCTCTGCCTGCAAATTGTCCAGTTTAAAGGTAGGCTATATTCTATAGGCTGATAAATATTGATCAGACATATTTCTCCGCCACTCCAATTCGCATACCGCCCCAACAGATCCGCCCCAACAGATCCACAGATGACGCAATCTCAATCGTACTCCACACTGCCCACCTGGACAAAAGGAACACCTATGTGAGAATGCTGTTCATTGACTACAGCTCAGCGTTCAACATCATAGTGCCCTCAAAGCTCATCAATAAGCTAAGGACCCTGGAACTAAACACCTCCCTCTGCAACTGGATCCTGGACTTCATGACGGGCCGCCCCCAGTTGGTAAGGGTAGGTAACAACACATCCGCCACGCTGATCCTCAACACAGAAGCCCCTCAAGGGTGCATGCTCTGTCCCCTCCTGTACTCCCTGTTCACTCATGACTGCACAGCCAGGCACGACTCCAACACCATCATTAAGTTTGCTGATGACACAACAGTGTTAGGCCTGATCTCCGACAACGACAAGAGAGGGAGGAGGTCAGGGACCTGGCCATGTGGTGCCAGGACAACAACCTCTCTCAACGTGATCAAGACAAAGGAGATGATTGTGGACTACAGGAAAAAGAGGACCGAGCACGCCCCCATTCTCATCAACGGGGCTGCAGTGGAGCAGGTTGAGAGCTTCAAGTTCCTTGGTGTCCACATCATCAAAAAAGGAGAGAGTACTGGGGGAGTGGCGGCAGGTCAAGGAGACACAGGACGAGCAGTAGAGGGCGTTGCAGGAGCAGATGTGACAACATGTACATATTACCTCAACTAACCGGTGCCCCCGCACATTGACTCTGTACCGGTACCCCCCTGTATATAGTCTCGCTATTGTTATTTTACTGCTGCTCTTTAATTACTTGTTACTTTATTTCTTATTCTCAACCATATTTTTTTAAACTGCATTGTTGGTTAGGGGCTCGTACGTAAGCATTTCACTGTAAGGACTACACTTATTGTATTCGGCGTATGTGACTAATAAAGTATTTTATTTTGATTTGATATGAAATTAGGAAAACAGTATGTAAACATTAAAGTGACCAGTGATTCCATGTCTATGTACGTACATATGGCAGCAGCCTCTAAGGTGCAGGTTTTAGTATCAGGGTGGTTACTCAAACCTGTTCAAATAGCTATTTAACAGTCTGATGGCCTTGAGATTGTTTTTCAGTCTCTCAGTCCCAGATTTGATGCACCTGTACTGACCTCGCCTTCTGGATGATAGAACAGGCAGTGGCTCGGGTGGTTGATGTCCTTGATTATCTTTTTGGCCTTCCTGTGACACGTGTGCTGTAGGTGTACTGGAAGGCTGGCAGTGTGCCTCCGGTGATGAGTTGGGCAGACCGCACCATCCTCTGGAGAGCTCTGCGGATGTGGTGATACAGCCCGACAGGATGCTCTCAATTGAGCATCTGTAAAAGTTTGAGGGTCTTAGGGGCCAAGCTGAATTTCTTCAGCCTCCTGGTGTTGAAGAGGTGCTGTTGCACCTTCTTCACCACACTGTCTCCATGGGTGGACCATTTCAGATTGTCAGTGTTGTATACGCAGAGGAACTTGAATCTTTTCACCTTCTCCACTGCGGTCCCGTCAATGTGGATAGGGGCGTGCTCCCTCTGCTGTGGCCTGAAGTCAACTGATCAGATCAGTTCTGTTGACGTTGAGGGAGAGGTTATTTTCCTGGTACAACACTCCGCCAGGGCCCTCACCTCCTCCCTGTAGGCTGTCTCATCATTGTTGGTAATCAGGCCCACTACTGTTGTGTTGTCTGCAAACTTGATGATTGAGTTGGAGGTGTGCGTGGCCACACAGTCATGGGTGAACGATGAGTACAGGAGCGGGCTGAGCACGCACCCTTGTGGGGCCCCAGTGTTGAGGATCAGCGTAGTGGAGGTGTTGTTTCCTATCTTCACCACCTGGGGGCGGCCCGTCAGGAACTTCAAGACCGAGGGCCCTGAGCTTAATGATGAGCTTGGAGGGTACAATGGTGTTGAAGGCTGAGCTATAGTCAATAAACAGCAATCTTACATAGGTATTCCTTTTGTCCAGATGGGATAGGGCAGTGTGCAGTGAGATGGCGAATGCATCGTCTGTGGATCTACTGGGGCGGTATGCAAATTGAAGTGGGTCTAGGGTGTCATGTAAGTTGGAGGTGATATGATCCTTAACTGACCGAAGTGAGTGCTACAGGGCGATAGTCATTTAGTTCAGTTACCTTTGTTTCTTGAGTACAGGAACAATGGTGGACATCTTGAAGCAAGTGGGGATAGCAGACTGGGATAGGGAGAGATGTAATATGTCCGTAAACACTCCAGCCAGCTGGCTAGGGATATCATCTCGGCCGGCAGCCTTGAGACAGTGTACATGCTTAAATGTCTTACTCACGTCGGCCACAGAGAGCAAGAGCACACAGTCCTTGGGAGCGGGCCACATTCAGCGGCACTGTGTTATTCTCAAAGCGGCTGAAGAAGGTGTTTAACTTGTCCGGGAGCAAGATGTCGGGGTTTGCGAAGTGGCTGGTTTTCCCTTTGTTGTCCCAAAATTGTCTGTAGACCCTGCCACATACGTCTCGTGTCTGAGCCGTTGAATTTTGACTCCACTTCCTCTGCACTGACGTTTTGCCTGTTTGACTGCTTTACGGACAGAATAACTACACTGTTTGTAGTCAACTAAATTATCAGACACCTTGCCGTGGTTCGCAGTTTTGGGCGAATGCTGCTATCTTTCCATGTTTTTTGGTTTGGGTAGGTTTTAATAGTCACAGTGGGAACAACATTCCCTATACACTTCCCGATGAACTCAGTCACTGTGTCCGTGTATACGTCAATGGTATTCTCAGAGGCAACCCGGAACATATACCAGTCCACATGATCAAAACAATCTTGAAGGATTGATTCCGATTGGTCAGACCAGCGTTGAATAGACCTTAGCATGGGTACTTCCTGTTTGAGTTTCTGCCTATAGGAAGGGAGGAACAGAATGGAGTCATGATTTGATTTGCCAAAGGGAAGGCGGGGGAGGGCCTTGTAGCAATGACGGAAGGGAGAGAAACAATGGTTGAGAGTTTTTGAAGCTTGAGTACTACATTCAATGTGTTGATAACATTTTTTTTTAAGTTTTCCTCATTTGCTTTGTTAAAATCCCAAGCTACAGTAAATGCGGCCTTGGAATTTGTGGTTTCCAGTTTGCACAAAGTCCAGTGTAGTTCCTTGAGGGCCGTCGTGGTATTGGCTTGAGGGGGAATATACAGTGCATTTGGAAAGTATTCAGAGACCCTCTTTTTCCACATTTTGTTATGTTACAGACTTATTCTAAAATGTATCAAATATTTTTTCTCTCTCATCAATCTACACACAATACCCCATAATGACATAATGAAAAGTAAAAAAATATATGTTTTTGCTAATGTAATTAAATTTTAAACAGATACCTTAATTACGTAAGTATTTAGACCCTTTGCAATGAGACTCGAAATTGAGCTCAGGTGCATCCCATTTCCATTGATCATCCTTGAGATGTTTCTATAACTTGGAGTCCACCTGTGGTAAATTCAATTGATTGGACATGATTTGGATAGGCACACACCTGTCTATATAAGGTCCCACAGTTGGCAGTACATGTCGGAGCAAAAGCCAAGGTATGAGGTCGAAGGAATTGTCCGCAGAGCTCCGAGACAGGATTGTGTCGAGGCACAGATCTGGGGAAGGGTACCAAAACATTTCTGCAGCATTGAAGGTCCCCAAAAACACAGTGGCCTCCATCATTCATAAATGGAAGAAGTTTGGAACCACCAAGACCCTTCATAGAGCTGGCCGCCCGGCCAAACTGAGCAATCGGGGGAGAAGGGCCTCGATCAGGGAGGTGACCAAGAACCCAATGGTCAGTCTGACAGAGAGTTCCTCTGTGGAGATGGGATAACCATCTCTGCAGCACTCTACCAATCAGGCCTTTATGGTAGAGCGGCCAGACAGAAGCCAGTCCTCAGTAAAAGGCACATGACAGGCCGCTCTGAGTTTGCCAAAAGGCCCCTAAAGTTTGAACTCTTTGGCCTGAATGCCAATCGCCACGTCTGGAGGAATGCAGGCACCGCTCATCACCTGGCCAGTACAATCCCTACAGTGAAGCATGAAGCAATACCATCCCTACAAGCAGCATCATGCTGTGGTGAAGTTTTTCAGTGGCAGGGACAGGGAGACTAGTCAGGATCGAGGGAAAGATTAACAGAGCAAAGGTCCTTGATGAAATCCTGCTCCAGAGTGCTCAGGACCTCAGACTGGGTGAAGGTTCACCTTCCAACAGGACAACAACCTTAAGCACACAGGCAAGATAATGCAGGAATGGCTTCAGGATAAGTCTCTGAAAGCCCTTGAGTTGCCCAGCCAGAGCCCGGGGGTTGAACCCTATCAAACATCTCTGAAGAGACCTGAAATTAGCTGTGCAGCAACGCTCCCCATCCAACCTGACAGAGCTTGAGAGGATCTGTAGAGAAAATGGGAGAAACTCCCAAAATACAGGTGTGCCAAGCTTGTAGTATCCAAGATTCAAGGCTGTAATCCTTGCCAAACTTGTTTTTTTTTTACCGTTTTTGCTTCGTCATTATGGGGTATTGTGTATAGATTGATGAGGGAAACATTTTAGAATAAGATTGTAATGTAACAAAATATGGAAAAAGTCAAGGGGTCTGAATACTTTCCAAATGCACTGTGCATGGCTGTGAACATAAGCAAAGAGAATTCTCTTGGCAGGTAATACTGTCGGCATTTGATTGTGGGGTATTCTAGGTTGGGTGAACAAATGGACTTGAGTTGTATGGTATCACAATCACACCATGAGTAGTTAATCATGAAACATACACCTCCGCCTTTCTTCTTCCCAGAGAGTTCTTTATTCCTGTCTGCGCAATGTACTGAGAACCAAGCTGGCTGTATGGACGGGGACAGTATATCCAGAGAGAGCCATGATTCCGTGAAACAGAGTATGTTACAGTCCCTGTTGTCTCTCTGGAAGGAGATCCTCGCCCTGAGCTTGTCTACTTTACTGTCCATGGACTGAAAATTTGTGAGTAATATACTCAGAAGCGGTGGATGGTGTGCACGCGTCCTGAGTCGGACTAGAAGTCCACTCCGAATACCTCTTCTCCGCCGGCAGCAGCTTGGAGCAGCCTCTGGAATAAGTTAAATTGCCCTGGGGGGTACGAACAAAGGATCAAACTAGGTAAAGTCCTATTTCTGTTCGTAATGCTGGTGAGTTACCTCCTCCCTGATATCCAAAAGTTATTTCCGGCTGTATGTAATAACACAAACGTTCTGGGCTAATAATGTAAGAAATAACGCTCAAAAAAAGGAGCTAGAAGCAGAGCTGCCATGTCTGTCGGCGCCTATCATCGACTACAGCTCAGCCTTCAACACCATAGTGCCCTCCAAGCTCATCATTAAGCTCGAGGCCCTGGGTCTGACCCCCGCCCTGTGCAACTGGGTCCTGGACTTCCTGACGGGCCGCCCGCCCCCAGGTGGTCAAGGTAGAAAACAACACCTCCACTTCGTTGATCCCCAACACTAGGGTGTGTGCTCAGCCCCCTCCTGTACTCATTGTTCACCCATGACTGCGTGTCCACGCATGCCTCCAACTCTATCATCAAGTTTGCAGATCACACAACAGTAGTAGACTTGATGACCAACAATGACGAGACAGCCTACAGGGAGGAGGTGAGCGCTCTGGGAGTGTTGTGCGAGGAAAATAACTCTCACTTAACGTCAACAAAACAAAGGAGCAGAGGGAGCACCCCCCTATCCACATCGACAGGACCGCAGTGGAGAAGGTGGAAAGCTTCAAGTTCCTCTGCGTACACATCACTGACAAACTGAAATGGTCCACCCACACAGACAGTGTGGTGAAGAAGGCGCAACAGCGCCAGCGCCTCAGCAGGCTAAAGAAATTCAGCTTGGCACCTAAAACCCTCACAAACTTCTACAGATGCACAATTGAGAGCATCCTTTCGGACTGTATCACCGCCTTGTACGGCAACTGCACCGCCAGAGGGTGGTGTGGTCTGCTCAATGCATTTCCGAGGGCAAACTACCTCCAGGACACCTACAGCATCCGATGTCACAGGAAGGCCAAAAAGATCATCAAGGAAACAACCACCCGAGCCACTGCCTGTTCACCCCGCTATCATCCAGAAGGTGAGGTCAGTACAGGTGCATCAAAGCTGGGACAGAGAGACTGAAAAACAGCTTCTATCTCAAGGCCATCAGACTGTTAAATAGCCATCACTAGCACATTAGAGGCTGGTGCCCTATATACATAGACTTGAAATCACTGGCCACTTGTACTGTATTCTATTATATTCTACAGTATCTTAGACTATGCCGCTCTGATATTGCTTGTCCATATATTTATATATTCTTAATTCCATTCTGTTACTTAGATGTGTGTGTTTATTGTTGTGAAATTGTTAGATATTACTGCACTGTTGGAGCTAGAAGCACAAGCATTTTGCTACACCCGCAATAACATATTCTAAACATGTGTGTGACCAATAAAATTTGATTTGAACATCTGAAAAATGTGTATGTGACGAATAAAATTTGATTAAGATTTGATCTGTTACCGCTCATGCTAAATTGTGTAGTGTGTTGCCTACGCAAATTAACCTCAACCAATGAAACCGTGTGGTGGGCGGGGCCTGCCCCGGCAGACTCCGCCCACAACCGCCCTCGCCCCGTTACATGTGCCGCAGCGAGGTTGATGCGGTTCTCTTCCCTCCCCCTGGGCGCTCTCATTGGACAATCACAGTTTAAATTCTAACGTGACTATCTGTGAAAGATGTCAGTCAAAGTAGTTTTGAATTAGTGGGACTGGGAAAACGTCTTCCTACTGCGTCAGATAAGTTTTGGTTTTGGAAGAATACTAACGTAGCAGGCGTAAAAAGACGCCTGAGCAGAGTCCTCACAACTGTTTTTTCAGTGGAAACATTCGTTTTTACCTTTCCCCGGAGAGTGGGACACTAACGTTACTGCATGAACTTTTTTGTTGTTGCCCTCCCCCAATCTGTATGTATCACTAATATGTCTCTGTTCGATTTGTTCCTTCATTGCAATGGAATGGTAGGACCCATTGGCTAGATCGCTAGTAGTGATGGAGACCGAGTTCTGAAACGGCGCAGGTAGAAAAGTGACTCCGTTCACTCCGCTCGGTCGGTTACCGCAAGTATAATAACGTTAAAAGAGATCTAGAATGGAGACTGTTGAGCAGCTCGTGTCGTTTAACCATATCATAGTCCAGTTAAACGGAGGCACGCCTTGGGGGTTCACGCTGAAAGGAGGTGTCGAGCACGGAGAACCGCTCATTATCACTAAAGTGAGTCGTGATTTGTTTTCAGAACTCTGGCACGCGCTCTGTTGTCGTGGGATACGTTTTAGTTTAGTTTTTACTGTTAGACTGACAGCCCACAAGGCCAATGTCATGTGCATTTGTTAGGCTACATTTATGTGGTTTATGACTTTGTGTGTGAGAGTAACATGTCCCGTCTGTAGAACTGCATGGCTGGATATTTTGTTGCAACTAATTTGTCTTTAATTCAACAATGTTCCATCACAGTCCTTCGAAACTTAGATCATTCTTGTGACTGTATAGAAATAATAATGCATAGTATAGCTTGCAGTGGTCACTACTGGGCATTTCCATCTTAAATGACCAATAAGCACCAACATGTTAAGTGTATAGGAGCATTTCAAATTAGTTGTCAAAGCTGTGTTTTATTTATTTTTATTAAGGCATATATACATTTTTCTGCCATTTACCAACCTAGAAAAATTGGAATAAGCAAAGGCATTGATTTCTGGTCAACATCTACCAGAAACAGTATTTCACTGTATTATAAATACATCAAAACACAATCATGTTGTTGAAGTAAAGACCCCTGCCAACTAATATGAACACTTTTTTATATTTCGTTTTTGATCAATTATTTGCCTTCTCTATTAAATTGAACAAACATTTCCTTTGTAATTCTGATACCAAAACCCCACATTTTAAGATACTTTCTAATTTCTCTCCCTCATGGAGGGGATAATGAAAGTTCACACTCACCGAAGTAGCAAGTAAAGGTATACCTACCAATTTAGTTAGTGTTTTTACTGATATCAAGTTTGTTTTATGAATGTATTAAGTGATTTAAAACCCATAATTATGTAACCAAATCAGATTTATTACAATTGAATTGGCTACAATGGGAAATCATAGTAGTCACAAACCACAGTTGGGTCACCTGATACTGTTACCCATAAGGTGTAAATCCACTTTACTAGCTGTATGTAGTTTAATAACCAACATATAATTGTTCAAATTCAAGGTGCCATGTCATAGCTGACACCTCATTCTTTCTGCAGACATCTTTGAATCTTAGGTTTTTATGCCACCAAATTTTCCAAAAATGGACAGATTTTACCGTAATTCCATTAACAAAGTTTGCATAGAGTTGTATGGTTCGTCAAACTATGAAATCAAAGTTTTTTTGTTTTGTTTGGTAAACAAAGTGAAAACTAATTCAAATCGTGGAACTGCCCACATGTTCAACAGTGCACAGACAGTCACCTATTGTTGTTTCCACATGACTGCAGTAGCTTTTAGGTCTACATCCCAAATGGCACCCTATTACATATGTAGTGCACTGCTTTTTACCATGGTCCATACGGGTCTGGCCAGTAGTGCACTGTATAGGGAATTTGGGACGGTTTCTTCTCCTTTATCTACCACAGCCGGGTGTGATAAGAGTTTCCACTGCTTAGATTTGAAACAATTGTGTGTGTGTGAGAGTTGTCAAAATGTTCTTAATGTTTAAACGGCCATTTCCTTCTCTTTAAACGATAAGAAAAAAAATTCTCAACGTCAACAGTGAAGAGGCGACTCCGGGATGCTCCTCTGTCCAGTGTCTGTGTTCTTTTGCCCATCTTAATCTTTTATTTTTATTGGCCAGTCTGAGAATGGCTTTTTCTTTGCAACTCTGCCTAGAAGGTCAGCATCCCGGAGTCGCCTCTTCAGAGACTGGTGTTTTGCGGATACTATTTAATTAAGCTGCCAGTTGAGGACTTGTGAGGCGTCTGTTTCTCAAACTAGACACTAATGTACTTGTCCTTGTCCTCTTGCTCAGTTGTGCACCGGGGCCTTCAACTCTTTCTCTTCTGGTTAGAGCCAGTTTGTGCTGTTCTGTGAAGGGAGTAGTACACAGCATTGTACGAGATCTTCAGTTTCTTGGCAATTTCTCGCATGGAATAGCCTTCATTTCTCAGAACAAGAATAGACTGATGAGTTTCAGAAGAAAGTTCTTTGATTCTGGCCATTTTGAGCCTGTAATCGAATCCACAAATGCTGATGCTCCAGATACTCAACTAGTATAAAGGCCAGTTTTATTGCTGCTTTAATCAGGACAACAGTTTTCAGCTGTGCTAACATAATTGCAAAAGGGTTTTTGAAGCCTTTAAAATGATCAACTAGGATTAGCTAACACAATGTGCCATTGGAACACAGGAGTGATGGTTGCTGATAATGGGCCTCTTTACGCCTATGTAGATATTCCATAAAAAATCTGCAGTTTCCAGCTACAATAGTCATTTACAATATTAACAATGTCTACACTGGAATTCTGATCAATTTTATGTTATTGTAATGGACAAACAATGTGCTTTTCTTTTAAAAACAAGGACATTTCTAAGTGACCCTAAACTTTTGAACAGTAGTGTGTATTTTTCAATGGTGCTGTGATCTTTTACACATTTTTAACCTTTCTAATCGTATATTATCCACAGATTGTGAGTTAATGAAAACCTTTCCTACGAGTACTTTTATATTATTTATTGATTGACTATGGCTTTCCAAATCGCCCAACACTGCTATTTGTAAGGTTAATTTTAAGTGCATGTTGTGATTTTTTGTTGTTGCCATTCCTGAATCTGTGAACAGAAACCAGCTACATATGGGCAATACCAGAATAAATGATGTAATGATTTTATCTCTTCGCAGCAAAATCTACAGAGCTGAGATTGTTGTATGCCCGTACATATAGCATTCTGTTGGTGGCAAGAATTTTATATTATTTAAATTTAAAAACTCTAAGTGTTGAATCAAGTATAACTTTTTGTACCAGTTCGTAAACCATGTGCCATTGAATTGGTACATCGAAAATCTCCTCCTTTGATTCTGGCCATTTTGAGCCTGTAATCGAATCCAACCTGTATGGTGCAGCTGTCAAATTTTTGTCCTCAGATGAAACCGGTATATTTTTCTATTTATGCCAGTTCCTTTCAGCCAATTTGTATCTTTAATATATGGCAGGCAAACAAATTCCCTACCATCTCCCTTTTCCACTTGCCTCCTCAATTTCTGTGGTAGTGCTGCAGTCAGTTGGTTGTTTGGATTGAGCAGATATTCCCATACGTTTTCGATAATTGCATATGTGACAACTCCTCTGTTTCTATTCATAATATCATTAATAAATATAATATATCTATTTTTTTATTAATCAGTATATTGGACTTTAACCATAACATTTGTTTGATTTTTTTCTGGAGGATAAAACTGAAATTGTAACCAGCTTTGTATGGCTTGTTTAACCTGTTTGGGCTAGGGGGCAGTATTTTGAAGTTTGGATGAAAAACGTGCCCAAAGTAAACTGCCTGTTACCCAGAAGCTAGGATATGCATATAATTAGTAGCTTTGGATAGAAAACACATACGTTTCTAAAACTGTTAAAATAATGTCTGTGAGTATAACAGAACTGATATGGCAGGCGAAAACCCGAGCAAAATCCATCCAGGGAGTCCGATTTTTTGAGGTGACCAGTTTTCAGTTGAAGGCCTATTGGTTATATAGGGGAATAGCTCCCAGATTGCAGTTCATATGGCTTCCACTAGATGTCAACAGTCTTTAGAAAAAGGTTTGAAGCTTTTATCATGAAAAACCAGGGAGAAGTTCTTCCTGAGGTCACGTCTAGTTTCCTATTATGGATTTTGCGCGTAACAGGGAGTGTACGCTTAGCTCTTTTTCTCTTGTATTCAGCAGGTTATATTCTGTCTGAAATATTATAGTTTTATATTAATTTTAAGGTATCTGAGTATTGATTACAAACGCTGTTTGACTTTTTTCGACGAAATTTACCGGTACTTTTGGGATATTGTTTGCCTGCATGGATGAACGCCTTTGGGCAGGTGGATTACTGAACAAAACGCACCAACCAAACTGAGCTTTATGGATATAAAGAGGGACTTTATCGAACAATAGGACCTTTTATTGTGTAAGTGGGACGCTTGGGTATGCCATCAGATGAAGCTCTTCAAAGGTAAGCAATTTATTTCATGCTATTTTTGAGTTTTGTGACCTCTGCTGGTTATGTTATTATGCTAATTGAATATGTTTGCGGGGCGCTGTCCTCAGACAATCAAATGTTCTGCTTTTGCCGTAAAGCCGTTTTGAAATCTGACAACGCTGTTAGATTAACAAGATTCTAAGCTTTTGAATGGTGTGCAACACTTGTATTTTCATGAATGTTTGAAATGAGTATTTCTGTAATTTGAATGTGGTGCTTTCACCGGATGTTGGCAAAATTTAACCCGTTCACGGGATTGGATCCCTAACAGGTTAAGAAAGGGCAATACTTGATACAAAATGTAATTTTAAATTAGTCGCATATGAGAAGTTGTAATCTGTATGAAGGCAAAAAGGCAATTTTTGAACAAAGGATGAGCCTGCCTTAATAATCTACTGGAGAACCATTTAATTATAACTTATGTATGAGTGAACCTTTTAGTGAAAGGTTTAAAGCTTTAATATTTAATAATTTTAGCCCATATTAACTCATTCATTTATATAAATAGTCTCGTTTTAATTTTGTCTGGCTTAGCATTCCAAATAAAATGAAATATTTTTGGCTCATATGATTTAAAAAAAACGAGTCATCTGAAGTAGGCAGTGCCATTAGACAATGGACAGCATTGTTTTACTCCGCTTAAAAGCTCATTACTTTCTGAGCAGTAACCATTATTTACTATTTTACATCTGGTGTTGCTGTACATAACTTTAACCCATTGTATAAGAGATTAAGTAATCTGGGCATTTGTACATAAATTCTAATCATACTTTATCAAACTTTTTTTCCAGATCTGCTATGAAGACCAGGCCTGGTATCTTCAATGTTTTATATTGTTCAATTGTTTCAAGTAAATGTCGTATATTATCTCCAATATATCGTCCATGTAAAAAAAACTGTTTGATCAGGATGAACAATATCTGGTTAAACCTTTTTTATTCTATGTGCTATCATTTCGCCAGGATTTTAGCATCACAACATTGAAGTGTAAGAGGCCTCCAGTTTTTTAACTGGACTGGATCTTTATACTTACCACCTGGGTCCTGTTTTAGTAGTAATGAAATCAGACCTTCTTGTTGAGTACCTGAAAGTCTACCATTTGTGTAAGAGTAATTAAAACATGCTAATAATGGTTCTTTGAGTACATAAAAAAAGGTCTGATATACCTCTACTGTACCGTCAAGCCCTGGTGTTTTTGCAGACTGAAAAGATTTTGCCTCAAAGTTCCACTTCTGTAAGTTGGCCTGTAAGTTGGCCTTACTTCCTCTATTAGTTTAATCTCTTTTGACCTAAACTGCTTTTGTTTTAATGATGAGTATTGTATTGAATGGACTCTAAAAGTACATTTGAAAGTGTCCCATACAATAAGGGGATCTGCTGTGCCTATGTTATACAAATTATGAATGATTTTGTCTTAGTTAACAACAAATTGTCATCCAATAGGCTTTGACCAAATTTCCAATATCCCCGTCGACGTGGAAATTCTGTAAGAGTTATATGGTGGCCAATTACATGGTGGTCCGATCACATTCGGTCTCCTATTAATACTTTTTTTTAAACGTTTGATGCCAGCAAGAATGAGACTAGGAAGTAATCAAGACGGCTAGCTTGATTAAGCCTCCTCCATGTATATCTCACTAAGTCAAGGTTTTTCAACCTCCATATATGCACTAGTTCTAATGTATCCATGATCTTTGATCTCCTCAAGTGCTTGAGGGTGATAGTTTGCTGAATAATTTCCTCTACGATCCATTGAGGTACTTAAATCTATTATTATAATAATACGGTTTTCGTTGCTTGTGAGCTCTATAGATTATTATATATATTTAAAAAAAAGTGTGGATCATCATTATTTGGCCCATATAGATTAATTATCCAGATCTGTTTTTGGTCCAATAGCATATTTAAAATAACAATCTTCCTTGCTGATCTGTTTTCACAGTTTGCACAATAGGATTAATTTGTATAATCACCCCTTTTGAGTTTCTTTGCCTATGACTAAAGTATATTTCTTCCTCCCAGTCCTTTTTCCACCCAACCTCATCTATATTAGTAGAATTTGTTTCCCATGTAAAAATGTATCTTCTTTTTTTATGATCTGCGAAGCCATTACAATTGTAACTGGCTATACTTATTTCCCCACTTACCATAATTATACCCAAGTTTCAATTATACTTACCACAATCAATGTTTGTAAACTTACCATCAAAAAGCACCATGATGATTAAGTGTCCATATAGCTGTACCATAATATTTGCACTGTTGAGCATACTGTAGCTGCAACTTTGTCAACCTCCCAATTGCCCTAATATTCCACCCACTAAAACCCCCCATATCTAGGTCTGTTGTCACGAAGACCATCAGATCGTCTCCCTGACTCATGATAACATAAATATCTGAGGATGCTTTAGAGAACTAACCAAATAACATGGAAAAGTAAATAGTAACAATAATAGATAATATTAGTAGAAATAATAACAGCACAATCTTATGAATTAATGCTCACATTTGAAAGTCCTAGCAAGGCTATAAGCATGTCAGCCCAGCCTGCTCAGTTCATTGGATTCAATGGTTAAACAATTTTTTATAAAGAAATGAAGAGAACTTCCTGAACATATCGCAAGACCAGACCTTTTTTTTATGTCCATTACATGAAAGACATATCTCATGTAGTCCTCATTATATCCTGTTGTATTCCGATAGATAAAGGAAGAAGGAAAAAGGAACATAGATTCTAATGACTGCAAGGAAAAATTATTCTTAGGCATCACATTATATCCTGTTGTATCGTGCCATGGCTGTGCCAGAGCCGACTGCAAGCCGATCCCGGGCACTCCCTTATTGGAAGGCATACCCAAGTTCAACTCACAATCGACTCTGACACAGCCATGGCACGACAGCCAAGAACAAATGCAATACTGACAATCCAGAGCGAGTAAACCTGTAATACCAACCCTCTCTCCACCCTACACATTGTTTTTTATTCCAGGGTTGTTGCTCTATCACTTCAGCTGTTTTACACCTAGGCCTATATTATTAGGATCAAGAAGCATAAATAGCCTATATAGAAATATCTAATATATTTGTCTCTCGCTAAGAGAAGTGCTTCCATAAGCCAATTATTGTGTTAGTTCTACCGTTAACTTTAATCAGTGTATCCCAGTGTTAACCAGCCCGCCACACACTAGAGACAACAACCCTGTTGGCAATACCTAATTCATCCATTTGCCGGTGTGTATCGGAAGAATAATCATCCTTTACATTTTTTATATTTCTATTTATTTTTTAAATGTCAAAGGGTAGTAACACCAATTATTTTAGTATCGTGTAGGCCTATTCCAATAGAGAACCTAGGCAGGTTAATTATATAATCCTTTATCCTAGCACTAAAAACGTAATATGATTTATTAATCTTAAAAGCTAATCCTTCCGATTCACATCAGCGAGCAAGCGCCGCACTATATAAGAGCTTTTAAGTCATAATATTCCCGACCTCTAAAATCCCATATCATATTAACAAAAAAAATTAGCTTGGTATTTCTAATGTACAATCTTCAAATTAAATACATAAAAAATCCTAAAGGAAAAAAAAGTCAGCCTGAACCATCCTCGCCGTCCCATAAATCAAAACCTGATGTTACGTACATATAGTCCAAAGTTCCATATTGCCTAAATAGAAAAAGGACAAGTTCGTCATACCCATTCTGCATTACCATAAGTCCAACCTTATTTTAAGTACACGGTTCCATACTGCATAAAAAAATGAATCCATATTTGTACTGTGTAATGCGGTGCAAATATGTACCGGGGACTACTTCAGCAGGAGGTAGCTACATGCCGTGTTGCATTATTCAAATGTGTTCACTTCTGTGCATCATGGGGAGCTAACATGATGCAGCCCAGACTCCAAGTGCAGGCTAGAAATGAGTAATTGGAGCAGGCAAGGTGCGCACAATAATAAGGGGTCCGCTGCGCTGTTAGACGGGCTTGTACGGTGAGACACATTTGACAGAAGTACTGAAAGTAACACATTCTAGTACTGAATAGTTTTTCATTTTTCTAGTATTGAAAAAGTACAGAAGTTTCAGTATACCATGCAACACTAGTGTATGTTGTGCATGTCTTCCAGATTCACCCCTCTCTGAGCCAGAGAGGGGGGGAAGAGAGGGTATAGAGGAGAATGAAAGGGAGTGGGAGAAAGAGCAGAGGGATATCCCCCCATTCTCTTAGAAAGGGTAGAGCTTCATGTTTTAGTACGAGCTGCTTGGTATTTAACTGACCATGTGTCCTTCCTTACTGATAACACTGTAGAATCCTTCTTCTCTTACCCTCCTGTGGTATCCTGAGAAAGAGGATTGTCTCTCTTTGTGTTATTCTACTATAATCATGTTGGTTAGGGTCCACATGACACTGGTTACATCTGATAGTAGCCAACTCACTTCCAAAACCTGCTAACTAACTGGCTACACAAAACACATATGGAGTGGCATCAGACATAAGTCGCCAATGTGTGTTTTGTTGTTATTATTATGAATACAGAAAGTACATAATGTCTCAGTGGCTATGATGGTGGTATACTGTTGTCATTTGTTAATGTTTCTGCTTCTAAAAACGTGTAGTCAGGACTGGAGATAGGAGATGGGAACATTTAATCTCTATCTTTCCATCTCTGAACCCCCTAAGCTGTTTCTACTAGGTCTGTAGGCTTGCCACATTAAAACACTGTATAATAGAGAGGTTGGAAGGCCAGTTCTGGGGATACTGTTGTAATTGTCTTACCCTGGCTCCAGATGTAAGGATGTTTTATGTATTTCATCTATCATATGTATTTAGTCTTATTTAGTATCTTATGACTTTGCATATTTGTGAAACATCTAGGCTGATGTATTGTTTGTTTAAGTCTTTATTATTGGACAATAGACCTGAGAACCACATGGAACGCTTTTGTTTGATGTTACCGTCGTAGATAGCCCAGTGTTAATGGTTGTAAAACTTCTACCAGTTGTAACATTGAGCTGCTTTATGCATTAACTCAATGGGAATCTCTTTACAAGTCGCCCCAAATCAATATTTTACAAGTTACTATAAGAGGACAAGTGTCAAAGGGATACCTTTTTACCTTTGGCAATGATGCCCTTTATCTTTTTCCCCAGAGTCAGATTAGCTCGTGGATACCATTTGTATGTGTCTGTGTCCAGTATGAAGGAAGTTAGATGTAGTTTTGCAAGCTGAAAAATACGCTGGTAGAAAGAAACTGACAATAACTTCTTTGTACTGTATATCATGCATTCTTTCATTATTTTTCGGCACCACTCTTTCTTTCTTTCTCTCTGTCCGTTCCTTCACCCCTGTCCTGGCTCCCTCGTTCTCATGCTGTGGTGTTACTGGTACCACAGGACGCAATACACACACACACACACACACGGTGTTACTGGTACCTCAGGGTGAAATAGTCATACTTTTCCTTCCCTCCTCCTCTACTTTAAATGGAACAGTGGAACTAGTGAATAGGAACCAATTTTTTCAGGAACAGTTGGGAATTGGGGAATTTACAGTGGAGTGTACGCACAAACACAAACACAGACCCCTCTGTCACACACTCCTACATAACACATCCTGAAGTTTCGGCCAGTGTTTGAACGTGTCCATTAGAGAAACCACACCAAAGGACCTTATCTTCCCAAGGAGAGAGTGGGAGGGGAAGGTTTTAGTGAAGTGGGCAAGGTCGTTTCAGCCTACAGGGAGGTGGTGAGACCCCTGGCGGAATGGTGCCAGGAAAATAACCTCTCCCTCAACGTCAACAAAATGAAGGAGCTGATCGTAGACTACAGGAGACAGCAGAGAGAGCACGCCCCCATCCACATCGACGAGCCGCAGTGGTACGAGTCAAAAGCTTCAAGTTCCTGTGCGTGCATCACTGAGGACCTGAAATGGTCCCTTCACGCTGAAGAAATTTGGCTTGGCCCCTAAGACCCTCACAAACTTCTACAGATCAAGTCAAAATCAAATCTAACTTTATTTGGCATATGCGCCGAATACAACAAGTGTAGACTTCACTGTAAAATGCTTACTTACAAGCCCTCAACCAACAGTGCAGTTCAAATATTTACCAAGTAGGCTAAAATAAAAAGTAATACAATAAGAATAACAAGGCTATATACAGGGGGCACCGGTACTGAGTCAGTGTGCAGGGGTACAGGCTAGTTGAGGTAATCTGTACATGTAGGTGGGGCCGAAGTGACACTGCATAGGTAACAAACAAACAGCGAGTAGCAGCAGTGTACAAGAGGGGGGTTTCAATGTAAATTGTCCGGTGGCAATTTTTCTGAATTGTTCAGCAGTCTAATGGCTTGATGGGTAGAAGCTGTTGAGGAGCCTACCGCTTGCCGTGCGGTAGCAGAGAAAACCGTCTATAACCTGGGTGACTGGAGTCTCTGACAATTCTATGGGCTTTCCTCTGACACCGCCTATTATATAGGTCCTGGATGGCAGGAAGCTTGGCCCCAGTGATGTACTGGGCTGTTCGCACTACCCTCTGTAACGCCTTACGGTCAGATGCCGAGCAGTTGCCATACCAGGCGGTGATGCAACCGGTCAGGATGCTCTCGATGGTGCAGCTGTAGAACCTTTTGAGGATCTGGGGACCCATGCCAAATCTTTTCAATCTCCTGAGGGGGAAAAGGTTTTGTTGTGCCCTCTTCACGACTGTCTTATGTTTGGACCATGATAGTTCGTTGGTGATGTGGACACCAAGGAACTTGAAACTCATGACCCGCTCCACTACAGCCCCGTTGATGTTAATGGGGACCTGTTCAGCCTGCCTTTTCTAGTAGTCCACGATCAAATCCTTTGTCTTGAAGGCCAAAAAGATTATATCAACCACCCGAGCCACTGCCTGTTCACCCCTCTATCATCCAGAAGGCGAGGTCAGTACAGGTGGATCAAAGCTGGGACTGAGAGCAAAGGTGTTTTTCAGTCTCAAGGCCATCAGACTGTTTAAACAGCCATCACTAGCACATTAGATGCTGCTGCCTATAGGCATAGACTAGGACATCACTGGCCACTTTAATAATGTTTACATATCTGGCATTACTCATCTCATATGTATATACTGAATTCTATACTATTCTACTGTATCTTAGTTCGTTCCGCTCATCGCTTGTCCATATGTACAGTTGAAGTCGGAAGTTTACATACACCTTACACATACACCACAAATACATTTAAACTCAGTTTTTCACAATTCCTGACATTTCATCCTAGTAAAAATTCCCTGTCTTAGGTCAGTTAGGATCACCACTTTATTTTAAGAATGTAAAATGTCAGAATAATAGTAGAGAGAGTGATTTATTTCAGCTTTAATTTCTTTCATTACATTCCCAGTGGGTCAGAAGTTTACATACACTCAATTAGTATTTTGTAGCATTGTCTTTAAATTGTTTAACTTGGGTCAAACGTTTTGGGTAGCCTTCCACAAGCTTCCCACAATAAGTTGGGTGAATTTTGGCCCATTCCTCCTGACAGAGCTGGTGTAACTGAGTCAGGTTCGTAGGCCTCCTTGCTCGCACATGCTTTTTCAGTTCTGCCCACAAATTTTCTATGGGATTGAGGTCAGGGCTTTGTGATGGCCACTCCAATACCTTGACTTTGTTGTCCTTAAGCCATTTTGCCACAACTTTGGAAGTATGCTTGGGGTCATTGTCCATTTGGAAGACCCATTTGCGACAAAGCTTTAACTTCCTGACTGATGTCTTGAGATGTTGCTTCAATATTTCCACATAATTTTCCTGCCTCATGATGACATCTATTTTGTGAAATGCACCAGTTCCTCCTGCTGCAAAGCACCCCCACAACATGATCCTGCCACCCCCGTTCTTCACGGTTGGGATGGTGTTCTTCGGCTTGCAAGCCTCCCCCTTTTTCCTCCAAACATAACGATGGTCATTATGGCCAAACAGTTCTATTTTTGTTTCATCAGACCAGAGGACATTTCTCCAAAAAGTACGATCTTTGTCCCCATGTGCAGTTGCAAATCGTAGTCTGGCTTCTTTATGGCGGTTTTGGAGCTGTGGCTTCTTCCTTGCTGAGCGGCCTTTCAGGTTATGTCGATATAGGACTTGTTTTACTGTGGATATAGATACTTTTTGTACCTGTTTCCCCCAGCATCTTCACAAGTTCCTTTGCTGTTGTTCTGGGATTGATTTGCACTTTTCGCACCAAAGTGCGTTCATCTCTAGGAGACGAGCGCACCTGAGCGGTATGACGGCTGCGTGGTCCCATGGTGTTTATACTTGCGTACTATTGTTTGTACAGATGAACGTGGTACCTTCAGGCATTTGGAAATTGCTCCCAAGGATGAACCAGACTTGTGCAGGTCTACAATTTTTTTACTGAGGTCTTGGCTGATTTTCTTTTGATTTTCCCATGATGTCAAGCAAGTGGCACTGAGTTTGTAGGTAGGCCTTGAAATACATCCACGGGTACACCTCCAATTGACTCAAATTATGTCAATTATCAGAAGCTTCTAAAGCTATGACATAATTTTCTGGAATTTTCCAAGCTGTTTAACTACTTAGGAAGCAGTATTGCGCTAGCGCCCCACTCCCGATACTACCCGGTAATATGTAAGGTGCCAAATTCAAAATCCAAAAGTTGAATTATTAAACATTCATCAATATACAAGTGTTGCATAGTCATCAAAAGCTCTGCTTCTTGGCAATATCACAGCGTTGTCAGATTTCAAAAAAGGCTTCACGGCGAAAGCACAACATTTGATTGTTTGAGGATAGCACCTACAATATTTAACCATTAGCATAAATTCATAACCCAACGCGGGTCTCAAAAAACGCATAAAATCGCTTATATAAAATCCCTTACCTTTCGAAGAACTTCTGCTGAGGGCTTCCCAAGTGTCCAACGAAGACAATCCATGCTTCTTTTGTTAGAAAAAGTCATTTATTATATCCATAAATCTCAGTTTGGTTGGCGCGTTATGATCATAAAATCCACCGAATTAGAAATAAGTGCACTCAGGGTATCCGGAAGTCCAAAGTTAGAGAACTGCTCCTTAAAGTAACTCTCTGTGAGTCTATCCCCAAGAAGTTCTGGAAAATTGTGAAAAACCTTCTAACAGCTGCCCATGTCCCTTAATGTTGATGATGTGGCTGTTACTTACAAGAAGTGTATGGCTGAGCTCTTTAATCAACACTTCATTAAGTCAGGATTCCTATTTGATTCAGCCACGCCTCCTTGCCCATCCAACACTTCCTCATTTCCCAGCCCTTCTAATGCGACTAGCCCTGATGCTCCTCCCTCTTTTCCCCCATGCCCCGCTACATAGCTTCTCCTTGCTGGCGGTCACTGAGTGAGGTGCTAAAGAAGCTCCTTAAATTTGACCCTAAAAATACATTTAGGTCAGATGGTTTAGATCCTATCTTTAAGGTTGCTGCCCCTATCATCGCCGAGCCTCTCTCACCTTTTTAACCCGTCTCTCCTCTCTAGAGAGGTTCCAGTGATTGGAAGTCAGCCACTGTGCGTCCTTTATTTAAAGGGAGCGATCAAGCTGATCCTAACTGTTATAGGCCAATTTCTATCCTGCCCTGTTTATCAAAAATTTTGGAAAAACCTGTCAAATCATTTGTCTGGTATTTATTTTGGTATGCAATCTGGTTTCCGCTCAGGTAATGGATGTGTCACTGCAACCTTCAAGGTCCTAAATGGTGTCACCACTGCCCTTGACTCTAAGCAATGTTGTGCTATTGTTTTTATTGACTTGGCCAAAGCTTTGGATACGGTAGACCATTCCATTCTTGTGGGTCGGCAAGAGTATTGGTGTCATTGAGGGGTCTTTGGCCTGGTTTGTTAACAACCTCTCTCAAAGAGTGCAATGTGTACAGTCAGAACATCTGTTGTCTCAGCCACTGCCTGTCACCAAGGGGGGTGTTGAGGTTAAACCGAACTCTAATAGACCCTTTTCCAGTACACAACACATTGACGTCACGCACATATGAGCGCGACTATTGGCGGCAGTAAGAAAGCCATCGCCATTCAACAGCCTAGATTTACGTTTTTATTACTTCTAAACAAAATAACTTTTTTGGGTTCGCATACGCTTATGTTTTGATTCTTGCTTGAACAGTCGCTAAGATTATATTTGGTTGTGATGTTTGCAAAATAATTATTTTGGATGCAGCAGTTGTTAGCTAGTATGCTAACGCTCATTGACATAAGCTATAGAAAAAGCTAGCTAAAGTGCCATTTTACTTGATGTTTTTTAAGTATAATGCAGTTGATTTGCGACGATGACACAAACATATCAAGCAGAACATTGATACGAACCTAAAAATAAAATTCTAATCCGAAAGTAGTGTGAAATGCACTCATAAGGAACATGTAAATAGAGGCTTTTTTTTGCTGGCATTCTATAATAACTCCCCAGTGTTCTGCCAATAACTTGCGCGCCACCCTCGTGCGTCAATGTTTGCAAACACAGAAAGGGGTCTATATCCCATGTCTGTCAGACACTGGCTGGTCAGACTCCAGCCACCCAAGTCATAGACTGTTCTTTCTGCTACCGCATGGCAAGTGGTACCGATGCACCAAGTCTGGAACCAACAGGACCCTGAACAGCTTCTACTCCCCCAGCTATAAGACTGTTAAATAGTTAGTCCAGATAGCTATTGGTTAACTATCTGGATTGACCCTTTTTGCACTAACTTTTTTGACTCATCAGAAACACTGCTGCTACTGTTCATTATATGTCAATTTATTCATAGTTATGTACATATCTACCTCAATTACCTTGTACCCCTGCACATCGACATGTTACTGGTACCCAGTGTACATAGCCAACTTATCGTTACTCATTGTGCATTTATTATTATTTTTATTACGTGTTTTAGTTTTCTATTATTTCTCTATTTTATTTATCTCTGCATTGTTGGGAAGGGCCCGCAATTAAGAATTTCACTGTTAGTCTACACCTGTTGTTTACAAAGCATGTGACAAATAACATTTGATTGTATTTGGAATAAGGGGATTTTCCTGACCTGGAAAAACTGGAGGGCAATTCCATGGTAACAGAATGATGCTGAGACTTACTTTAAATGTATGCCAAATAAAAACCATTGATTGCAAAGTAAGGGTTATAAAAAAAATACACAGAATTTGAATAACATATGTACTTGAAGAACAGTGCAGATGTAAAGTTTCGTAACAGAATGATGGTTAAAATCTCCCTCAGTTTTGTATGTGACCAAGTTTTCCAAAAATATCTACTCTGAATTAAGATTCAAATATGTCTGCAGAAAGAATGTGGTGTCAGCTATGATATGACACCTTGTGTTTGAAATAATGACGGTAGCAGAATGACATTGAGTCCCTGATCTGTACTATACAGAAATGCATGATTATAGATATGTGATGTATTCATTGTGACGTATGCTGAATAGGTACACAAAGGTAGAAAAATGCAATACCCTCCTTTGCATGTTTTGGGGTATCATTCTAATGACCCCCCCCAGACAGAGTAGAGTTCAGTATAATATAGTAAATTATTCTGTACTCTAGTGTGCTCTACTGTACTAAAATACTGTACAATAGTGACCTATACTATACTCAACTTTTCTTTACTGTTCTGTACTGCAATTTGCTGTCCAATCTTGTGAAACATAGACGTCTATGATTGATTCAGATTTGGGATGACCAAATTTAAAACGTCCATGGACGTCCAGTGTCGGTGGCACTCAGTGGGTGAGGTGGTTACAGTAAATGGAAAGAGAGGGTGCTCATGGGTAGGTGTCAGTAAGAGTCTGGAGAGGTGACATTAACTGGAAAGAGACAGGGAGGGAGGGGTTGTCTGGACTGTTTTCACAATTATGAGGTGAACATAACAGTATGCCAGTGGAAAGGAGGACAAGTAGCAGGTAACCTAACTGTGGTTTGTGACTACTATAATTTCCCATTTGTAAGCCAATTAAATTGCAGTCAGTAGCTAGGTTTCCATCCGATTGGTGACATGTTCATACAAATGTTCTGAAATCTGCAAAAAGAAAATATGCGCTTTTTCCCACCAGTGGTGTTTTCACCAAGCAGACTTATTGCAGATAAAAATGAGTGTGTGATGATGTAGTGCACACAATTCACTTTTTCATGTACCAAATAATCTAAAGTTAAGTAGGTTTCCATTGCATTTTCAACTCTACCGATAGTTTTATCACAAAAACTGTTGCGTTAAAAAGCAAATGTGCATACTCTGGTTTTGGCACGTGCGCTCTAGCCAACAGCTCACAGATAGTGTGGGTAGGCTAGTCTACATTATGTGATATTATTATGGATAAGAGCGAGAATATTTATATTTGTTAAATGGCAGTCAAGCATCGATCATCATAACTTATTTCATCTCTATCCTAAACTGCATGGTTTCCCAAGTCATAGTGGGAGGACCACACACACCATATAATCATGTGACTCCAAGTTTACATCGATTATGATGGTTATCAATATTTGCGCATAGAGGTTTCCACTGCCATTTCTCGCATAATTATTTTTACCGAAACAAAAATATCCCACCATGTCAAACAAACAAATTCTGTCTGCATTTATAAAATTGTACTAAAACAACTACCTGTTTCCATCACAGCTGTTGTGATTTTTCTTTATACGCTATAACTTTACTGTGGATGGAAACGTGGTTATTCTGTTACAAATTTCTTTTTTTGTCATTCTGTTACGGATTTTGTCATATGACACTTGTTAATCACTTAATAAATCATTAACAAAATTGTTATCAGTAAAAACTAACACTGGTAGGTCTGCCTTTTACTTGCTACTTCTGTGAACTTTCATTAGAGAAATTAGAAAATATCTTAAAAATATGTGAGGGATTTTGTAACAGAATGACAAGATACGAGGCAGTATTCTTAAACTAATTTCTGCTAAATGAATTACAAATGTTGATATTCGTTGGCAAGGGTCTTAACTTCATTGTGTTTTGATGTACAGTGCATTCGGGAAAGTGTTAAGAACCCTTGACTTTTTCCACATTTTATTACGTTAACATTTAATCCCTTTTAGAATAATAAAATGTTTTTCACCTCACCAATCTACACAAAATAACCCATAATGACAAAAAAAAACATTTTGTTTTAGTATTCCGACCCTTTGGCAGCGATTTACAGCCTTGAGTCTTCCTGGGTGTGACGCCACAAGCTTGGCACACCTGTATTTGGGAGTTTCTTCCATTCTCTGTAGATCCTCCCAGGCTCTGTCAGGTTGGATGGGGAGCATTGCTGCACAGCTATTTTCAGGTCTCTCCAGAGATGTTCAACTCCGGGCTCTGGCTGGGAAACTCAAGAACATTCAGAGAATTGTCCCGAAGCCACTCTTGCGTTGTCTTGGCTGTTTGCTTAGGGTTGTTGTCCTGTTGGAAGGTGAACCTTCACCCTTGTCTGAGGTCCTGAGTGCTCTGGAGCAGGTTTTCATCAAGGATCTCTCTTTACTTTGCTCTGTTCATCTTTGCCTCAATCCTGACTAGTCTCCTAGTCCCTGCCACTAAAAAACATCCCCACAGCATGATGCTGCCACCACCATGCTTCACTGTAGAGATGGTGCCAGGTTTCCTCCAGATGTGAGGCTTGGCATTCAGGTCAAAGAGTTCAATCTTGGTTTCATCAGACAAGAGAATCTTGTTTCTCATGGTCTGAGAGTCCTTTTAGGTGCCTTATGTCAAACTCCAAGCAGGCTGTCATGTGCCTTGTACTGAGGAGTGGCTTCCGTCAGGCCACTCTAACATAAAGGCCTGATTTGGTGGAGTGTTGCAGAGATGTTTGTCCTTCTGAAAGGTTCTCCCATCTCCACAGGGGTACTCTGTAGCTCTGTCAGAGTGGTCATCGGGTTCTTGGTCACCTCTCTGACCAAGTCCCTTCTCCCCCGATTGCTCAGTTTTGCCGTGCGGCAAGCTCTAGGAAGAGTCTTGGTTGTTCTAAACTTCTTCCATTTTAAGAATGATGGATGATTGTGGCCCTTCAATGCTGCTGAAATATTTTGCTACCCTTCCCCACATCTGTGCATCGACACAATCCTGTCTCTGAGCTCTACGGACAATTATTCGACCTCATGGCTTGGTTTTTGCTCTGACGTGCACTGTCAACTGTGGGACCTTTTATATAGACAGATGTGTCTTTCTAATCATGTCCAATCAATTAAATTTACCACAGGTGGACTCCAATCAAGTTGTATAAACATCTCAAGGATGATCAATGGAAACAGGATGCACCTGAATTTCGAGTCTCATAGCAACGGGTCTGAAAAACCTGTTTGCTTTTTCATTATGGGCTATTGTGTAGATTGAGCAGGGGACAGGCCGAAAAGCATTAAACATTTATACAATTTAGCTAGCTAGCTTGCAGTTGCTAGTGTCCTATTTAGCTAGCTTGCTGTTGCTAGCAAATTTGTGATGAGATATGAATGTTTAGTTGTTATTTTACCTGAAAGGTAAGGTCCTCTACTCCGACAATTAATCCACACATAAAACAGTCAAGAGAATCGTTTGTAGTCATCTCTCCTCCTTCCAAGCTTTTTCTTCTTTGGACTTTATATTGCGATTGGCATCTAACTTTCATAGTAAGGTGTATTACCACGACCGACCTCAGTTCATCTTTCAATCACCCACGTGGGTATAACCAATGAGGTGGCACGTGTGTGTTTGCTTCTATAAACCAATGAGGAGATGGGAGAGGCAGGACTTGCACCGCGTTCAGCGTCACAAATAGAACTGACTTCTATTTTAGCACTTGGCAACGCAGACGCTCGTAGGCGCACGTGAGCAGTGTGGGTGCAATGATTGAATAACATGTATGTGTCAATTTATTTTGCAATGCTTGCGCACCTGACGCTAGCAGTGTGGTCAGCATGTAAGTCTCTAACGTATCAAAATGTGGAAAAAGGGAAGGGGTCTGAATACTTTCTGAATGTTCTGTATTTCTAATACATTTTACATTTGAACAGAAACCAAAGCTTTTGCTTATTTCTAATTCAGGATGGAAAATGATTGAAGAATTTATACTGTATGTATATAACCTAATTTAAACAACCAAAAAAATAGATTCTTAGCTTTCATTTGATGTGCTCCTGAACTTCACATGTTTGTGCTCATGGGTCCTTTTACATGGACATGGCCCTTACTGTAGGTAGAGTCAAACAATGTTGCAGGCGGCAGGTAGCCTAGTGGTTCGAGCATTGGACTAGTAACCGAAAGGTCTGTCCCTGAACAAGGCAGTTCCTAGGCAGTCATTGTAAATAAGATTTTGTTCTTAACTGACTTGCCTAGCTAAATAAAAATGTCAAACAATGTTTGGATCAAGATAGGCTCTGCCGAGTCCCCAACAACCGGATGTTCTGGTTTTCAGGGGAAATGGAAAGAGCCTGTGACATGACTTCCGCTTTTGGATGTTAACTTCTTAGGGATCTGTGGGACGCTACGACAACATCCGGTGAAATGCAGAGCGCCAAATTCAAATTACAAAAAGAGTAATATTAAACATTCATGGAAATACAAGTGTCATACATGACTCAAAAGCTTAGAATCTTGGTAATCTAACAGCGTTGTCAGATTTCAAAAAGGCTTTACGGTGAAAGCATAGCATTTGATTGTCTGAGGACAGCGCCCCGCATACTTCCTCAATTAACATAATTTCATAACCAGCACAGGTGTCACAAAACAAAAAAATAGCGATAAAATAAATCACTTACGTTTGAAGATATTCCTCTGTTTGCAATCCAAAGGGTCCCAGCTACACAATAAATGGTTGTTTTGTTTGATAAAGTCCCTCTTTATATCCCAAAACCTCTGTTTGGTTGGCGCGTTTTGTTCAGTAATCCACCTGTTCAAAGGCGTTCAAACATGCAGACAAATAAATCCCAAAAGTACCGGTAAAGTTCGCCAAAACAAGTCAAACAACGTTTCTAATCAGTCCTCAGGTACCCTAATATGTAAATAAACGATAATATTTCAGATGGAAAATAGCCTGTTCAATAGAAAAGAAAAATAACGAAGAGCGCGCACACGGTCACACGCGCCAAACAGTTTCACGAGACACCAGGAAGAAACTCCTATTTCTTGTTTGTTTTTCAAAAAACAAGCCTGAAACCATGTCTAAAGACTGTTGACATCTAGTGGAAGACATAGAAACTGCAATCTAGGAGCTAAATCCCTCTGTAGTAAATAGCAAGTCAATGGAAAAACTATGACATCAAAAAATCTTTTCTCTGGTTTTCACCTGCCATATTAGTTCTGTTATACTCACAGACATTATTTGAACAGTTTTAGTTCTATCCAATACTACTAATTATGTACATATCCTAGTTTCTGGGCCTGAGTAACAGGCATTTTACTTTGGGTACGCCAGAATCTCCGAACTTCCACTTCCGAACACTGCCCCCTAGCCCTAACAAGTTAACAAGGTGACACTCCATCTTAACTCCTCCTCCACATTTACTGGATTGGTTAAACAGTGCTGAATAGAATCTTCCCCAACCTTTTTTATTCTTGTCAAGACGAGTATGTAGGGTATCTAGTTTCAGGCATTTCTTTTACGCCTGCTACATTAGGTTAGGATCAGTATGACAATCAGACAGACTGATTAAGTTGTAACCGACTTCTAGACGCCAGGGTTGAATAGAATGTGTCCCAAATGGCACCCAATTCCCCTCATAATGCAATAGTTTTGAGCAGGGCCCATAGGGAATAACGTGCAATTTGGGATGGAGACTATGTTTTGTCTCATTTAGCTTTGTATAGGTGATGTTAAATTAGACTCAAACTATTTTAACTTCTTAGGAAGCAGTATTGCGCTAGCGCCCCACTCCCGACACTACCAGGTGAAATGCAAGGCGCCAAATTCAAAATCCAAAAGTTGAATTATTAAACATGCATCAATATACAAGTGTTTCATAGTCATCAAAAGCTCTGCTTCTTGGCAATATCACAGCATTGTCAGATTTCAAAAAGACTTTACGGCGAAGGCACCACATTTGATTGTTTGAGGGTAGCACCTAACATATTTTTCATAAGCCATCACGGTTCACACAACACATTTCACAGCGAAAACAAATCAATTACCTTTTGAAGAACTTCTGCTGAGGGCTTCCCAAGTGTCCAACAAAGACAATCCATGGTTCTTTTGTTAGAAAAAGTAATGTATTATATCCATAAATCTCTGTTTGGTTGGCGCGTTATAATGAGAAAATAGAGCGTCGACTCCTCCATTGAAACGGGAAGAGAACTTGTTCAACTTATACCTATAAACTTGTCCAAGAACAATCAAACATCATTTTAAATGTATCCTTAGGAACACTTTTATGTATAAATAGTATAATATTTCAACCGGAATATAAACTGGGCGATAAGAAAGGAAAAAACCAAAGAACGTGCCATCTGGGAGCGCGCATTTACTTGTATTGACATCTGCGTGACACTTCCTTTTTCGTCTTCTTCTCTGCTCTAAAAGCATCTAAAAAGAATCAGAACACTTTCTCGAGACTGTTGACATCCAGAGGAAGTGATAGGTACTGCATTCATATGCCCTTATATGGGCATTTTCATAAGGGAGGGGTCCTAAATGAGGCAATCTGTCAAAACCACTTTCAACCCTCCCCATACACTGATATATCACTCAAATCAAATTTTATTTGTCACATACACATGGTTAGCAGATGTTAATGTGAGTGTAGCGAAATGCTTGTGCTTCTAGTTCCGACCATGCAGTAGTATCTAACAAGTAATCTAACAAATTCACAACAACTACCTCATACACACAAGAGTAAAGGAATGAATACGAGTATATAAATATATGGATGAGCGATGGCTGATCGGCGTAGGCAAGATGCAGTAGATGGTATGGAGTACAGTATATACATATGAGATGAGTAATGTCGGATATGTAAACATTATATACAAAATTGTTTAAAGTGGCTAGTGATACATTTGTTACATCCAATTCCTATTTTTAAAGTGCCTAGAGATTTAAGTCAGTATGTTGGCAGCAGCCACTCAATGTTAGTGATGGCTGTTTAACAGTCTGATGGCCTTGAGATAGAAGCTGTTTTTCAGTCTCTCGGTCCCAGCTTTGATGCACCTGTACTGTACTGATTGTTTTGGCCTTCCTGTGACATCGGGTGGTGTAGGTGTCCTGGAGGGCAAGTAGTTTACCCCCGGTGATGCGTTGTGCAGTCCTCACTACCCTCTGGAGAGCCTTACGGTTGTGGGCGGAGCAGTTGCCGTACCAGGCGGTGATACAGCCCGACAGGATGCTCTCGATTGTGCATCTGTAGAAGTTTGTGTGATTTTGGTGACAAGCCGAATTTCTTCAGCCTCCTGAGGTTGAAGAGGCGCTGTTGCGCCTTCTTCACAACGCTCTCTGTGTGGGTGGACCAATTCAGTTTGTCCGTGATGTGTACGCCGAGGAACTTAAAACTTTCCACCTTCTCCACTACTGTCCCGTCGATGTGGATAGAGGGGTGCTCCCTCTCTCCTGTTTCCTGAAGTCCACGATCATCTCCTTTGTTTTGTTGACATTGAGTGAGAGGTTATTTTCCTGACACCAGACTCCGAGGGCCCTCACCTCCTCCCTGTAGGCTGTCTCGTCGTTGTTGGTAATCAAGCCTACCACTGATCACAGCAGTCGTTTGAACTACTAACTCAACCTACGCACGAACCGGTGCGTCAGTACCCATTTGTCCCTCATGTCCTCTCCCGACTCTTGCGTGGGAACACCCCGGGGACACAACTCCTAGTCGCCCCACCTCTACAACAAAGGATGGGAGTGGTGGACCCCGGCCGGGCAGTCCTTCAGGTCCTGGGTCAACGTGTCCCGACCCACGAGACCTAGGGTCTCGAGCTTAATGACGAGCTTGGAGGGAACTATGGTGTTAAATGCTGAGCTGTAGTCGATCAACAGCATTCTTACATAAGTATTCCTCTTGTCCAGATGGGTTAAGCTAGTATGCAGTGTGATTGCGATTGCGTCGTCTGTGGACCTATTGGGATGGTAAGCAAATTGGAGTGGGTCCAGGGTGTCTTGCAGGATGGAGGGGATATGATCCTTGACTAGTCTCTCAAAGCACTTCATGATGACGGAAGTGAGTGCTACGGGGCGATAGTCATTTACTCAGTTACCTTAGCTTTCTTGGGAACAGGAACAATGGTGGCCCTCTTGAAGCATGTGGGAACAGCAGACTGGGATAGCGACTGATTTGAATATGTCCGTAAACACACCAGCCAGCTGGTCTGCGCATGCTCTGAGGACACGGCCAGGGATGCCATCTGGGCCAGCAGCCTTGCGAGGGTTAACACATTTAAATGTTTTCCTCACGTTGGCTGCGGTGAAGGAGAGCCCGCAGGTTTTGGTAGCGACCGCGTCGGTGGCACTGTATTGTCCTCAAAGCGAGCAAAGAAGTTGATTAGTTTGGGCTGTTTTTTTTTTTTTTTTTTGTCCGTGATTGACTGTAGACCCTGCCACATTCCTCTCGTGTCTGAGCCGTTGAATTGTGACTCTACTTTGTCTCTATATTGACGCTTAGCTTGTTTGATTGCCTTGCGGAGGGAATAGCTACACTGTTTGTATTCAGTCATGTTTCCGGTACCCTTACTTGGTTAAAAGCAGTGGTTCGCGCTTTGTTTTGCGCGAATGCTGGCATCAATCCACGGTTTCTGGTCGTGGAAGGTTTTAATAGTTGCTATGGGTACAACATCACCAATGCACTTGCTAATAAACTCGCTCACCGAATCAGCGTATACATCAATGTTGTTGTCCGACGCTATGCGGAACATATCCCAGTCCACGTTCTCGAAGCAATCTTGCAGCATGGAATCAGATTGGTCGGACCAGCGTTGAACAGACCTGAGAACGGGCGTTTCCTGTTTTAGTTTCTGTTTGTAGGCTGGGAGCAACAAAATGGAGTCATGGTCAGACTTGCCGAAAGGAGGGCGGAGAATAGCCTTGTATGCATCACGGAAGTTGGAATAACAATGATCCAGGATTTTTACCAGCCCGGGTGGCACATTCGATATGCTGGTAAAGTTTCGGGACCCATGTTTTCAAATTAGCCTTATTAACATCCCCAGCCACAATAAATGCAGCCTCAGGAAATGTGTTTTCCAATTTACATAGAGTCCAATGAATTTCTTTCAGTGCCGTCGATGTGTCAGCTTGAGGGGGGATATACACGGCTGTGATTATAATCGAGGAGAATTCTCTTGGTAGATAATGCGGTCGGCATTTGATTGTAAGGAATTCTACGTCAGGTGAACAAAAGGTCTTGAGTTCCTGTATGTTGTTATGATCACACCATGTCTCGTTAATCATAAGACACACACCCCTGCCCTTCTTCTTACCAGATAGATGTTTGTTTCTGTCGGCGCGATGCGTGGAGAAACTAGGTGGCTGTACCGACTCTTTCCCTTCCTTGAGCCCACCACTCTCTTTATTCATGTTTTTGTTTAGTCTGATGTTTAGTTGACTCCTGTTTTTATTTGTTTAATTTCTACAGTTGTAAAGCAATGTTGGGTCCTTGAAAAGCGCTATATAAGTCCCATGTATTATTAACTGTGATTGTTGCTGTTTTAGTGTATTTCACTGTCTGAGGGTTTTGTTATAACACACATTCACACACTCACTCTCATGATCACAATGTACCATGAATAATGAGAAGTTGAGGGCAGTGTTAACACACATTTCTGGGAAGATCTTGTCTACAAAAATAAAGCAGAAGCAGACTGTGTGTGTGCCAGAGTTTCGCAGCGTGGGCTCAATTCCTCTCATCTGCCGAGCTGCACACTAATCCCATTCCAACTTCCATGCTTCTGTGTGTTTGTCCAGACCTGGATTCCCAAAATCAGTTAGACCCTATGAACAAAATCAGTCTCATTGTCTATAATGAATCAATTGAACTCTGTGGCTTTTAGAGAACCTGCATATATAGCCTAGTCATGAATTCAACCTTAAAGGGTTAATCAGCAGTTGCTACATCCATTTTTAGACTTGATTCTTGAAGAATGTAACTACAGTGCCTTCAGAAAGTATTCCTACCCCTTGACTTATTCCATATTTTGTTGTTACAGCCTGCATTCAAAATGGATTAAATATGTTTTTAGAAATGATTGTTCTGTATGTCATTTTTCTATATATTTGCCATCTCATTTTACATAAGTGGGTGATTCTGCAACTTCGGGCACATTGGCCCTGCAAGCTTTCAGAAATTAAAATGTATTTAAAAACCCTTTTACCAGTATTATAATTCTTTGATTTGTCTAGAAATAATATCTGATAATGGCTGCGATCTTACTATCCAGGAATTTTACATATTTTTGTCATTTTTCTAAGACAGCCATAATTTACATCACGTCATTAAACATCAATTTTTGTTGAAAATGAAATATCATACAATTAATTTAACACATTTCTTATACATTTGTACAATAACTTGCATTGAATATTATTTTAAGTGCTTTTTAAGTTTTTCCTAAAATTAATAATTCAGCACAACACCTGAATGTCTGAACTTTTATTTATCATAAAAAAATAAGATATTTCCACCCTACCTTTTTGTGAGATTATGATAACAACCATATGATTTCCCTATCTAAACCAAATCAATGTAAATTATACGTAATATACTAATTTACCTGAAAAATATGGGTGTGGTGGAAATGACAAAATAATATTATAAAATAACATATGAAAACAATATTTTATTGCAAACATTTTGAACAACCATTGTTAAACGTTTAATTAATTTAATACAAAGGATTCCAAAAGTAGCCGATGGGCAGAGCTCAAGGAAGTAGGCCAGGGTTTTTGAGAGATGAGCCCAAATTGCAGAGGGGTCATCCGCATAGTTTCACTTTCTCACAGAGCTCTTCTAACATTTGTGGTATACCCAACACCGGTGTGGAGGGTCACCTGCTTGTGAGAATCACCAAAGTGAACTGCCTGGATTTCACTGGTGTATTTACCTTGGTAGTTCTCTCGGGTGCAACTTTGGTTTTAGAATTGGGGGGAAAATAATGATTATAATTTATTTTATCCAGTTGGATAAACACTCCAAACAGCCTTCCCGTCCGCTCGGAGGTGGCTGCATGGTCCTAAAGCACACCGTTGCCTCTTTTTGTATCACATTCCAATGATAAAACTGGGGGGGACAAAAATGCAATTTCAGAATGTATTTTTTGGTCCTCAGTGAAAGTTGCGCCCCTGAGTTCTTTCCGCAGATTCTCTTTTAATTCTCTGTTTGGAGTATTGGTGTCGAATGTTGTACACGTTTCCCTAACTTCTCTTTCAATCCTTTGGAGAAGTCCTCCAGTAGAATATGCAGTGTGCCACACAACTTTTCTTTAATTGTCAAATGTACAGTGAACTTATCCATGTTTCCCTCTGTTTTTCCTTTTCTCTCTTTAGCTTTATTTTTCCAATCAAACCTCCATGTCTGCTCACCAGCATCAAAGTCAGATGTTTTAAGCTCTTTTGCTTGACAAAGGGAGCACTCTGTGTACATGCACTCTTTCTTCAGGTTCTCACAGCATAGACTCAATTAGGTTCTCATTGTTGCTGCAGCTGATCACTTTGTGATATTGTAGTTTGTTCGCCATGAACTGGAGGTTCGCGTGGGTTTTGCAGAGGCATGTGTCCCTATCCTGGACTGTTGGCTTGACAACCCAAAAAGGATGTATTTTGCAGAGTTCATAGTAGGACATTATAATCTCTGAATATTCCCTCTTAAAATTCTGATAAAGGTTCTGAATTGTGCCATTCAAGAAGTGCTTCTGCTTTTTTTTCTTGTCTGTCCTTTTTCCCTGTTGTTGCTCTACAGGTGACATGACGTTCATAGAATCTAGTGATTTTCTCTTCTGTGGCTGTGCTAATTATGTTACACTGCTTTTTCCTTTGAGTATTGCAGACTTGTTTTCATTTGCCCTCATTGCTTTTTCTGAAAATCCAAATTCTCTGTTTGCGGCTTTGACCAGGCCATACTTTCTCAGGATGTTGCCTCTGAGCATTTTTGAAGCCACTTGTTTGTCCTTGGCACTGCACATTTTTTTAGACTTTTGCTTTAACTCTGCAATGATGGCATTTTGAAACCATAAAATCCTTCTCAAGCTCTTCGGAGTTCCCTTCATTTTGTGTTTTGTCATTGTCTTTGGAGAATATTGTCTCTCCATTTTCTTCATCAGTTGATCATAACTTTGTTTTGTATTTCTCAGTTTTCCGTTAAGCTTTAACATTTGTCATGCAAAGATCTGTTTTTGACTGACCTCTTCCAACCTTTTTCCTTCCAGCAAGTATTCAACTTCTCATTCCTGTTGCAGATGATGAGTAAGGGGTATCAGGGCGTGCATCGGGCAGGTACAGTGGTTCCTCCTTTAAAAGTTGCGTCATACTACGGCACACCTTGCGTGCTGCCACAGCATTCTGTGGCACGTCATTTAATTTGACCACCAGAGGGCATCTTTGAGAAGCATTTGATAGTATTCCGTATTGGCATTACCAAAGAATTTAAAACCTTTTTTGTAATAACATAGTATATTTATTTATTAAGAAATTTGGCTTAATTAATTTGATTAATATTATGGTGTTTCTATTCAGAAAAACGAAACCCTCAACCTTTCCGTTAGGATGGAATGGAAAATATGGCGCTGTACAACATGACAGTCGGGAGTAGGTTACAGGATTGGAGGATTCTAAATTGTTTGCCTTCATTAGACAACTTTGTTCCAATATTTCTGTAAATTCGTGATATTTCTTCCCATAGTAATTCGTTATGGATCCATAACTAAATCAACATCTGCATTTTGAAGAGTATTTTTTATCATAATTTTATTATCGAAGTGTGTTTATTTATTTATTAGGCTACTGTGCAGTCTACAATAAATACTGTAGTAAACATGGGAAGTGCCTAATTCCTTACATAAGTGAGAGCAGACTACAGAATGCAGGCAGGTGGGAGACCAGTGTATTTCATTGTTGTGATGTCTTCACTATTATTCTACAATGTAGAAAATAATAAAATATAGAAAAATCCTGGAATGAGTAGGTGTCAACTTTTGACTGGTACTTGATGGAATGGAAAATATGGCGCTGTACAACGTGACGGTCGGCAGTACAGTACCGGGATATTTAGCTAAATAATCCCTGCAGGGCACGAGGAAGGAGTAGGCTGTCCTTGTAAATAAGAATTTGCTCTTAAACTCTTAGTGCAACATCCGGTGAAATTGCAGAGCGCCAAATTCAAAATAAAAAATCGTAATATTAAACATGGAAATGCAAGTGTCTTACACCATTCAAAAGCTTAGAATCTTGGGAATTGAACTGCGTTGTCTGATTTACAATAGGCTTTATGGCAAAAGCATAGCATTCGATTGTCTGAGGACAGCGCCTCACATCAACATGTTTTTCAAACCAGCACAGGCGTCACAAAATCACAAATAGCGATGAAATAAATAACTTACCTTTGAAGATATTCCTCTGTTTGCAATCCCAAGGGTTCCAGCTACACAATGAATGGTCGTTTTGTTCGATAAAGTCCTTCTTTATATCCCAAAAGGTCAGTTTTGTAGGCGCCATTGATTTCAGTAATCCACTCGTTCAACATGCAGACAAAGGAATCCAAAAAGTTATCGGTAAAGTTCGTCCAAACAAGTCAAACAACATTTCTAATTAATCCTCAGGTACTCTAATATCTAAATAAACGATTATATTTAATACGGAGACTAGTATGTTCAATAGGAAAGGAAAAGAACGAAGAGTGCTCCTCTGTTGACATCTAGTGGAAGCCATAGGTACTGCAATTTGGGAGACGGAAGTTATATTTTTCAATAGGTTTGCATTGGAACAGCCTGGGAGCTAAAAAAAAAAAAAAGAAGAAATTGGTTGGATTTTCTTCGGATTTTCGCCTGCTATATCAATTCTGTTATACTCACAAACATTATTTTAACAGTTTTAAACTTCAGTGTTCTATCCAATGCTACCAATTATATGCATATCCTAGCTTCTGGGCCTGAGTAACAGGCAGTTTACTTTTGGCACGTCAAACAGGCGGAAATTCAGGAAACTAGATTAACAGACTTGCCTAGTTAAATAAAGGTTACACTAAGAGCATAACATTTCTGCACCCTAATTTTCTAATTCTTTCTGCACCCTAATTCTTTCTGCGCTCTTTGGTTTTTTCCTTTCTTATCGCCCAGTTTATATTCCGGTTGAAATATTATACTATTTATACATAAAAGTGTTCCTAAGGATACATTTAAAATTATGTTTGATTGTTCTTGGACAAGTTTATAGGTATAAGTTGAACGAGTTCTCTTCACGTTTCAATGGAGGAATCGACGCTCTATTTTCTCATTATAACGCGCCAAGCAAACGGAGATTTATGGATATAATACATTACTTTTTCTAACAAAAGAACCATGGATTGTCTTCGTTGGACACTTGGGAAGCTCTCAGCAGAAGTTCTTCAAAAGGTAATTGATTTGTTTTCACTGTGAAATGTGTTGTGTGAACCGTGATGGCTTATAAATACATGCTAATGGAAAAAAATGGGCGGTGCTATCCCCAAACAATCAAATGTGGTGCTTTTGCCGTAAAGCCTTTTTGAAATCTGACAACACTGTGATATTGCCAAGAAGCAGAGCTTTTGATGACTATGAAACACTGTAGTGTTTGTAAACACCCTGGTTGGCTGATAATTTGGACACTGTGTTAACAAACCTCCAAACGAGCTTCAATGCCATACAACACTCCTTCCGTGTTCTCCAACTGCTTTTAAATGCTAGTAAAACTAAATGCATGCTCCTCAACCGATTGCTGCCCGCACCCGCCTGCCCGACTAGCATCACTACTCTGGACGGTTCTGACGTGGACAACTACAAATATCTAGGTGTCTGGTTAGACTGTAAACTCTCCTTCCAGACTCACATTAAGCATCTCCAATCCAAAATTAAATCTAGAATCGGCTTCCTATTTCGCAACAAAGCTTCCTTCACTCATGCTGCCAAATATACCCTCGTAAAACTGACTATCCTACCGATCCTTGACTTCGGCAATGTAATTTACAAAATAGCCTCCAACACTCTACTCAGCAAATTTGATGCAGTCTATCACAGTGCCATCCGTTTTGTCACCAAAGCTCCATATACTACCCACCACTGCAACCTGTATGCTCTCGTTGTCTGACCCTCGCTACATATTCGTTGCCAAACCCAATGGCTCCAGGTCATCTATAAGTCTTTGCTAGGTAAAGCCCTGCCTTATCTCAGCTCACTGGTCACCATAGCAACACCCACCCAGAGCACGCGCTCCAGTAGGTATATTTCACTGGTCATCCCCAAAGCCAACACCTCGTTTGGCCACCTTTCCTCCCAGTTCTCTGCTGCCAATGACTGGAACGAATTTCAAAAATCACTGAAGCTGGAGACTTATATCTCTTTAAGCATCAGCTGTCAGAGCAGCTTACCGATCACTGTACATGTACACGGCCCATCTGTAAATAGCACACCAAACTACCTCATTCCCATATTGTTATTTATTTTAGTTTTTGTTTTGCACCCCAGTATCTCTACTTGCACATCACCATCATCTGCACCTCTATCACTCCAGTGTTAATGCTAAATTGTAATTATTTTGCCTCTGTGTCCAATTTATTGCCTTACCTCCCTAATCTTACTACACTTGCACACACTGTACATAGGCTTTTCTATTTTGTTATTGAATGTATATTTCTTTATTCTATGTGTAACTCTGTTGTTTTTGTCGCACTGTTTTGCTTTATCTTGGCCAGGTCGCAGTTGTAAATGAGAACTTGTTCTCAGCTGGCCTACCTGTTTAAATAAAGGTGAAATAAAAAAGAAATAACCTGAACCAGATTACGGGCACTGGTTACAGTGAGAGGCTTCCTCTTGAGGGGACAGCTTGATGAAAAATAGTCAATATTCAGGTTCCTAAGAAAGTAGACATCTCTGTTTACGTCTCATACACTATCAAGTATTTCACACACATTATTTAGATACTGACTGTTAGTACCGATAACACCCCAAAAGAAAAGGTTTTAGAAGTGCCAAGCAAAAACAACACTTCAATAACACTTGACATAAGATCTTCTCTAAGCATTACAGGGATATGGTTCTGAATATACAGTATATATACAGCAACACCTCCCCAATAACCATTTATGTCTCTTCTATAGATGTTATATCCTTGTATTGCTACTGCTGTATCTTCAAATGAATTATCTAAGTGAGTCTCAGAAATTGCTAATATTTGAAAGTTATCTGATGTTAGCAAGTTATTGATTTCATGAACCTTATTTCTAAGGCTACATATATTAATATGGCCTTTCCAGCCCTTTCCTGGGTAGCTTATTAGAGAGAGACATAATATGGAATATCTACATAGGTGTACAGAGGCCCATTGTCAGCAACCATCACTCCTGTGTTCCAATGGCACGTTGTGTTCGCTCAGTTTATCATTTTAAAAGGCTAATTGATCATTAGAAAACCATTTTGGAATTACAGTGGGGCAAAAAAGTATTTAGTCAGCCACCAATTGTGCAAGTTCTCTCACTTAAAAAGATGAGAGAGGCCTGTAATTTTTCATCATAGGTACACTTCAACTATGACAGACAAAATGAGGAAAAAAAATCCAGAAAATCACATTGTAGGATTTTTAATGAATTTATTTGCAAATTATGGTGGAAAATAAGTATTTGGTCACATACAAACAAGCAAGATTTTTGGCTCTCACAGACCTGTAACTTCTTCTTTAAGAGGCTCCTCTGTCCTCCACTCGTTACCTGTATTAATGGCACCTGTTTGAACTTGTTATCAGTATAAAAGACACCTGTCCACAACCTCAAACAGTCACACTCCAAACTCCACTATGGCCAAGACCAAAGAGCTGTCAAAGGACACCAGAAACAAAATTGTAGACCTGCACCTGGTTGGGAAGACTGAATCTGCAATAGGTAAGCAGCTTGGTTTGAAGAAATCAACTGTGGGAGCAATTATTAGGAAATGGAAGACATACAAGACCACTGATAATCTTCCTCGATCTGGGGCTCCACGCAAGATCTCACCCCGTGGGGTCAAAATGATCACAAGAACGGTGAGCAAAAATCCCAGAACCACACGGGGGGACCTAGTGAATGACCTGCAGAGAGCTGGGACCAAAGTAACAAAGCCTACCATCAGTAACACACTACGCCGCCAGGGACTCAAATCCTGCAGTGCCAGACGTGTCCCCCTGCTTAAGCCAGTACATGTTCAGGCCCGTCTGAAGTTTGCTAGAGAGCATTTGGATGATCCAGATGAGGATTGGGAGAATGTCATATGGTCAGATGAAACCAAAATAGAACTTTTTGGTAAAAACTCAACTCGTCGTGTTTGGAGGACAAAGAATGCTGAGTTGCATCCAAAGAACACCATACCTACTGTGAAGCATGGGGGTGGAAACATCATGCTTTGGGGCTGTTTTTCTGCAAAGGGACCAGGACGACTGATCCGTGTAAAGGAAAGAATGAATGGGGCCATGTATCGTGAGATTTTGAGTGAAAACCTCCTTCCATCAGCAAGGGCATTGAAGATGAAACGTGGCTGGGTCTTTCAGCATGACAATGATCCCAAACACACCGCCCGGGCAACGAAGGAGTGGCTTCGTAAGAAGCATTTCAAGGTCCTGGAGTGGCCTAGCCAGTCTCCAGATCTCAACCCCATAGAAAATCTTTGGAGGGAGTTGAAAGTCCGTGTTGCCCAGCGACAGCCCCAAAACATCACTGCTCTAGAGGAGATCTGCANGGTAACGAGTGGAGGACAGAGGAGCTTCTTAAAGAAGTTACAGGTCTGTGAGAGCCAGAAATCTTGCTTGTTTGTATGTGACCAAATACTTATTTTCCACCATAATTTGCAAATAAATTCATTAAAAATCCTACAATGTGATTTTCTGGATTTTCTTTCCTCATTTTGTCTGTCATAGTTGAAGTGTACCTATGATGAAAATTACAGGCCTCTCTCATCTTTTTAAGTGAGAGAACTTGCACAATTGGTGGCTGACTAAATACTTTTTTTCCCCACTGTATGTTAATACAGCGGGAAAACTGTATTCCTGATTAAAGAAGCAATAAAACTGGCCTTCATTAGACTAGTTGAGTATCTGGAGCATCAGCATTTGTGGGTTCGATTACAGGCTTAAAATGGCCGGAAACAAAGAACTTTCTTCTGAAACTCATCAGTCTATTCTTGTCCTGAGAATGGAAGGCTATTCCATGCGAGAAATTGCAAAGAAACTGAAGATCTCGTACGACGCTGTGTACTACTCCTTTCACAGAACAGTGCAAACTGTCTCTAACCAGAATAGAAAGAGGAGTGGGAGGCCCCGGTGCACAATTGAGAAAGAGGACAAGTACATTACTGTCTAGTTTGAGAAACAGATGCCTCAACTGACAAGTCCTCAATGGCAGCATCATTAAATAGTACCTGCAAAACACCAGTCTCAATGTCAACAGTGAAGAGTCGACTCTGGGATGCTGGCCTTCTAGGCAGAGTTGCAAAGAAAAAGCCATATCTCAGACTGGCCAATAAAAAGAAAAGATTAAGATGGGCAAAAGAACACTGGACAGAGGAACTCTGCCTAGAAGGCCAGCATCCCGGAGTTGCCTCTTCACTGTTGACGTTGAGTCTGGTGTTTTGTGGGTACTATTTAATGAAGCTTATTACGTTATAATAGTTTCTGCATGTCGTGTTATGCCGTTTCTACTGTAGCATAAATCTTTGTGTAAATTCCTTATAACCGCGGACACGTTAGGTAACATTACTCATTTCATAACCTTTATGGTGTTATACTCAATGCTTAGGTAGCTAGCTACAGTATTCTATTAGCTCTGGAAAACAATGCTAATTGTGTCAGAGAAGTATTGGCTTTTTGTATTTTGAAGCTACCTTAGCCTTATGACTCCCAAGTGTCGCAGCTGTCTAAGGCACAGCGTCTCAGTGCTAGGCGTCACTACAGACACCCAGGTTCAAATCCAGACTGTGTTTCTATCAAACTAAGTGCCTTATTATGTTATAATAGTTTCTGTATGTAGTGCTATACTGTTTCTACTGTAGCTCAGTGTGTGTATGGAGCATAATATATTAGTGTAAATTCCTTATAACGGCGGACACATGAGGTAACGTTACTAATTTCATAACCTTGATGGTGTTATATTCAATCGTGCTTATGTAGCTAGCTACATTCTTCTATTAGCTCTGCAAAACAATGCTAATAGCATCAGAGAAGTATTGGCTTGTTGTATTTTGAAGCTACCCTGACCTTATGACTCCCAGCTATCTAAGGCACAGCGTCTCAGTGCTAGAAGCGTCACTACAGACACCCTGGTTCAAATCCAGGCTTCGTTTCTATCAAAGTAAGTCCCTTATTATGTTAATAGTTTCTGTATGTGATTTGCATACGAACTGTATGTCCAAAATCCCTTGTTCAGTAATCACCTCACCTGTTAGTTGGCGGTGAACTATGTGGCCATTGAGGGCTGCGTTGATCAGATGGAAAAATATCTTATACTACTTGGTCATTTTCCGAGTGCATTCCACAAAGCTGTTTATCATGTCTGCCTTATCCACTGCCCCCATTTTGAGGTTATAGTCAAGCACGCAGTCTGGTTGGATTTTTCTCTATCCAGTCAGGTGGTCCACCTTCCCTGTGGCAGACATGGTTGCTGTATGGGCAGTGGAGAGGACATAGATGTCTCGTTTGTCATGCCACTTTTCTGCCAGCTGTTGACATTTCTTGTTTTTTGTAACGGGTCATTTAGGATGGCAGTATTATTGTTGATGAAATGCAGTCATCGCAGCAGAACTAGGAAGCAGTCTTGGGAAAAGAGGATGGCAAAGAAGGGAGTTGCAAACATAGGATCTGTGCTCCAGTATTCTCTTAGGGAGTTCTTCTTTACTATCCCCATGAGAAGGACTGTCACCAGGAAGGTATACATTTCACTAATTGTGGTTGTCCCCCCCACTCCTGCCTCTTATCTTCTCCTGTAGCTCCAAGGCATAGCGATTGGTCTCAACTATGTCTCCCACCAGCTCCTCTGTCAGAAACAACTTGAAGCACTCAGATGGAAATTGCAAGGGGCGTTGCACTCCAGACTGGGTGAAATGGCTGGCAAACAGCAGGGCCAGGAGGGGTGAAATGGCTGGCAGCCTTCCAGCTACCACAGAACTCCTGACTGCCTGCATGGGCCATTTGTATCAATGAATCACTATCAGTAAATGTTTTGTGTGGTAGTTATTGATATATTTACATGTTTTTAAAGTACCGGTTATAAATCATGCATTCCGATTCTTGCATAGATTGTAATGGGCACATATTATGTGTGTAAAATACTTTTTTGAAGGTTGTACTGATTATGATGAGCTTAGCTAATTCCAGCTATGTGTGGAGCCATGTTTGTTGACATAAAATGCATTCTGGGTTTCACGTAATCGTCTGTCGGACCAAAGATGCTATAACAAAATGAGGTGAGTAAGGGTTCACTCATTTTTTGAGAACTTCAGGAAGTGAATGGTGGGATGTGAACGATGGTAGACGACACACCCCTTCAACATGCATACTATAAACAGACCAATCTCATCTTGTCTTCTCTTATTATCTTTGGTTTCCGTGAGGTAAAAAAGCTTGGCGGCATGCTGAAACTAATCAACGTCGGAGTACTTTAACTCAATTATTTTGATCAATGGTGAGCTCACCTGTGATTAATTATAAATAGTAATTGCTATTAGCTAATTCATATTGTAGTTTCTGTCAGCCAAGAGTTATAAAATATGACCGCTTGTGTTGCGTCAATCTTTCCTCAGTTAGCGCTAGGACAAATGTAGCCTACATTTTCCCAGTTTGGATGATTGTGTTATGCTCTAGATACTTCTGTGAATATCTGAACATTGAATCCAAAAATAAACTGCTCACATTCTGGACATAACTCTGTAAGGACTGTGTTTGTGTAAATAGTTTCTGAAAAAATTGTGGCCAGCTCAAATGCTGATTGTTGCGTCATTCGAAACTGGCCGTTCTAAATAAGCGTTCTAATCACGCGGGTGTGATCGTATGCTTCAGGGACCACTGTAGAATGATCACACCTGTGTGATGGTACGTGTGAAAGGGTTAATTTAATACATTTTAAATTCAGTTTCTAATACAAAAAAATGTGGAAAAAGTCAAGGGGTGTGAATACTTTCTTTAGTCACTGTATAAATGCTGATATCATAGATGGTCAGTCCTTGCATCCATAGCGCTGTCTTTGAATTTGAGAGTGGTTACATTTCTCCAGCCCCATCCCTCAGCTATTTACTGAAACAATGGTTGGGAAAAGGCTTTGTTATTGTTTTAACTGCTGATTGTCATTTTAATGGACCGTCACATGTACTCTCATACAAACACTGTTTGGGCTTTCTCTCACTTCTGTTAATGATTCTTTCTTTGCAGTAGATCATTCTGGGCTAAAGAACTAGAAAGCACCAACACACTTTGCAGAGAAGATTGCCCACCCCTTTGCTTGGTGCCATTACACCTGATTCAACTAAGCACCTTGATCAGGGGTCTCACTGCTGGTTAGGAGAGAACCTTGCTGCTCTCAGTATACTGGCGTAAGTCCTTGTTACCAGGCAGACAGAAAAAGTCCTATAGTGTCTTATGACCGTCATGGGAATTCCCTTTTGGCACAATGGTGGGCACACTGCCACAGCACATACACAGACACACACACACACAGACAGACAGACAGACCAGTTTATTAATAGAGCATTGATGGCTGACCTCAGGCCCTGTGGACTGACGGGGACAGTGTTTGTGTGTGTTCGGAGACGGGGCATTCTTCTCTCCTCAGCCTGGCATGACCTCACTCTGCCTGGGCAAATGTCACCATGGCACTGCCCTCTACAAACATGCAGGAATGCACACACATGCAGTCACTCACTCACTCCCACACATGCGTGCATATACACACACATACACACACACAGTTAATGTCATCACACGAGGTATTGCGCTTGAATCACTCCAGTTTCCATAAATTAGGTTAAGCTGTACCAACTTAAGCAATGACATTGACACCTGGGGCGTGTACTTAACTTGTTAAAAGAGTAATATGCCGTAAAACTTCAATTAAAGGCATTCTCAAATAGCCGCCTGTCCCTTTTTAATAGCCAAGCAACGGCACACGTTTCAGAAAATAAACGCCTGTTTCAAATAAACAGAACAGTATGATTCTTGATTATGCAGACAATTTGGAATTCACAGTAATATTTCTTATAAAAACCAGAAGTGATGCAGTCAATCTTCTACTTTAAGCCAGGTGAGACTTACATGCATCTTGTTGATATTAGATCTATTTTAGTGGTGTGCGGGCCAGCTGTTTGTTCAGCAGCAAACTCATGCAATTGCTAATAACCCATCCCCCCAACTATATGTGAAAATCTGAGGCCAGCACCTGACCCTAACCCTCTAATATAGAAAATGTGTTGTAGGCTACAGTTAAAGACGGTAGAATTCTTATTTTTTTACAGGGTGTGCAGTATTTTTTTTGCCTGATTTGATATGTTTCTGTTTATAATTTCCTACGTTTTGGTAGGCCATTTGTTAGTCAACTTGTCTATAATTAGATACATGTAGCTTCTCCCTGGTCATTAGTCTATACAGTGCATTCGGAAAGTATTCAAGTACTTTCCACATTTTGTGGAAAACAAAGACATTTCTAAGTGACCCCAAACTTTTGAACGGTAGTGTACTTACTGCTAACCAGAGGAGAATCTCTCAATGACCACAGAATGAGAAAGCGGAATGTAGCAACGAGAATGAGAATGTTTGTCACTTGGCTGTTTGTTCCAGAATGTTTTGTGATTTTGTGCCGGGCATAGTTTCCATGAGGACAGTGACCTAACTGGAATGGAGGACTGGGCCTATGTCCGAATGGTACCCTTATGGGCCATGGTCAAAAGTAGTGCACATTGGGATTAGGGTGCTATTTTAGATGTAGCCTGAAAGGACACTGTGTGTGTGTGTGTGTGCGCAATGCATGTTTTTTAACCCCCACCTCTCTCTCCCTACAGATCGAGGAAGGTGGTAAGGCAGAACAATGTAAGAAGCTGAGGGTGGGTGATGAACTGGTGAATATAAACGGATCAGCCCTCTACGGTTCAAGACAGGAAGCTCTTATCCTCATCAAAGGATCCTACCGGGTACTAAAGATCACCGTACGCAGGTAGGAATTGACAGACCAAATGTATGTGTGACAGTGTGTTGTTGGGAGATTGAGTGTGTGTGAGCAGATAAGGGAAATGTAACAAGAGGTGAGGGATGCACCCAGATTGGGATTTTTTTGGTGTGTCCCATCCTATTTTCAAATGGGGAACTTTGCCTAGAAGGCCAGATACTACAATTAGAAAGGTAAAAAAAATTGGTAAAACATCACAGCACAATTGAAAAATATACGGCACATGGAAACCAAACGGGGGTGGTCTATTGTGATAGGTGGGATGGGCTGAGAGTGGCTGAGGGTTGGGATTAAAGAGTTTATGTTTGGTAACGTATTATTGTTATGTGACTGCTTTATATAAAAGTACCATGTATGCAAAATGAATATGTAAAATGTATGTATATGTAGCAAAAAAGCTGTATAAAATCAAAAAGATATTGTCCTCCGAAGAGGGGTGGTAGAGGGGTTAATAAAAAATAAAAATAAATAACTGTGAGCTCTCCTTCTCCGTGGACAACGTGAGTAAGACATTTACACGTGTTAACCCTCGCAAGGCTGCCGTCCCAGACGGCATCCCTAGCCGCGTCCTCAGAGCATGCGCAGACCAGCTGACTGGTGTGTTTACGAACATTCAATCTCTTTCCCAGTCTGCTGGACCCACATGCTTCAAGATGGCCACCATTGTACCCAAGAATGCAAAGGTAACTGAACTAAATGACTATCGCCCCGTAGCACTCACTTCTGTCATCATGAAGTGCTTTGAGAGACTAGTCAAGGATCATATCACCTCCATCCTACCTGTCACCCTAGACCCACTCCAATTTGCTTACCGCCCCAATAGGTCCACAGACAATGCATTCGCCATCACACTGCACACTGCCCTATTCCATCTGGACAAGAGGAATACCTATGTAAGAATGCTGTTCATTGACTATAGCTCAGCATTTAACACCATAGAACCCTCCAAGCTCATCATTAAGCTTGAGGCCCTGGGTGTCAACCCCGCCCTGTGCAACTGGATCCTGGATTTCCTGACGGGCCGCCCCCAGGTGATGAATGTAGGAAACAACATCTCCACTTTGCTGATCCTCAACACAAGGGTGCGTGCTTAGCCCCCTCCTGTACTCCCTGTTCACCCATGACTGCGTGGCCATGCACGCCTCCAACTCAATCATCAAGTTTGCAGACGACACAACAATAGAAGGCTTTATTAGCATCAATGACGAGACAGCCTACAGAGAGGAGGTGAGGGCTCATGGTGTGTGGTGTCAGGAAAATAACCTCTCACTCAATGTCAACAATTTAAAGGAGATGATCGTGGACTTCAGGAAACAACAGAGGGAGCACCCCCCTATCCACATTGACGGGACAGCAGTGGAGAAGGTGGAAAGTTCCTCGGCATACATATCTCTGACAAACTGAAATGGTCCACCCACACAGACAGCATTGCTTTTCCGTATACATCATTGCTTTTCCGTATATTGTATATATTCTTATTCCATTCCTTACTTAGATTTGTGTGTATTATGTATTTGTTATGGAACTGTTAGACATTACTTGTTAGATATTGCTGCACTGTCGGAACTAGAAGCACAAGCATTTCGCTACACTTGCAATAACATCTAATAACCATGTGTATGTGATTAATACAATTTGATTTGATGAGGTAATGTCCTGGAATGCATTTCAATTTACAGGTGTGCCTTGTTAAAGGTTAATTTGTGGAATTTCTTTCCTTCTTAATGCGTTTGAGCAGTTGTGCTTTGACAAGGTAGGGGTGGTATACAGAAGATAGCTCTATTTGGTAAAATACCAAGTCCATATTATGGCAAGAACAGCTCAAATAAGCTAAGAGAAACAACAGTCCATCATTACTTCAAGACATGAAGGTCAGAAACACGAGCAAAGGACGTTAGACCGGTGGAAATCTGTCCTTTGGTCTGATGAGTCCAAATGCACGATTTTTGGTTTCAACTGCTGTGTCTTTGTGAGACGCAACGTAGGTGAACAGATGATCTCCGCATGTGTGGTTCCCACCACCGTGAAGCATGGAGAAGGAGGAGTGATGGTGTGGGGGTGCTTTGCTGGTGACACTGTTGTGATTTATTTAGAATTCAAGCACACTTAACCAGCATGGCTACCGCAGCGATACACCATCCCATCCCATCTGGTTTGCGCTTAGGGGGAATATCATTTTTATTTCAACCGGACAATGACCCAACACACCTCCAGGCTGTGTAAGGGCTATTTGACCAAGAAGGAGAGTGATATAGTGCTGCATCAGATGACCTGGCCTCCACAATCACCCGACCTCAACTCAATTGGGATGGTTTGGGATGAGTTGGACCGCAGAGTTAATTAGGGATAACCGGCGCGCTAGCGGGCCGTTCCCGACACTACCCGGTGAAATGTAAGGCGCCAAATTCAAAATCCAAAAGTTGAATTATTAAATATTCATCAATATACAAGTGTTGCATAGTCATCAAAAGCTCTGATTCTTGGCAATATCACAGCGTTGTCAGATTTCAAAAAGGCTTTACGGCGAAAGCACAACATTTGATTGTTTGAGGATAGCACTTCACATATTTATGCATTAGCATAAATTCATAACCATCGCGGGTCACACAAAACGCATAAAATCGCTAAAATAAAATCCCTTAACTTTCGAAGAACTTCTGCTGAGGGCATCCCAAGTGTCCAAGGAAGACATCCAATGGTTCTTTTGTTAGAAAAAGTCATTTATTATATCCATAAATCTCAGTTTGGTTGGCGCGTTATGTTCAGAAAATCCACCGTCGAGTCACCCGATGTACAGTGAAGAGAAAGCGTTCAAATATACCTATCAACTTTGCCCAAACAAATCAAACATCATTTATAATGCATCCTTAGGTATCCTTTTATGAATATTAGCGATAATATTTCACTCGGATGAGATCATAAACGATATAAAAGGAAAATAAAGTGGAGCGGGCTCACAATCTCGTGCCCGGGAAACGTTATTGACATTTGTGGTCCATTGACTATTTCCTCTTCCTTTCAGTTCTGTTCAGTGCTAAAGCCTCCAAACACTGTATAAAGACTGTTGACATCTAGTGGAAGTCATAGGTACTGCAACCTAGGAGCTATTATACATGGATTTCAATAGCAAGTCTATGGAAAAGAGGAAATGTCACAACAACAAAAATTCTGGACAGAAATTCCTCGGGTTTTCGCCTGCTATATCAGTTCTGTTATACTCACAGACATTATTTTAACAGTTTTAGAACCTTCAAATTGTTTCCTATCCAATAGTACTAATTATGTGCATATCCTAGTTTCACTTTGGGCACGCCAGACTCTCCAAAACCGTCACCTCTGCTGCCGTTCCCTAAGAAGTTAAGTAAAAGCAGCCAACAAGTGCTCAGGATATGTGGGAGCTCCTTCAAGACTGTTGGAAAAGCATTCCATGTAAAGCTGGTTGAGAGAATGCCAAGAGTGTGCAAAGCTGTCAAGGCCAAATAATCTAAAATATAACACTTTTTTGGTTACTACATGATTCCATATGTGTTATTTCATAGTTTTGATGTCTTCACTATTATTCTACAATGTAGAAAATAGTAAAAATAAAGAAAAACCTTGAGTAAGTGTTTCCAAACTTTGACATGCAGTACCAGTCAAATCTAGCAATCCAGGCAACTAAAAGCTACTTTCTAAATGTTTTGGTTTGTTTCTAGCTTGTTAGCTGGCTAGCTAATGTTAACTTCTCAGGGAGCAGCTCCTGAGGTGACGGTTTTGGAGAGCCTGGCGTGCCCAAAGTAAAATGCCTCCCATTCAGGCCCAGAAAATAGGATATGCATATATTTAGTACCATTGGATAGGAAACACTCTGAATTTTCCAAAACTGTTAACCATTTGTCTGTGAGTGAAACAGAACGGATATGGCAGGCGAAACCCCGAGGAATTTCTGTCCTGGAAAAAGTGATTTTGACACATTGCTCATTTGGGAACCCCTCCCTCATGAAAATGACCATATAAGGGCATATGAATGCAGTACACATCGCTTCCTTATGATGTCAGCAGCCTCGAGACGGTGTTTCCCTCCATTNGACTTTTTCTAACAAAAGAACCATGGATTGTCTTCGTTGGACACTTAGGATGACCTCAGCAGAAGTTCTTCAACAGGTAATTGATTTGTTTTTGCTGTGAAATGTGTTATGTGTGTGCCACGCTGGCTAATGAATTCATGGCTATGAGAAAGTATGTGAGGTGCTGTCCTCAAACAATCAAATGTAGAGCTTTCGCCGTAAAGCCTTTTTGAAATCTGACAACGCTGTGATATTACCAAGAAACAGAGCTTTTGATGAGTATGAAACACTTGTATATTGGTAGATGTTTAATAATTCAACTTTGGGATTTTGAATTTGGCGCTTTACATTTTACCTGGTGGTGTCGCTAGCGACCCACCGCTCCCTGTCTAGTTAAGTTAGCTGGCTAACCAGTTCAAATAATGACCACATCATATAGCTGACAACACCTTCACAATTGCTCATTTGTCTTCATTATTACAGGAAAATAAACTCACAACAAGATCATTATTTACAAGTTAATGGCGAGCCAATTATAGAAAATAGCTTATGAATTAAAAGCAGGGCATTCTTCCAGAGTATTTTAGAATTTGTACACTGTCTCATTCTAATTTGACTTTGGTGCAGGTCATGTTCTTCACATTACCGTTTCTGTTAAACTTTGAAATTATTTGATATAGTAAGTGTTTATTTGTCACATGCACAGGATACAGAAGGTGTAGTGAAATTGTTACTTTCATAGTGGAGTATTTTGTTTATACATGTAGCTTGCTTGTTGGCTAGTTAAACAATGAACCATAATCCCAACTCTTAATATTACCACCCTGCATGAATCTGCAGGTATCTAACCAACCAGGTTAAACATTAGCTAGCTAGCTCTGTGATGTGAATAATATTACTATATATATCATACAAGAAACATTATCTAGCAAGCCAGCCAGCTAATGTTAGCTAGCTAGCTAACAGTACTCTTTAAGGACAACAAACTCAAGGTATTGGATTGGCCATCACAAAGCCCTGACTTCAATCCTGTAGAAAATGTGTGGGCAGAACTGAAAAAGCATGTGCGAGCAAGGAGGCCTACAAACCTGACTCCGTTACACCAGCTCTGTCAGGAGGAATGGGACAAAATTCACCCAACTTATTGTGGGAAGCTTGTGGAAGGCTACCCAAAACATTTGACCCAAGTTAAACAATTTGAAGGCAATGCTACCAAATACTAATTGAGTATAAGTAAACTTCTGACCAACTGGGAATGTGATAAAAAAAAAGAAATTAAAGCTAGCGCCCCACCACTCCCTAAGTAGTTAACTTGAAATGAAAACAACTTTCTCAAAAAAATGTAAACGTGTATCTTAAAATGTATCTAGCTAGACTTTCTTACCTGTGTGCATGGATGGACCCTTCCCCTCTGTCACTGATGCCATGGTTGCCCTTAGTTTGATGGTGTACAAGTTTGTTATCAAGGCACATAAAAGTTCACGTTCCAGAAGGCATTTCTACCAAAAAAGCAAATTTTGATAAAGGTTTACATTCAAATGCTTCTCCTGTGAAGTATGTCTAGTTTCCTGAAACGAATCACGTTACCACAATCACACCATGAGTATTTTATCATGCAACATACACCTCCGCCTTTCTTCTTCCTGGAGAGTCCTTTATTCCTGTCTGCACTATGTACTGAGAACCCAGCTGGCTGTATGGACATGGACAGTATATCCGGAGAGAGCCATGATTCTGTGAATTTTACAGTCCCTGATATCTCTCTGGAAGGAGAACCTCGCCCTGAGCTCGTCTACTTCATTGTCCATGGACTGAACGTTAGCGAGCAATACACTTGGAAGGGGTTAGACGCTTTGCCGCCTCCTGAGTCGGACTAAAAGTCCACTCCCGATTACCTCTTCTCCTCCGGCTCCATCTTGGAGCAGCAGCTGGGATAAGTGGAATCACCTTGGAAGGTACGAACAAAGGACCCAATTTAGGAAAGTCATATTTTTTGTCAAAATGCTGGTGAGTTACAGCTGTTCTTATATCCAGAAGTTCTTTTTGGCTGTATGTAATAATGCCAAAAACATTCTGAGCTGATAATGTTAGAAATAACAACAAAAAAGAAAAGACTGCAAAGTTGCTTAGGAGCCAGGAACCAGGCGACCATGTCTACCATGGTGACCATGTCTATCGGCGTCATCTTGTCAAGGCAGTTAACCCACTGTTCCCTGGGCGCCGAAGACGTGGATGTCGATTAAGGCAGCCCCCCGCACCTCTCTGATTCAGAGGGGTTGGGTTAAATGCGGAAGACACATTTCAGTTGAAGGCATTCGGTTGTACAACTGACTAATAATGGTGACTTTGACTTTGACTTCTTATTCATAGTTCACCTTAACCCTCATAATGTTGGTGTACATACGTGTGTGGTATGTACGCTGAGTGTACAAAACATTAGGAGCACCTTCTTAAGAGCAGCATTGCAGTTCTTGACACACTCAAACCGGTGCGCCTGGCACCTATTACCATACCCCTTTCAAAGGCACTTAAATATTTTTTCTTGCCCATTCCTCCTCTGAATGACACACATACACAATCCATGTCTCAATTGTCTCTAGGCTTAAAAATCCTTCTTTAACCTGTCGCCTCCCCTTCATCTACACTGATTTGAAATGGATTTAACAGGTGACATGAATAAGGGATCATCGCATTCACCTGCTCAGTCATGGAAAGTGCAGGTGTTCTTAATGTTTTGTACACTCAGTGTTTTTGTTTCTGTGTGTGTGTGTAAAGTGTTATAGAAAGTGGCCTTTGACCTTTTAGGGTTCGACATTAATCTTTGAAGCTGTGAGGACAGGGTTGCATCTGCTCTCTCTCATCCTGGAGTGTGCGTGCGTGTACGTGTGATCCTGTGACCATGTCAGTCTTTATCTAAGCTGTGTGTTTTGGCTGATCGGAGGTCTGCTTACGTCAGACAAACGTTGGCAACGGAATGCTTGGTCACCCCTGACCCCTCTCTGACACACTTTCTTTCTCTCTCTCCCATCCATCTCCCTGTCTCTCTCCCCATCTCTCTCTCGCTCTCTCTCCCCATCCATCCCTCTCTCTTTTCAGTGCCTCACCCTGGCTGTGCCTGTCCTAGTTAGCAGAACTAATGGTAGTACAGTGTTTCCACCCAGCAGCAAGTCTCTTTCTGACTGACTCTTTCATCCAGGGTTTGCATGGCGAGAGGGACTTTCCCCTGGTCTGGTTCTCACAGTGACGTTCTGTCCATGTCACATTGCCTCTGTGTGGCCAGGTTGGGAACTACATCAAATAAATTACAATTGACAAATTACAATCAACTGAACAAAAATATAAACGCAACATGCAACAATTTCAAAGATTTTACTGAGTTACAGTTCATATAGGGAAATCGGTCAATAGAAATAAATTCATTAGGCCCTAATCTATGGATTTCACATGACTGGGCAGGGGCGCAGCCATGGGCAGGCCTGGGAGAGCATAGGCCCACCCACTGGGGAGCCAGGCCCAGTCAATCAGATTGAGTTATTCCCCACAAAAGGGCTATATTACAGACAGAAATACTCCTCAGTTTCATCAGCTGTACAGGTGGCTGGTCTCAGATGATCCCACAGGTGAAGAAGCCAGATATAGAGGTTTTAGGCTGGCATGGTTTCATGTGGTCTGCGGTTGTGAGGCCGGTTGGAAAATGCCAAATTCTCTAAAACGATGTTTGAGGCGGCTTATGGTATAAATGAACATACAAATCTCTGCATGCCAGTTGCGCATACCCCCTTTAAAACGTGACATCTGTGGCATTGTGTTGTGTGACAAAACTGCTCATTTTAGAGTGACCTTTTATTGTCCTCAGCACAAGGTGTACCTGTGTAATGATCATGCTGTTTAATCATAATGATCATGCTGTTTAATCAGCTTCCTGATATGCCGCACCTGTCAGGTGGATGGATTATCTTGGCAAAGGAGAAGTGCTCACTAACAGGGATGTAAACAAATTTGTGCACAAAATGTGAGAGAAACTTTTTGTCCATATGGAACATTTCTGGGGTCATTTTATTTTAGCTCATGAAACATGGGACCAACACTTTACATTTTGCGTTTATATTTTTGTTCAGTATATTTTATAAACCCTTTTTTACATCAGTAATTGTCACAAAGTGCAGTAGCTGTTTGAGAAAGAAGTTGCCCCTAACCAAAGATCTAGGATAAGATTACCCTATAACCAGTCTTAACCTTTACTGTTGGGGGGTGAAAAATATCTGACCTTTTATCAGTGGTGAGGGTCCACTTATACCCAGGGCTCAAAAGTGCAACCAGTACCGAGTCGATGTGCAGGGGTAAGAGGTAACTGAGGTAGCTGTACATATTGGTAGGGGTAAAGTGACTAGCAGTGGTGTGTGTGTGGGCATGTGTGTATGTGGGCATATGTAGTGTGTGTGTGTGTGTGTGTGTGTGTGTGTGTGTGTGTTGGGGTGTCGGTGTAAGTATGTAGTGTGTGTGTGGGTAGAGACCAGTGAGTGTGCAAATAATGGTCAATGCAGGTAGTCCGGATAGCCATTTGATTATCTATTTAGCAGTCTTGTGTCATTGCTCCTGGGTGAGGATCAAAGATAGCCCCCCCCCCCCCTCTCTCTCCCACCAGGGAGGAAGAGGGGAAGCGAGGGCTGGTTCTATGACTTTAACGACTAGTCATTTCTCTCTTGTGCACTGCAGTATGGAGAAGACAAAATTCCTTTGTGTGTAGAGAGAATAAAATGTTATTTGATTTTGGTAGTGTGCAACTTGCAGGATAATTACAAGACCGTAACCACTAGAGGGGGACTGTCATGACTGTCGCTCCTGGGTGAGGATCAAAGATAGCCCACCCTCTCTCCCACCAGAGAGGAAGAGGGGGAGTGGAGCCGGTTCTGTGACTTTAACGACCAGTCGTAGTAAACGTTCCGTCTCGTGCACTGTGAAAAATCCTTTGTGTGTAGAGAGAGAATCTTGACAAACTTCAAACATCAAAAGATTGGGCATTGGAACATTGGTTTTCAAATGGAATGGCTGGTGGGGATCCAAACAATAAATCCTGTCAAAAGTTTGTTTTGTGATATCATTAAAACCTCTACAGGATCCGTGTCCCATCCTCGGGACGGTTGAGCTAACGTAGGCTAATGTGATTAGCATGAGGAGAGTGCACAATTATGAAATTGCGCCTGCGCTAGAATAATTTATTATGGCCTTTAACTTGCATTTGAAAAATGATGGTACATAATACATAGAAAAAAATCATGTTTTTTATCTTTTACCAGATCTAATGTGTTATATTCTCCTACATTAATTTCCCATTTCCACAAACTTTAAATACAGACCAGCATCTGAAGATGAGAAAAGAACATTTCCTTCTCAACACCGCGTGTGTACATCTGTAGGTTCCAGTCAAACAAACACTCCGAGATAAAGAAAGCCTACTACTACAACTACAAAAGACATTGTGACCTCTGGTGGACAACCAGATACTTACACAACCAGAGACTTTCTGTCGAACTATTCATCACAGACAGATCGAGTTGTTTCAACAGAGAGATGACAGACAAAGACATCTAAGTGTAAATATACACTACCATTCAAAACTTTGGGGTCACTTAGAAATGTCTTTGTTTTTGAAAGAAAAGCAATTTTTTGGTCCATTAAAAATAACATCAAATTGATCAGAAATACAGTGTAGACATTAATGTTGTAAATGACTATTGTAACTGGAAACGGCAGTTTTTTTTTCATGGAATATCTACATAGTCGTACAGAGGCCCATTATCAGCAACCATCACTTCTGTGTTCCAATGGTACGTTGTGTTAGCTAATCCAAGTTTATACTTTTAAAAGGCTAATTGATCATTAGAAAACCATTTTGCAATTGTTAGCACAGCTGAAAACTGTTGTGCTGATTATAGAAGCAATAAAAATGGCTTTCTTTAGACTAGTTGAGTATCTGGAGCATCAGCATTTGTGGGTTTGATTACAGGCTCAAAATGGCCAGAAACAAATAACTTTCTTCTGAAACTCATCAGTCTATTCTTGTTCTGAGAAAGACCTTGTACAATGCTGTGTTCTACTCCCTTCAGAGAACAGTGCAAACTGTCTCTAACCAGAATAGAAAGAGGAGTGGGACGCCCCGGTGCACAACTGAGCAAGAGGACAAGTACATAAGAGTGTCTAGTTTGAGAAACAGACGCCTCACAAGACCTCAACTGGCAGCTTCATTAAATAGTACCCGCAAAACTCCAGTCTCAACGTCAACAGTGAAGAGCCGACTCTGGGATGCTGGCCTTCTAGGCAGAGTTGCAAAGAAAAATCCATATCTCAGACTGGCCAATAAAAAGGAAAGATTAAGATGGGCAAAAGAACACAGACACTGGACAGAGGAAGATTGGAAAAAAAGTGTTATGGACAGACAAATCTAAGTTTGAGGTGTTCGGATCACAAAAAATAACATTTGTGAGATGCAGAAAAAATGAGAAGATGCTGGAGGAGTGCTTGACGCCATCTGTCAAGCATGGTGGAGGCAATGTGATGATCTGGGGGTGCTTTGGTGGTGGTAAAGTGGGAGATTTGTACTGGGTAAAAGGGATTTTGAAGAAGGAAGGCTATCACTCCATTTTGCAATTCCATGCCATGCCCTGTGGATGGCGCTTAATTGGAGCCAAATTCCTCCTACAGCACGACAATGACCCAAAGCACAGCTCCAAACTGTGCAAGAACTATTTAGGGAAGAAGCAGTCAGCTGGAGTGGCCAGCACAGTCACTGGATCTCAACCCTATTGAGCTGTTGTGGGAGGAGCTTGACCGTAGGGTACGTAGGAAGTGCTCATCAAGCCAATCCAACATGTGGGAGGTTCTCCAGGAAGAATGGGGGGAAATCTCTCCAGATTACCTCAACAAATTTACAACTAGAATGCCAAAGGTCTGCAAGGCTGTAATTGCTGCAAATGAAGGATTCTTTTATGAAGCAAAGTTTGAAGGACACAATTATTATTCAATTAAATTCTTATTTATAATCTTGTCAACGTCTTGACTATATTTCCATTTAATTTTTCAAGTCATTTCATATATGTTTTCATGGAAAACAAGGACATTTCTAAGTGACCCCAAACTTTTGAACGGTAGTGTATCTACTGTAAATCACGTCCAGATATGCTACTTATTTAACTTTTTTAACATGCACAGAAATTAACCACATCCATGTTAACCTTTTTTGGTAGGTATCTTCATTTATAAACATGCAATGAACTACACGGAGGGAAAAGTACACTGTGCATTCAGCACCACAGACAGATCTCTTGTTAACGGGTTTGCACAAAAACACAAGAATGAGAGAGAGCTCAACATTACATTTAAACTACTCAATCAGTGTGAGGAGTGAAGTCTGATGGGCATTGACTAGAGCAGTGAAGTCAGGTTTAGTTTCTGACGCCGCTATGTGCAGGATTGCTGAGAGGTGAGAGTCCGTAAGAGATTATCTGTGCCTTGACTTGTTATATTTCATCACTGGAAATGTCTATTCACATACATATGTTGACCCAAACAGTAGAAGCATCTTCTGAGCATGACTCCAAGTCTTTGGAAAGTTTTTTTTCATCGAGAGATGCATAGGACCTTGTCAGATACATTGTTTTGAATAGTTATTTCAAAGCACTTCATGGCTACCAACGTAAGTGCTATGGGGCGGTAGTAAATTTGGCAGGTTACCTTCGCTTTCTTGGTCACAGGGACTACAGTGGTCTGCTTGAAACATGTAGGTATTACAGACTTGGTCAGGGAGAGGTTGAAAATGTCAGTGAAGACACTTGCCAGTTGGTCCGCGCATCCTCCAAGTACACATCCTGGTAATCCGTCTGGCCCTGCAGCCTTGTGAATGTTGACCTGTTTAACTTCTTAGGGATCAGCATGGTGCGTTGGGGCGCTAGCGCCCCACTCCCGACACTACCAGGTGAAATGCAAGGCGCCAAATTCAAAATCCAAAAGTTGAATTATTAAACATGCAACAATATACAAGTGTTTCATACTCATCAAAAGCTCTGCTTCTTGGCAATATCACAGCATTGTCAGATTTTTCAAAAAGGCTTTACGGCGAAAGCACATTTGATTGTTTGAGGGTAGCACCTTCACTATTTTTCCCATTACCATGAATTCATTAGCCTTCACGGTTCACACAAAACACATTTCACAGCGAAAACAAATCAATTACCTGTTGAAGAACTTCTGCTGATGGCTTCCCAAGTGTCCAACGAAGACAATCAATGGTTCTTTTGTTAGAAAAAGTAATGTATTATATCCATAAATCTCCGTTTGGTTCGCGCGTTTATATTCAGAAACTACAGCCTCCACTCTTCCATTGAAACGTGAAGAGAACTTGTCCAAGAACAATCAAACATCCTTTTTAATGTATCCTTAGGAACCCTTTTATGTATATTTACTATAATAATTCAACCGGAATATAAACTGGGCTATAAGAAAGGAAAGGTCCTCTTCTATTGACATCTCTGGGGACACTTCCTGATTCCTATTCTTCTCTGCTCTAATAGCATCAAAAAAAATCTGAACACTGTCTCGAGACTGTTGACATCCAGAGGAAGCAATAGGTACTGCATTCATATGCCCTTATATGGGCATTTTCATAAGGGAGGGGTTCCAAATGAGCAATGTGTCAAAACCACTTTTTTCCAGGACAGAAATTCCTCGGGATTTTGCCTGCCATATCCGTTCTGTTTTACTCACAGACAAATGGTTAACACTTTTAGAAAATTCAGAGTGTTTCCTATCCAATGGTACTAAACATGTGCATATCCTATTTTCTGGGCCTGAATGGGTAGCATTTTACTCTGGGCACGCCAGGCTCTCCAAAACGGTCACCTCGTGCGCTACTACTCCCTAAGAAGTTAAAGGTCTTGCTCACATCAGTTACAGAGAGCATGATCACACAGTTGTCAGGAACAGCTGGTGCTCTCATTTATGCTTCAGTGTTGCTTGCCTCGAAGCGAGCATAAGAGGCATTTAGCTCATCTGGTAGGCTCGCGTCACTGGGCAGCTTGCGGCTAGGTTTTCCTTTGTAGTCCGTAATAGTTTGTGAGCCCTGCCACATCCGACGAGCATTACAGCCAGTGTAGTAGGATTCAATCTTAGTCCTGTATCGACACTTTGCCTGTTTGATGGTTCATCTGAGGGCATATTGCGTTTACTTATAAGCGTCCGGATTAGTGTCCCGCTCCATGAAAGCGGTAGCTCTAGCATTTAGCTCAGTGCGGATGTTGCCTGTAATCCATGGCTTCTGGTTGGGATATGTATGTATGTATGTATGTATGTATGTATGTATGTATGTATGTATGTATGTATGTATGTATGGTCACTGTGGGGATGACGTCGTCGATGCACTTATTGATGAGGCCGATGACTGAGGTGGTATACTCCTCATTACCATTGGATGAATCCCGGAGCATATTCCAGTCTGTGCTAGCAAAACAGTCCTGTAGCGTAGCATTCGCGTCATCTGACCACTTCCGTATTGAGTGAGTCACAAGTACGTCCTGCTTTAGTTTTTGCTTGGAATCAGGAGGATAGAATTATGGTCAGATTTGCCAAATGTTGGGTGAGGGAGAGCTTTGTATGCATCTATGAGTAAAGGTGGTCTAGAGTTTTTTTTGGTTGCACATGTGACATGCTGGTAGAAATGAGGTAAAACAGATTAAAGTTTGCCTGCATTAAAGTCCCCGGCCACTAGGAGCGCCGCTTCTCGTTGAGTGCGGTCTTAGTGCCAGCATCGGTTTGTGGTAGTAAATAGACGGCTATGAAAAATATATAATATAAACTCTCTTGGTAGATTGTGTGGTCTACAGCGTATCATGAGGTACCACCCTGCATCCCACTGCTGGCTTGCTTCTAAAGCTAAGCAGGGTTGGTCCGGTTTGGTCCCTGGATCAAATCAAATCAAATCAAATTTATTTATAAAGCCCCCCTTACATCAGCTGATGTCACAGAGTGCTGTACAGAAACCCAGCCTAAAACCCCAAACAGCAAGCAATGCAGGTGTAAAAGCACTGCAGGTGTAAAAGCACGGTGGCTAGGAAAAACTCCCTAGAAAGGCCAAAACCTAGGAAGAAACCTAGAGAGGAACCAGGCTGTGAGGGGTGGCCAGTCCTCTTCTGGCTGTGCCGGGTGCAGATTATAACAGAACATGGACAAGATTTTAAAATGTTCATAAAACAGGCAGAACAGTTGAAACTGGAGAAGCAGCACGGCCAGGTGGACTCGGGACATCAAGGAGTCATCAGGCCAGGTAGGCCTTGAGGAATGGTCCTAATGCTCAGGTCCTCCGAGAGAGAGAAGAAGAAAAAAGAAAGAAAGAGAGAGATAATTAGAGAGAGCATACTTAAATTCGCACAGGACACCAGATAAAATAAATACTCCAGATATAACAGACGGACCCTAACCCCCCGACACATAAACTACTGCAGCATAAATACTGGGGGCTGAGACAGGAGGGGTCGGGAGACACTGTGGCCCCGTCCGACGATACCCCCGGACAGGGCCAAACAGGCAGGATATAACCCCACCCACTCTGCCGAAGCACAGCCCCCACACCACTAGAGGGAAATCTTCAACCACCAACTTACCATCCTGAGACAAGGCCGAGTATAGCCCACAAGATCTCCGCCACGGCACCAGTAAGCCAGTGACTCAGCCCCTGTAATAGGGTTAGAGGCAGAGAATCCCAGTGGAGGGGAAACCGGCCAGGCAAAGACAGCAAGGGTGGTTCGTTGCTCCAGTGCCTTTCCGTTCACCTTCACACTCCTGGGCCAGACTACACTCAGTCATAAGACCTACTGAAGAGATGAGTCTTCAATAAAGACTTAAAGGTTGAGACAGAGTCTGCGTCTCTCACATGGATAGGCAGACTATTCCATAAAAATGGAGCTCTATAGGAAAAGGCCCTACCTCCAGCTGTTTGCTTAGAAATTCTAGGGACAGTAAGGAGGCCTGCGTCTTGTGACCGTAGCGTACGTGTAGGTATGTACGGCAGGACCAAATTGGAAAGATAGGTAGGAGCAAGCCCATGTAATGCTTTGTAGGTTAGCAGTAAAACCTTGAAATCAGCCCTTGCCTTAACAGGAAGCCAGTGTAGAGAGGCTAGTACTGGAGTAATATGATCAAATTTTGGGGTTCTAGTCAAGATTCTAGCAGCCGTGTTTAGCACTAACTGAAGTTTATTTAGTGCTTTATCCGGGTAGCCGGAAAGTAAAGCATTGCAGTAGTCTAACCTAGAAGTTACAAACGCATGGATTAACTTTTCTGCATCATTTTTGGACAGAAAGTTTCTGATTTTTACAATGTTACGTAAATGGAAAAAAGCTGTCCTTGAAACAGTCTTGATATGTTCGTCAAAAGAGAGATCAGGGTCCAGAGTAACGCCGAGGTCCTTCACAGTTTTATTTGAGACGACTGTACAACCATCAAGATTAATTGTCAGATTCAACAGAAGATCTCTTTGTTTCTTGGGACCTAGAACTAGCATCTCTGTTTTGTCAGAGTTTAAAAGTAGAAAATTTTCCGCCATCCACTTCCTTATGTCTGAAACACAGGCTTCCAGGGAGGGCAATTTTGGGGCTTCACCATGTTTCATCGAAATGTACAGCTGTGTGTCATCCGCATAGCAGTGAAAGTTAACATTATGTTTCCGAATGACATCACCAAGTGGTAAAATATATAGTGAAAACAGTAGTGGTCCCAAAACAGAGCCTTGAGGAACACCGAAATTTACAGTTGATTTGTCAGAGGACAAACCATCCACAGAGACAAACTGATATCTTTCCGACAGATAAGATCTAAACCAGGCCAGAACTTGTCCATGTAGACCAATTTGGGTTTCCAATCTCTCCAAAAGAATGTGGTGATCGATGGTATCAAAAGCAGNTCTTCGATACTGCATGGTACTGTCTTTCCAAGCTAGTCGGAAGACTTCCAGTTTGGTGTGGCGCCATTTCCGTTCCAATTTTCTGGAAGCTTGCTTCAGAGCTCGGGTATTTTCTGTATACCAGGGAGCTAGTTTTTTATGGCAAATGTTTTTTGTTTTTAGGGGTGCAACTGCATCTAGGGTATTGCGCAAGGTTACATTGAGTTCCTCAGTTAGGTGGTTAACTGATTTTTGTACTCTGACGTCCTTGGGTAGGTGGAAGGATTCTGGAAGGGCATCTAGGAATCTTTGGGATGTCTGAGAATTTATAGCACGACTTTTGATGATCCTTGGTTGGGGTCTGAGCAGATTATCTGTTGCGATTTCAAACGTAATAAAATGGTGGTCCGATAGTCCAGGATTATGAGGAAAAACATTAAGATCCACAACATTTATTCCACGGGACAAAACTAGGTCCAGAGTATGACTGTGGCAGTGAGTAGGTCCGGAGACATGTTGGACAAAACCGACAGAGTCGATGATGGCTCCAAAAGCCTTTTGGAGTGGGTCTGTGGACTTTTCCATGTGAATATTAAAGTCACCAAAAATTAGAATATTGTCTGCCATGACTACAAGGTCCGATAAGAATTCAGGGAACTCAGTGAGGAACGTTGTATATGGCCCAGGAGGCCTGTAAACAGTAGCTATAAAAAGTGATTGAGTAGGCTGCATAGATTTCATGACTAGAAGCTCAAAAGACGAAAACGTCGTTTTTTTGTTTTTTGTAAATAGAAATTTGCTATTGTAAATGTTAGCAACACCTCCGCCTTTGCGGGATGCGCGGGGGATATGGTCACTAGTGTAACCAGGAGGTGAGGCCTCATTTAACACAATAAATTCATCAGGCTTAAGCCATGTTTCAGTCAGGCCAATCACATCAAGATTATGATCAGTGATTAGTTCATTGACTAGAACTGCCTTGGAAGTGAGGGATCTAACATTAAGTAGCCCCATTTTGAGATGTGAGGTATCACAATCTCTTTCAATAATGGCAGCAATGGAGGAGGTCTTTATTCTAGTGAGATTGCTAAGGCGAACACCGCCATGTTTAGTTTTGCCAAACCTAGGTCGAGGCACAGACACAGTCTCAATAAAGATAGCTGAGCTGACTACACTTACTGTGCTAGTGGCAGACTCCACTAAGCTGGCAGGCTGGCTAACAGCCTGCTGCCTGGCCTGCACCCTATCTCATTGTGAAGCTAGAGGAGTTAGAGCCCTGTCTATGTTCGTAGATAAGATGAGAGCACCCCTCCAGCTAGGATGGAGTCCGTCACTCCTCAACAGGCCAGGCTTGGTCCTGTTTGTGGGTGAGTCCCAGAAAGAGGGCCAATTATCTACAAATTCTATCTTTTGTGTGGGGCAGAAAACAGTTTTCAACCAGCGATTGAGTTGTGAGACTCTGCTGTAGAGCTCATCACTCCCCCTAACTGGGAGGGGGCCAGAGACAATTACTCGATGCCGACACATCTTTCTAGCTGATTTACACGCTGAAGCTATGTTGCGCTTGGTGACCTCTGACTGTTTCATCCTAACATCGTTGGTGCCGACGTGGATAACAATATCTCTATACTCTCTACACTCGCCAGTTTTATCTTTAGCCAGCACCATCTTCAGGTTAGCCTTAACGTCGGTAGCCCTGCCCCCTGGTAAACAGTGTATGATCGCTGGGTGATTCGCTTCAAGTCTAATACTGCGAGTAATGGAGTCGCCAATGACTAGAGTTTTCAATTTGTCAGTGCTAATGGTGGGAGGCCTCGGCATCTCAGACCCCGTAACGGGAGGAGTAGAGACCAGAGAAGGCTCGTCCTCTGACTCCGACCCGCTGCTTAATGGGGAAAACCGGTTGAAAGTTTCTGTCGGCTGAATGAGCGACACCGGTTGAGCATTGCTACAGCATTTCCTTCCAGAAGCCGTGAGAAAATTGTCCGGCTGCGGGGACTGTGCGAGGGGATTTCTACGACTATCTGTACTTACTGGTGGCACAGACGCTTTTTCATCCTTTCCTACACTTCCATTTCCCTTGCCTAACGATTGCGTCTGAAGCCGGGCTTGCAGCACAGCTATCCTTGCCTTAAGGCGACCGTTCTCCTGTATATTATGAGTACAGCGACAGCAATTAGAAGGCATCATGTTAGTGTTACTACTTAGCTTCGGTTGGTGGAGGTCCTGACGAAACACGTCCAGATAAAGCGTCCGGAGTGAAAAAGTTGAATGAAAAAATAAAAACGATAATGGATGGGAGACCAGATGCTGCTGGAAGTGGTGTTGGAGGGCCAGTAGGAAGGCCCCCTTTCCTCTGGTCTAAAAAAATATCCCAATGCCCCATGGCAGTGATTGGGTACATTGCCCTGTGTAGGGTGCCGTCTTTCGGATGGGACGATTAACGGGTTTCCTGACTCTCTGTGGTCACTAAAGATCCCATGGCACTTATTGAAAGAGTATGGGTGTTAACCCCGGTGTCCTGGCTAAACTCCCAATCTGACCTTCATACCATCATGGTCACCAAATCATCCCCAGCTTACAATTGGCTCATTCATCCCCCTCCTCTCCCCTGTAACTGTTCCCCAGGCCGTTGCTGTAATTGAGAATGTATCCTCAGTCAACTTACAATAGAAAAAAAGCTCTTCCTTAATATTAGACATCTTGCACCAGCTGTTATTGACAAATAGACACATACCCCACCCCTCGTCTTACCAGACATAGCTGTTCTGTCCGGAAAACCCAGCCAACTGTATATTATCCGTGCGTCGTTCTGCCACGAATCAGTGAAACAAGATATTACAATTTTTAATATCCTGTTGGATGGAGTCGTGATCTCATTTGCAGAAGGGAGGGCGAGTGAGGGCCTTGTGGCCATCCTGGAAGGGGGAGTAACAATGGTTGAGAGTTTTTGATGCTCGAGTACTACAGGCAATGTGTTGATAGAACTTCTGTAGCATTTTCCTCATGTGTTTTGTTAAAATTCCCAGCTAAAATAAATGCAGCCTCAGGATATGTTGTTTCCAGTTTGCACAAAGTCCAGTGTAGTTCCTTGAGGGCCGTCGTGGTATTGGCTTGAGGGGGAGTATACGCGGCTGTAACTATAACCGAAGAGAATTCTCTTGGAGGTAATACTGTCGGCATTTGATTGTGAGGTATTCTAGGTCGGGTGAACAAAAGGACTTGAGTTTCTGTACGTTATCACAATCACACCATGAGTTGTTTGTATGGACTGGGACATTATATCCAGAGAGAGCTATGATTCCCAGAAACAGAGTATGTTACAGTCTCTGTCTCTCTGGAAAGAGATCCTCGCCCTGAGCTTGTCTACTTTATTGTCCAGGGACTGAACATTAGCGAGTAATATACTCAGAAGCAGTGGATGGTGTTCACACCCCCTGAGTCGGACTAGAAGTTCACTCCGAATAACTCTGGCATAAGTTCAATTGCCCTGGGGGGTACGAACAAATTATCCAATCCGTCTGTATGTAATAACACAAAAACGTTCTGGGCTAATAATGTACGAAATAACACACCAACAAACAAAATACTGCAAAGTTGCTTAGGAGCTAGAAGCAGAGCTGCAATGTCTGTCACCGCCATCTTCACACCATTTGCTTCAAAAGTAGCTCAATCAATCAATCACAATATTTTCTGCTCCTCTGAAATGTCATATGGTGCTCCTAACTTTTTTAAGCAGATACCATAGATTTACAGTCATTGCGCTAAGCCAATTAGAAACTTCCTTCAAACTGCACGCAGAGACACAACATTTTTATCCACGAGATCATCTGACTCTGGGGAAGTAGATAAAGGGCCTCATTGCCAAAATCCTGAAGTATCCCTTTAAGATACATTATCTTAAACATGTTTGACAGTCTCTGATACCTTTTAACTTTTGTCAAGAAAAGGTTAGAAACAGTTGCGTGTGTGTACTGAGAAGGAGACTGATTAAACATCTGAAGGAGACCGACGTTCATGCACTGACTCTATGCGCACACACACACTGGACTCTACCCACACACTCACACATACTACTGTACACTCTCACACATGCTACACTGACACTCCAACACACGAGGGAGCATGCACACACACGCTACGTACACTCACATACACAAAACACACACACGTATATTGACGTCACACACACCAGACACAGGAGTTAGTTTGTGGTGGACTGCCCTCTCACCGCCAAAAGCTAAGAAGGAAGCCATTCTAGTCTGGGAAGCAGTTAATCAACAGTATCAAACAGGGGTGTGTGTGTGTGGTGTGGTGTGGTGTGGTGTGAGTGTGCGCTCCTGTGCATGTGTGCGTCACATTGTGCCTGGTATGTGTGTGTTACTCAGAGGGAGTTTCTCACCAGTGTGAGGGGATTATTTGTCTTGCTATGACAATGCTGTGATGGTGTGTATTGTGTCATTGTGGGTAACTTGGCAGGAGTTTCACCTGTAATTTAGACTGATACATGCTTCCCCACTGATTTCCAGTCATCACCAACCTCTCTTCTGTCATCATGTTTGTTTTCTTATCCCCCCATCTTCTCCTTCCCTACATTGTGTGTGTGTGTGTGTGTGTGTGTGTGTGTGTGTGTGTGTGTGGAATCACATATATACTGATCTCTACCAGTGAATCCTAAGCCTACTGTATATCCAAGGTTGTAACTAATTTCTTCCCTGTACGGGACTTCCTGTCGTGTGCACCAACATTATTTTATGGGCCTCATCATAGAATTACATATAGAATCCCTATTAATTCATTAGGATCTTTGTGGGCCTAGTTGTAAAGATTTATCATGTAACTTTTTAAATGTATTACTTTTTATCATGATGTTTTCATCTTATTGTCAAACAATCACTTCAAAGGGTTCCTTTACTAGGCTACCCGTGCACGTTCATCCACTTGCAACATGTTTCCAGCCTCCAAAAGAGTGGTGACTGGAAAGAGACGTCATTACACACTGGTGTTTTGTGTAACAGATATTTGTCAATTGTTATTAGGCCAAAATGTATGTGTCCACTGCTGTCCGCGCGCGTCTCGTTGTCGGCCACTTCTCTCCCTTGGCAAAATGTTGTTGTTCTCGTCGAACCACAACGCATTGTTCATGCCTCTGACATGCGATAATGATAAAAAATTGTGTAATAGCCTACAGTTTTGTTGACATTTTGTTTTAATTATTGTGATATGTTAATGCTTTACCGTACATACTTACCTTCACCTATGTACAGTTGAAGTCGGAAGTTTACATACACCTTAGTCAAATACATTTAAACTCAGCTTTTCACAATTCCTGACATTTAATCCAAGTACAACATTTCCTGTCTTAGGTCAGTTAGGATCACCACTTTATTTTAAGAATGTGAAATGTCAGAATAATATTAGAGAATTATTTATTTCAGCTTTTATTTATTTATTTTTATCACATTCCCAGTGGGTCAGAAGTTAAATTACACTCAATTAGTATTTGGTAGCATTGCCTTCAAATTGTTTAACTTGGGTCAAATGTTTTGGGTAGCCTTCCACAAGCTTCCCACAATAAGTTGGGTGAATTTTGTCCCATTCCTCCTGACAGAGCTGGTGTAACTGAGTCAGGTTCGTAGGCCTCCTTGCTCGCACACGCTTTTTCAGTTCTGCCCACACATTTTCTATAGGATTGAGGTCAGGGCTTTGTGATGGCCACTCCAATACCTTGAGTTTGTTGTCCTTAACCAACAATGCAGTTCAAGAAATAGAGTTAAGATCATATTTACTAGTAAAAAAATGAAATTAAAAAGTAACACAAGAAAATGACATAACAATAACGAGGCTATATACAGGGTCAATGTGCGGGGTACAGGTTAGTCGAGGTAATTTGTAAAGTGACTATGTACAGATAAACAGCGAGCAGCAGTCATGTGAAACCAGAGGTGGGGTGTGTCATTGTAATTTATCCGGGTGGCCATTTGATTAATTGTTTAGCAGTCTTATGGCTTGGGGGTAGAAGCTGTTAAGGAGCCTTTTGGTCCTAGACTTGGCGCTCTGGTACCGCTTGCCGTGCGGTAGCAGAGAGAACAGTCTATGACTTGGGTGACTGGAGTCTTTGACAATTTTTTGGACCTTCCTCTGTCACCGCCTAGTTACCCTAGTATATAGTTCCTGGATGGCAAGAAGCTTGGCCCGCACTAGCCTCTGTAGCGCACTAGCCATACCAGGCGGTGATGCAACCGGTCAGGATGCTCTCTTTCCAGTTGGCCTGCGCGCTTTGAGTACTCATCCTGGTAATCCGTCTGGCCCCGTGGCTTTGTGAATGTTGACCTGATTAACTTCTTAGGGAGCGGCAGCTGAGGTGTCGGTTTTGGAGAGTCTGGCGTGCCCAAAGTAAAAGGCCTGCCACTCAGGCCCAGAAACTAGGATATGCACATAATTAGTACTATTGGATAGGAACCACTCTGAAGTTTCTAAGAGTGTTAAAATATTGTCTGTGAGTATAACAGAACTGATATAGCAGGCGAAAACCAGAGGAATTTCTGTCCTGGAAAAAGTGTTTTTGACACACTGCCTCATTTTGAACCCCTCCCTATTGAAAACAGCTATATATGGGAGTAAGATTGCAGTACCTATTGCTTCCACTGGATGTCAACAGTCTCTAGACAGTGTTTGGTGATGTTAGGTTGCAATGGATGGTAATAGAAGAAGAATTTCGAACTAGTCATCGGATGTAAACAGAAAAGGAAGCGCGTTCACGGGCTCGTGCGCGCTGGGTTTTTTTCCTTTCCTCTCGTCCAGTTTATAATCCGGTTGAAATATTATAGTAAATATACATAAAAGTGTTCCTAAGGATACATTATCGATGATGTTTGATTGTTCTTGGACAAGTGTATAGGTATGATGTGAACGCGTTCTCTTCACGGTTCAATGGGCGACTCAACGGGGGATTTTATGATCATAATGTGCCAACCAAATGGAGATTTATGGATATAATGCATTACTTTTTCTAACAAAAGAAGCATGGATTGTCTTCGTTGGACACTTGGGAAGCCCTCAGCAGAAGTTCTTCGAAAGGTAAGGGATTTTATATTAGCGATTTTATGCGTTTTTTGAGACCCGTGTTAGGTTATGGATTTATGCTAATGCATAAATATTAGAGGTGCTACCCTCAAACAATCAAATGTTGTGCTTTTGCCGTAAAGCCTTTTTGAAATCTGACAACGCAGTGATATTGCCAAGAATCAGAGCTTTTGATGACTATGCAACGCTAGCACCCCACCACTCCGTAAGTAGTTAACGGTCTTGCTCACATCGGCTACGGAGAGCGTGATCACAACAGCTGATGCTCTCGCGCATGCTTCAGTGTTGCTTGCCTCGAAGCGAACATACAAGGCATTTAGCTCGTCTGGTAGGCTCGCGTCACCGGGTATTTTGCGGCTGGGTTTCCCTTTGTAGTCCGGAATATTTTTCAAGCCCTGACACATCTGACGAGCGTCAGAGCCGGTGTTATAGGATTCAATCTCAGTCCTGTATTGTCGCTTTGCCCTTTTTGATGGTTCGTCTGAGGGCATAGCGGGATTTTTTTATAAGAGTCTTGATTAGTGTCCTGCTCCTTGAAAATGGCAGCTCTAGCCTTTAGCTCGGTGTGGTTGTTGCCTGTAATCCATGGCTTCTGGTTGGGAAATGTATGTATGGTCACTGTAGGGACGACGTCGTCGATGCACTTATTGATGAAGCCGGTGACTGATGTGGTATACTCCTCAATGCCATTGGATAAATCCCGGAGCATATTCCAGTGTGTGTGTGCAAGCGCAAAGGAACGGAATGTGGATGTTTTCAGGTTATTCTGACCTTGAAATGTATCTTTAGGATGCATCCCAAATGGAACCCTATGAATGCACTACTTTTAACTTCTTAGGGAGCAGCGCACGAGGTGACGGTTTTGGAGAGCCTGGCGTGCCCAAAGTAAAATGCCTCCCATTCAGGCCCAGAAAATAGGATATGCACATATTTAGTACCATTGGATAGGAAACACTCTGAATTTTCTAAAAGTGTTAACATTTTGTCTGTGAGTATAACAGAACGGATATGGCAGGCGAAAACCCGAGGAATTTCTGTCCTGGAAAAAGTAGTTTTGACACATCGCCTCATTTGGAACCCCTCCCTTATGAAAATGCCCATATAAGGGCATATGAATGCAGTACCTATTGCTTCCTCTGGATGTCAACAGTTTCGAGAAAGTGTTCTGATTCTTTTTAGATGCTTTTAGAGTAGAGAAGAAGAGGAATAAGGAAGTGTCCACGCAGATGTCAATAGAAGTANAAGTGTTCCTAAGGATACATTTTAAAATTATGTTTGATTGTTCTTGGACAAGTTTATAGGTATAAGTTGAACGAGTTCTCTTCACGTTTCAATGGACGATTGGAGGCTCTATTTTCTCATTATAACGCGCCAACCAAATGGAGATTTATGGATATAATACATTACTTTTTCTAACAAAAGAACCATGGATTGTCTTTGTTGGACACTTGGGAAGCCCTCAGCAGAAGTTCTTCAAAAGGTAATTGATTTGTTTTCGCTGTGAAATGTGTTTTCTGTGAACCGTCAGGGATCGTCTCTAATGGAAAAATATGTGGGGTGCTATCCTCAAACAATCAAATGTGGTGCTTTCGCCGTAAAGCCTTTTTGAAATCTGACAACGCTGTGATATTGCCAAGAAGCAGAGCTTTTGATGACTATGAAACACTTGTATATTGATGCATGTTTAATAATTCAACTTTTGGATTTTGAATTTGGCGCCTTGCATTTCACCTGGTTGTGTCGGGAGTGGGGCGCTAGCGCCCCAGCGCACACTGCTGCTCCTTAAGAAGTTAACCGACTCTAGTGAAAAGTAGTGCACTATGCAGGTGATAGGGTGTTGTTTGGGAGGCAGATGGATTCTTCTTCCTGTTATGACAAAGCCTTTGTACCGGCCAGCTGTAATACATATTGTTGTGTGTGTGTGTGTGTGTGTGTGTGTGTGTTTGCGTGAGTCTGTTTGTGTGTCAAAGAGAAAACATGTTTGTTGTACTAGTTTTGGAATCCTATACCTTCAGGCATCATCCTATCAGCCATAAGTTAATTCCAATCAGACAATTCCATTCTAATGACTCTGGGTTTGATTAGTGCAGGGAACCACTAGCTCTTCTTGTTTTGGTACGGTTCTGTGCAGGGATCGTCTCTCTGGCCTGTGTGGTCCTTTTATCATAAGGTGGGCAGTAGGGGTCATGTTTTGGACATTGTGGCAGATACTGTGTGGATGGGTGTGCGTGCGTCCTCCTACAGTAGGTCTGTCTATGTAACAGGAAGTCAGGAAGGGAAACATTGGGAGTTACAGGAAGTGATGTGATGTGTAAAGAATGTCCCTCCACTTCTGTCCACTGTGAGAAACTGACCACACACACACACACACACACACACACACACACACACACACACACACACACACACACACACACACACACACACACACACTCTACCATGGGACCATGTGAAGACAAACAATGTATTTACAGCTAGTGACCATTGGCAAAGCCGGAAGACTCTAAAAAGTCACCAACACACCCTTACCGATTGTGTGCTCGTGCGTGCGCCAACCCCCTGCTTCACTGTGTTTTTGCTGGTGACCAACCTTTGCTGTTTTTTGGACGCTGGTAGCCAGCCTTTGCTATGTTTTGAATACTGGTTACTAGCAAATCCAGCATCAAGTCACATTATAATGGCTTAATAAATTCCTATTGGAATCCAGCCAGAGTGGGGATATCCAACAACTGGAACTTTACACTGGAAAAAACTAATTCAGAAATGGGTGCAAGAAGTCCAACTAACAGATTGTATTAGTTTAGAATTTGTATTTATGTATCTTCCACTAGCATTTATATTTATGAATCAATCAATATACATGTAAAAACACAACAAACAAAAAATATATTGAAACAAACAGTTCTTAAGAGTCAACTACAGTAGAGCATGCTGGGAAGTATACAAATGATGGGCTTGGTCAGACCAGCTTGACCAGCTAGAACATGCTTGTCAACCAGCTTAACTTCTTAGGGAGCGGTGGGGCGCTACTCCCGACACTACCAGGTGAAATGCAAGGCGCCAAATTCAAAATCCAAAAGTTGAATTATGCATGCATCAATATACAAGTGTTTCATAATCATCAAAAGCTCTGCTTCTTGGCAATATCACAGCGTTGTCAGATTTCAAAAAGGCTTTACGGCGAAAGCACCACATTTGATTGTTTGAGGGTAGCACCTAACATATTTTTTCCATTACCATGAATTCATAAGCCATCACGGTTCACACAACACATTTCACAGCGAAAACAAATCAATTAACTTTTGAAGAACTTCTGCTGAGGGCTTCCCAAGTGTCCAACGAAGACAATCCATGGTTCTTTTGTTAGAAAAAGTAATGTATTATATCCATAAATCTCCATTTGGTTGGCGCGTTATAATGAGAAAATAGAGCGTCGACTCCTCCATTGAAACGTGAAGAGAACTCGTTCAACTTATACCTATAAACTTGTCCAAGAACAATCAAACATAATTGTAAATGTATCCTTAGGAACACCTTTATGTATAAATAGTATAATATTTCAACCGGAATATAAACTGGGCGATAAGAAAGGAAAAAAACAAAGAACGTGCCAGCCGGGAGCGCGCATTTACTTGTATTGACATCTGCGTGGACACTTCCTTATTTGTCGTCTTCTCTGCTCTAAAAGCATCTAAAATGAATCAGAACACTTTCTCGAGACTGTTGACATCCAGAGGAAGCGATAGGTACTGCATTCATATGCCCTTATATGGGCATTTTCATAAGGGAGGGGTTCTAAATGAGGCAATCTGTCAAAACCACTTTTTCCAGGACAGAAAAAGGAGCCCAAAAGCGGACGGTATAGGCAAGACATATACTCACAGACAAAATGTTAACACTTTTAGAAAATTCAGAGTGTTTCCTATCCAATGGTACTAAATATGTGCATATCCTATTTTCTGGGCCTGAATGGGAGGCATTTTACTTTGGGCACGCCAGGCTCTCCAAAACGGTCACCTCGTGCGCTGCTCCCAAAGAAGTTAAACTGCTAGACCATGCTGGACAGACCAGCTTGACCATCGTTAGACCAGCACTAACCAGCATGGACCAGTCTATGCTGGTTTTTTTTTGTTTTGTTTTGTTTTTTTTACAATTGTGACCGACCACCTCGATTTTGTCTTATGTAGCAACATTTGAAATGGTGTTTATTACATTGGATAAAAGCAGAGACACAGAGCTACAAAATGGTATAGCATAGACTGTATTTGAGGAAAAATGGTAAAGTAATTCTGCTTTGAAAGTTGAACTTGTAACCCCACTTTTAAGAAAATGGCCGTTGTTTTGATACACCTATTGGAGAGCTCTTCTTTGTCGACACCTATTTAGCATCGTTCACACTCTTAAGCGTAAGCCCCACTCATATCTTTAAGGGTTCTGATGTGAGGCCAGTGAGGCCATGTGCTAAACAGAGTGATTAAGGTAGTGCAACAACCAAAGATTTCAAGGCTACAATTGGTGAAAGTAGTAGCCTATAATAAGGAAAACAGTGTAGCTATTCCCTCAGCAAGGCAATCAAACGAGCAAAGCGTCAATATAGAGACAAAGTAGAGTCACAATTCAACGGCTCAGACACAGGAGGAATGTGGCAGGGTCTACAGTCAATCACGGACTACAAAAAGAAAACCAGCCCCGTCGCGGACCACGATGTTCTGCTCCCAGACAAACTAAACTTCTTTGCTCGCTTTGAGGACAATACAGTGGCCCCGACATGGCCCGCTACCAAAACCTGCGGGCTCACCTTCACCGCAGCCAACGTGAGTAAAACATTTAAGCGTTTTAACCCTCGCAAGGCTGCCGGCCCAGATGGCATCCCTGGCCGTGTCCTCAGAGCATGCGCAGACCAGCTGGCTGGTGTGTTTACGGACATATTTAGTCAATCCTTATCCCAGTCTGCTGTTCCCACATGCTTCAAGAGGGCCACCATTGTTCCTGTTCCCAAGAAAGCTAAGGTAACTGAGCTAAATGACTATCGCCCCGTAGCACTCACTTCCGTCATCATGAAGTGCTTTGAGAGACTAGTCAAGGATCATATCACCTCCATCCTACCAGACACCCTAGACCCACTCCAAATTGCTTACCGTCCCAATAGGTCCACAGACGACGCAATCGCAATCACACTGCACACTGCCCTAACCCATCTGGACAAGAGGAATACCTATGTAAGAATGCTGTTCATCGATTACAGCTCAGCATTTAACACCATAGTACCCTCCAAACTCATCATTAAGCTCAAGACCCTAGGTCTTGACCCAGCCCCGTGCAACTGGGTCCTGGACTTCCTGACGGGACGGCCCCAGGTGGTGAGGGTAGGAAACAACACCTCCACCCCGCTGATCCTCAACACTGGGGCCCCACAAGGGTGCGTTCTCAGCCCTCTCCTTTACTCCGTTCACCCATGACTGCGTGGCCAAGCACGCCTCCAACTCAATCATCAAGTTTGCTGACGACACTACAGTGGTAGGCTTGATTACCAACAACGACGATACGGCCCTCGGAGTGTGGTGTCAGGAAAATAACCTCACACTCAACGTCAACAAAACAAAGGAGATGATTGTGGACTTCAGGAAACAGCAGAGGGAGCAACCCTCTATCCACATCGACGGGACAGTAGTGGGGAAGGTGGAACGTTTTTTAAGTTCCTCGGCGTACACATCACGGACAAACTGAAATGATCCACCCACACAGACAGCGTGGTGAAGAAGGCGCAACAGCGCCTCTTCAACCTCAGGAGGCTGAAGAAATTCGGCTTGCCACCAAAAACACTCACAAACTTCTACAGATGCACAATCGAGAGCATCCTGTCGGGCTGTATCACCGCCTGGTACGGCAACTGCTCCGCCCACAACCGTAAGGCTCTCCAGAGGGTAGTGAGGACTGCACAACGCATCACCGGGGGTAAACTACCTGCCCTCCAGGACACCTACACCACCCGATGTCACAGGAAGGCCAAAAAAATAATTGAGGACAACAACCACCCGAGCCACTGCCTGTTCAGCCCGCTGTCATCCAGAAGGCGAGGTCAGTACAGGTGCATCAAAGCTGGGACCGAGAGACTGAAAAACAGCTTCTATCTCAAGGCCATCAGACTGTTAAACAGCCACCACTAACATTGAGTGGCTGCTGCCAACATACTGACTCAAATCTCTAGCCACTTTAAATAATTGAAAATTGGATGTAACAAATGTATCACTAGCCACTTTAAATAATTTTGTATATAATGTTTACATAGCCGACATTACTCATATCAAATGTATACACTGTACTCTATACCATCTACTGAATCTTGCCTATGCCGTTCGGCCATCAACTCAAATCTCTAGCCACTTTAATAATTAAAAAGTGGATGTAATAAATGTATCACTAGCCACTTTAAGTGATGCCATTTATATAATGTTTACATATCCTACACTACTCATTTCACATGCATATACAGTACTATATACCATCTACTGCATCTTGCCTATGCCGGTCAGCCATCGCTCATCCATATATTTATATGTACAAACTCGTATTCATTCCTTTACACTGTGTGTATAAGGTAGTTGTGAAATTGTTAGATTACTTGTTAGATACTACTGCATGGTCGGAACTAGAAGCTCAAGCATTTCGCTAAACTCGCATTAACATCTGCTAACCATGTGTATGTGACAAATCAAATTTGATTTGATTTGATTGTATATCCTAATATGACTTAGGTGCAGGTCATGTTGTTCTTCATGTTACCGTCTCTGGTAAACACACACTATATCAATTACAATCAACATTTATTCATCACATGCACAGGATACAGAAGGTGTAAACGGTACAGTGAAATGGTTACTTGCATATTTGCGTAGTAGCAACATCAAAAATAGAAAGTGTCCCGATCAAAATATTTTATAATTATTTTATAATTCGATGATGCTTACCCAGACACAGTTGTCTAAATTGATGGGTCATGTGAAATAAATGCTATATACATATCTAGCTAAGTGGATAGGTCACTATTGTCTAGACATGTTCATGAAATAGAATTGATGGCCATAAACCCCTTGATGGTGTTTATCACCTCCTGTAATTATCTGGCGAAGTGGAGTTTTTTGTTTAGACATGTAGCTGGCTAGCTAAACAATGAACCATAATCCTAACCCATACAGTACAAACGGATTGTCATAGCTAGCCACCATGCATGAAATGCTGTAGTTTGAATCTGTAGGTAGCTAAAGATAACCAACAAGGTTCAATGTTAGGTAGCTAGCTAACATTAGGTTATTACTAGCAATGCAAATGGTTTCTGAGATACGAATGACATTACTACACTGGCTCGCTAGGTAAAGTTAACGTTCGCTAGCTAGCTAACAGTACACTTTAACTTGCAATGAAAACGACTTTCTGACAATCTCAAAATGTGTCTAGACTCTTACCCGTATACATGGATAAACGCTTCATGGCAGACTGGAACCACTTTCATTAAGTAAGACATCCGGCTGTGTCATTTCCGTTTTGTTTGTAGCTACAGCTTGTTTGGCCCATTGTGTCAAGTCACTCCAGTTCACACTGACCATGTGCAGAAAGTAGTCAATCACAACATTTTCCCACTGATATTTGTTGATAGTGCCTGCAAAATTCAGGGCAGCAATGTTGTTGAGAGCAGTAGTAACACTTCTGCAGTCTCCATGGCTAATGTTATATCTTTCAAAATAGCTGCAGTAGCAAGGATTATCTACACATACTGAACAGCTCATGCCATAGACAGAAGCATGCTACATTTTTATAAAAAAAATAATTAAAATGCCTCCTGTGAAGTAGTGACGTGTGACATATGCCTAGCTTCCTGAAATGGGTCACAAATACGGTGAGCTCCAAAAGTATTGGGACAGTGACAAATGTTTTGTTGTTTTGGCTCTGTACTCCAGCACTTTGGATTTGAAATGATACAATGAGTATGAGGTTAAAGTGCAGACTGTCTGTTTTAATTTGAGGGTATTATCAACCATATCGGGTGAACCGTTTAAAAAAAATACATAACTTTTGGTACAAAGTCCCCACATTTTCAGGGACAAAAATGATTGGGACAAATTAACTTATGTCTATTAAATAAGTCAAAAGTGTTGTATTTGGTCCCATATTCCTAGCACGCATAATTCAATAAAGCTTGTGACTCTTCAAACTTGTTGGAATCACTTTTATTGTACTTAAGAATATAATGTTTCTAAACCCTTTCACACTTCCGTGAGAACAAATCTACCATACCGATGCCTACCTCCATGTAACCGGCTAAGCTTTGGAACAAATAGAGCGCTGACACCTGTCCATGTAGCTAGCTAGCATGCTAATCTTATCTATCTAGCTAGCTAGCTATCTTGCTAACCTTATCTAGCTAACTAATGTTACCGGTTGTTGCTGGGGTTTTTTCTTCACTACACCGTATTCAAAACATTATCCAGCTGGCTCTATGGCTGGTTCTGGAGATGGATTTGTCATAAGCATTGATTTAGGGAAAACTTCATCACAAATGAAAACCAATCTTTGACTTTGCTGCGAATCCACTGTAGAAATAGTTAGAAACAATAAGATAAAGCTCAGGTAATATGGATAGCTATAGCTGATATGCGTATTTCTGCATTGTAATGGACACTGTAGGTAAGCTGTTGGCAGGCTTCAGCTGCGGTACAGAGAAGTCAAGTGAAAGTGAAATGATAGTCTTCAATGACTTTGCTCATGCACGCCGCAAATTACATGTTACTACAGTATAAGTTCCTTGACTTTTCTTTAGCGGATGCGTTTTCGTTATCTGGATAGACACTTGTGGTTTCTAGCTAACGTTACACCAATCAAAGCAGTGGCGTGAATAGTGAAAGTAAACTTGAATGGTCAAAACCATTCATCTTTGTGCGACGGGGAGAGTGGGTTTGCAAAATTCCATCATATCAAGCAATTGTACCATTTTATAAAATGGTCAGATATACAGTACCAGTCAAAAGTTTGAACACACTTACTCATTCCAGGGTTTTTCATTTTTTTTTACTATTTTCTACATTGTAGAATAATAGTGAAGACATCAAAACTATGAAATAACACATATGGAATCATATAGTAACCAAAAAAGTGTTCAACAAATCAAAATATGTTTTATATTTGAGATTCTTCAAAGTAGCCACCCTTTGACTTGATGCCAGCTTTGCACACTCCTGGCATTCTCTCAACCAGCTTCATGAGGCAGTCACCTGGAACACATTTCAATTAATAGCTGTGCCTAGTTAAAAGTTAATTTGTGGAATTTCTTTCCTCCTTAATGTGTTTGAGCCAATCAATTGTGAGCAGGTAGGGGGGTATACAGAAGATAGCTTTATTTGGTAAAAGACCAAGTCCATATTATGGCAAGAACGGCTCAAATAAGCAAAGAGAAACGACAGCCCATCATTACTTTAAGACATGAAGGTCAGTCAATACGGAACATTTCAAGAACTTTGAAAGTGTCTTCAAGTGCAGTTGCAAAAACCATCAAGCGCTATGATGAAACTGGCTCTCATGAGGACCGCCACAGCAAAGGAAGACCCAGAGTTACCTCTGCTGCAGAGGATAAGTTAATTATAGTTACCAGCCTCAGAAATTGCAGCCCAAATAAATGCTTCACAGAGTTCAAGTAACAGACACATCTCCACATCAGCTGTTCCGAGGAGACTGTGTGAATCAGGGCTTCATGGTCGAATTGCTGCAAAGAAACCAAAAAAAGTACACCAATAATAAGAAGAGACTTGCTTGGGCCAAGAAACATGAGCAATGGACGTTAGACCGGTGGAAATTTGTCCTCTGGTCTGGAGTCCAAATTTGAGATTTTTGGTTCCAACCGCCGTGTCTTTGTGAGACGCGGTGTGGGTGAACGGATGATCTCCTTGTGTATTTTCCACCGTAAAGCATGGAGGAGGAGGTGTTATGGTGTGGGGGTGCTTTGCTGGTGACACTGTCTGTGATTTATTTGGAATTCAAGGCACACTTAACCAGCATGGCTACCACAGTACTCTGCAGCAATACGCCATGCCATCTGGTTAGGTCTTAGTCCCACTTTAATTTGTTTTCCAACAGGACAATGACCCAACATACCTCCAGGCTGTGTAAGGGCTATTTTACCAAGAAGGAGAGTGATGGAGTGCTGCATCAGATGACCTCCACAATCCCCCGACCTCAAACAAATTGAGATGGTTTGGCATGAGTCGGACCGCAGAGTGAAGGAAAAGCAGCCAACAAGTGCTCAGCATATGTGTGAACTGTTGACTGTTGTAAAAGCATTCCAGGTTAAGCTAGTTGAGAGAATGCCAAGAGTTTGCAAAGTTGTCATCAAGGCAAAGGGTAGCTATTTGAAATACATTTTGATTTGTTTAAAACTTTTTTTGGTTACTACATCCTTCCATATGTGATATTTCATAGTTCTGATGTTTTCACTATTATTCTACAATGTAGAAAATAGTAAAAATAAAGAAAAACCCTTGAATGAGTAGGCGTTAGAAATGTCCTTGTTTCTGAAAGAAAATCCAAAAGAAATTGTCCATTAAAATAACATCAAATTGATCAGAAATACAGTGTAGACATTGTTAATGTTGTAAATGACTATTGTAGCTGGAAACGGCAGATTTTTGGGGGAATATCTACATAGACGTACAGAGGCCCAAACAGAAGCCTCACAAGTCCTCAACTGGCAGCTTCATTAAATAGTACCCGCAAAACACCAGTCTCAACGTCAACAGTGAAGAGGCGACTCCGGGATGCTGGCCTTCTAGGCAGAGTTGCAAAGAAAAAGCCATGTCTCAGACTGGCCAATAAAAAGAAAAGATTAAGATGGGCAAAAGAACACTGGACAGAGGAACTCTGCCTAGAAGGCCAGCATCCCGGAGTTGCCTCTTCACTGTTGACGTTGAGACTGGTGTTTTGTTGGTACTATTTAATGAAGCTGCCAGTTGAGGACTTGTGAGGCTTCTGATTCTCAAACTAGACACTCCAATGTACTTGTCCTCTTGCTCAGTTGTGCACCGGGGCCTCCCACTCCTCTTTGTATTCTGGTTAGAGCCAGTTTGCGCTGTTCTGTGAAGGGAGTAGTACACAGCGTTGTAAGAGATCTTCAGTTTCTTGGAAATTCTCGCATGGAATAGACTGACGAGTTTCAGAAGAAAGTACTTCGTTTCTGGCCATTTTGAGCCTGTAATCGAACCCTCAAATGCTGATGCTCCAGATACTCAACTAGTCTAAAGAAGGACAGTTTTATTGCTTATTTAATCAGAAGAACAGTTTTCAGCTGTGCTAACATAATTGCAAAAGGGTTTTCTAATGATCAATTAGCCTTTTAAAATTATAAACTTGGATGAGCTAACACAACATGCCATTGGAACACAGGAGTGATGGTTGCTGATAATGGGCCTCTGCACGCCTATGTAGATATTCCTTAAAGAATCAGCCGTTTCGAGCTACAATAGTCATTTACAACATTAACAATGTCTACACTGTATTTCTGATCAATTTGATGTTATTTTAATGGACAAAAAAAATGAGCTTTTCTTTCAAAAAGAAGGACATTTCTACGTGACCCCAAACTTTTGAACGGTGTATATGTATCAACAATTTCAAGCAAATCAGAGTTCATCTAAGAGATATACTGTACAGGGCATTCGGAAAGTATTATTTTTCCACATGTTGTTACGTTAGACCATTACTATAAAAAATGTTTTTCATAAGCGTAATTATTTGCCTCTCTCCTCATCACTCTTCGAACAAACTCAAATCAACAAAAAATGCATTGTATAAAATGTACATGTTATTTTTTAAAAGACTCACATTTCATTGTATAAACATTGTTTATACTAATAATTTTCTAATAAGTGCAAAATATTTATTTGAATGTACTATTATACCCAAGGCATACTAATGAGGCAACAATGCCATTCCTGACATGACCGGACAATAGCTAACTAGGCACATTAACAAAATGTGGAAAAATCAAGCGGTCTGAATACTTTCTGAATACTTTCAATCAATTATATCAATTACCCATCATTCTTTTTTTTTTTCAGGAATGAGTTTTAGGCCATAGCGCCCATCCCTAATTCTGATTGGCTGGGTTTGGTTACCCAGTTGGTGAGCCTATGCTCTCCCGGGCCCACCGATGGCTGCGCCCCTGCCCAGTCATGTGAAATCCATAGATTAGGTCCTAATGAATTCATTTAAATTGACTGATTTCCTTTATATGAACTGTAACTCAGTAAAATTGTTGAAATTGTTGCATGTTTATTTTTCTTCAGTATATATTGAAACCTAATTTCTCTGGAAATAATAATAATAATAATAGATCTGGCCTAAAAACAAGATTAAATTGACTATAGTCTAAAGACACTGATGACCAGCGCAGTGTGCTGGTCATCAGACAAAGAAGCAAGGATCTTTCCAAATAGCACTTTTTTCATGGCATCCTACAGATGTCCATGCAGGCCAGACGTTATGATTGCTTTACCGTATCAGAAAGAGCAGATTCCAAGTATTTCTAATTAACCTAAGCCAAACAACTCAACAATTTGATGGATAGTCTCTTTTTCAAAATGTAACTTTTTCCTAGAATTACCATGGCTCCGTGCGTTTCCCATGTGAGTAGACTACTGGTGACAATCAGCAATAGCCATTTGGGGAAAATATCCTTTCTATTTTCTTCTGTTATATTCCTACTGTAAAATATGTGTTGATTGTTGTAGGGCAGGGCCTATGACGTCTTCTAAATGAACATGTTGATTTCATTGGCATGGCACAGCCATAGCCTTGGCTACTACCCACTGTTAAAACCAACTCAAAACATGCTAATCTGTTCTTTTGTAATAAGATGCCTTGTGTCATGTTTTTTATTACCTTCCTAAACTAAATATGAATGGATTTATTTGTGATTGTGTATATTAACACTAGAAAGGCAGAGAGCATCATAATGACTCAAAACGAATGTAAATGTTTAATATCTCTGTCATTTTTAAAGTCATGCCCCCCTCGTCCCTGACTTTCACTAAATAAGTTTGTATAACACACTGTCGTTGTTAGAATGTTAATATCACAAACAGAACTGGAGTTATAACCAGTTTTAGGAGGGCATGTCATTGTTTGAATGGTTTTCCCCGGCCTGGTCCGCTCCTTCTCCATTAAGTGTATGTGTCGTGCCCAGTTGATAATCACCCAGATAATTGCCTCAAAACTGAACCTAAACTATAACAAAACTAATTTCACACATATATAACAGATTATATAAAAATGAAATATAGTGTGATGGGGGAGAATGGGTGAGTTGTGAAAGAAATACGGGGCGGGCCATTCTAATTATTCATCTATTCTAATTATAATCTCAAAACGATGTACCCTATATCAGTCCACTGAATCCAAGCAGTGTTATTAGTGGACTCTAAGCCTCTTTAGAGTAGGCTTCAAAGTGAGAGTGTGTGTAATTTACAATGGCAAGACCAAGACGAATGGCTGCACATGCTGCGTTAGCGTTGCTACAAGATCTGAATGAAAAGGACTCGGATGGCAGGGAAGAAATGGATCAGGACATCTCTGATGATTAGAATTCTGATTGGTGCTGAACGGCTTTCCATATCTGGGAAGGATCCATATCTGGCAGCAGGTGAGTGAATGTTGGATAATGTTTCAGATCAGGTGGCACGGCTATGTACTAGGTGAAAGGAGGAACTCACCGCTGGCCTGTTGCTGTGTTCTACAATATGCTTGACTTGGCTGCTATCAACGCACACGTGTTGTTCAAGCAGTGCATGAACAACACCATGAGCAGGAGAGACTTCATCAGGAGTCTGGCACACAGGGCTCCATGAGAGACATATGAGGGCCAAGGCAGCAGTAAAGATTCCACGCGAGCCAAATTGCGGACAGCACTCGTTGAGGAAAAACTGCAAGGTGGGCAGATGCACTCGGAACAGAACCTACAACACCTGTTTCAGCTGCAAGCGACTTGTTTGTGGGAAGTGTTGCAATCAAGTGAAAATAACAAAGATTTGTGGTGACTTTTAGGACAAGGGATAACAGCTAAATGAGATCAAACTGTTGCGTGAAGACGCACGCCATACTGTAAGCGCAAGCAAGGCCATAAATAATGTGTCCAATTACTGACAATAATATACTATTTTTGACTGCTGTCATATCGACACATATTCATTATAATGCCATTATTGCTTTTGTGCTGATTTTCACTTCTCAAGCACGCTTGGTGCTTATACTGATGTTTAGGCTACTGATATTTTTCAGATATTTTTATTTTCTTATTTGATCGTTTGTCTTGTGGTTTGGGTATTTTTATTTGTTTTGTCATAAAAAAAACGCTTCGATTGTGTTTCAAAGCACATGCTTTTTTTTCATAGTTGTAACAAAGGCACTCCAATAATAAAATGTATTTTACACTTGAAATTCTGTGCTTTTAGTGGTTTTACATTTGTACATATAGCCTACAGTAACATAAACTAATGTTCTTTCAAATATTTACATATAGTATTCTCTTACCTAAGACCTTCATAAACAGAACCAAATGACATTGGCACGAAGGGGGGTCCAACGAAGCCAGGCTTTTCTAGTTAAATGGATTTAATAGACTGGTGGCTATTGGTAATCCTTGAGTTCCAGTGGACGGCTAAGGTTCTCACTTACTGGTCGTGGCCAGACTGATATCCATGCAGGGTACATTCCTGTAAGCTCGCGAGAACCGGCGACTAGCGAGGCTAGTTAGATGATTCCGCAACCTGAAAGTAGTTTATCGACCAAGACAAACTGTAATCTATGGTTCAGTTTTCTTTAAACCAATGCTGCACATTTTAGCCACCGTTAGCTAACCATCAATGGAAGTAAGTAACATCAAGTAACATCAAACCAAATATATTGATTTGAGTTGATTTCACATGCACCTCCCTCCCCGAAGGCTATTGGCAAGACCTCCCCCGCTGTGCCAAGGACTGGGTAAAACAATACCCTAACCCCCTTACCTTCCTCCTTCTCCTAACAAAACAATGGGCATTCCTGCCATTCCTAAGGCCTCTTCCTCTCTCTAACTCAACCCATCTCATCCCCGGTGCTTTCTTCCTCTCTCTGAATGTGTCTTAAATGGCACCCTATTCCCTATAAAGTGCACTACTTTTGTCCAGAGTCCTATGGGCCCTGGTCAAAAGTAGTGCACTATAAAGGTAATAGGGTGCCATTTGGAACACATATTCTAACTCAACATATAAACTCCTCTCTTCTTGAATCTGTTTCCCAGAAGAGGACAAACCATAACTTTCTCTACCACTAATCAGACCCAGGGGGTGTGTGTTTTAGATGCAGGATTCTGCCACAGTTGAAATGTGCCCTGTCAGCGCTCAGCGGAGCAGACAGAAATCGTCTTTGTGTGTCTCAGTATGAGTGTTTCGTCTCTATGCCTTTGTCTCTCCCTTTGTGTGTGTGTGTGTGTGTGTGTGTGTGTGTTTCGTCTATTTTCATCTCTGAGCGTTTCACTTTTATGTGTGTGTGTCCTCTCTGCGTGTGGCCTGCTATAGTGATTACTGCAGCTGAGTCCTCATGGCTTCTATTAGCTGTCCCATTAAACAGGGATTCCAATGATACATGACCTCCACACACACACACACATGCACTCACACACACACACTACGACACATGCCTACAAGATGTGCGTGTCTCATGGGAAGAGGGATAGGATCTTGTCAGATCAACTGCATGTGAGAATGTGAGTGTGTGTGTGTGTGTGATCACTATCTGTGGCTGGTAAAAGGTCTTACATATATTTTAAATATACACTGAACAAAAATATAAATGCAATTTCAAAGATTTTACTGAGTTACAGTTCATATAAGGAAAACCAGTCAATTGAAAAATTCATTAGGCACTAATCTATGGATTTCATGACTGGGAATACAGATACTGTTGGTCACATATACCTTAAAAAAAAGGTAGGGGCGTGGATCAGAAAACCAGTCAGTATCTGGTGTGACCACCATTTGCCTCATGCAGTGCGACACATCTCCTTCGCATAGAGTTGATCATGCTGTTGATTGTGGCCTGTGGAATGTTGTCCCACTACTCTTCAATGGCTGTACGAAGTTGCTGGATATTGGCAGGAACTGGAACGCGCAGTCGTACACGTCGATTCAGAGCATCCCAAACACGCTCAATGGGTGACATGTCTGAGTATGCAGGCCATACTCAATGTGGCTTATGGTATAGAAATAAACATTAAATTCTCACGCAACAGCTCTGGTGGACATTCCTGCAGTCCGCATGCCAATTGCACGCTCCCTCAATACTTGAGACATCTGTGGCATTGTGTTGTGTGACACAACTGCACATTTTAGAGTGGGCTTTTATTGTCCGCAGCACAAGGTGCAGCTGTGTAATGATCATGTTGTTTAATCAGCTTCTTGATATGCCACACCTGTCAGGTGGACGGATTATCTTGGCAAAGGAGAAATGCTGACTAACAGGGATGTAAGGCAATTTGAGAGAAATATGCTTTTTGTGTGTGTGGAAAATTTCAGGGATCTTTTTATTTCAGCTCATGAAACATGGGATCAACACTTTACATGTTGAGTTTTATATTTTTGTTCAGTATATATTTTTCTTGAGTGTTGGATAGACATGGGGAGGACACACAAGAAAGTAAGGAAGAGAGATGGTAGAAGGGTGTGGGCATGATTCGAACCCATGCCAGCACTGGAACACTGGTATGTGCATTGAAGGCAGCGGCTAGACCACTCGTATGTTTTATTTTCTGGTGTGACAATGGTGATATACAGGCAGGAAACACCAACATAAAGTGTCTTAATAGGGCATTGGGCCTCCACGAGCCGCCAGAACAGCTTCAATGCGCCTTGGCATATATTCTACAAGTGTCTGGAACTCTATTGGAGGGATGTGACCCCATTCTTCCATGAGAAATGTTATCATTTGGTGTTTTGGTTATGGTAGTGAAAACACTTTCTCAGGCACCGCTCCAGAATCTCCCAGTGTCCAATTGGGTTGAGATCTGGTGACTGAGACACACAAACACACTCTTTAAACCCCCTATTCTCCTTTGAGGCCCCTCATTCAAAGTCACTGAGATGTCTTCTAGCCATGGTAGCCAAAATAATGGGCAACTAGGCATTTTTATATATGACCCTAAGCATGATGGGATGTTATTTGCTTAATTATCTCAGGAACCACACTTGTGTGGAAGCACCTGCTTTCACTAATGTGACCCTAAGCATGATGGGATCTTAATTACTTAATTAACTCAGGAACCGTGGGGGAGAGGGTTTGTCACATTGACATTTTCAACTACATCCCTTTCTTTTTAAAGAGATATAGAGAGTAAGTAAGTGAGATATAAAGAGAGAGAGAGGGGGGAGACATACATAAATACAGTTGAAGTCAGAAGTTTACATATACCTTAGCCAAATACATTTGAACTCAGTTTTTCACAATTCCTGACATTTAATCCTAGTAAAAATGTCCTGTCTTAGGTCAGTTAGGATCACCACTTTCTTTTAAGAATGTGAAATGTCAGAATAATAGTAGAGAGAATTATTTTATTTCAGCTTTTATTTCTTTCACCACATTCCCAGTGGGTCAGAAGTTTACATACACTCAATTAGTATTTGGTAGCATTGCCTTTAAATTGTTTAACTTGGGTCAAATGTTTTGGGTAACCTTCCACAATAAGTTGGGTGAATTTTGTCCCATTCCTCCTGACAGAGCTGGTGTAACTGAGTCAGGTTTGTAGGCCTCCTTGCTCGCACGCGCTTTTTCAGTTCTGCCCACAACTTTTCTATGGGATTGAGGTCAGGGTGTTGTGATGGCCACTCCAATACCTTGACTTTGTTGTCCTTAAGCCATTTTGACAACTTTGGAAGTGTGCTTGAGGTCATTGTCCATTTGGAAGACCCATTTGCGACCAAGCTTTAACTTCCTGACTGATGTCTTGGGATGTTGCTTCAATATATCCACATAATTTTCCTCCCTCATGATGCCATCTATTTTGTGTAGTGCACCAGTCCCTCCTGCAGCAAAGGACCCCCACAACATGATGCTGCCACCCCCGATGCTTCACGGTTGGGATTGTGTTCTTCGGCTTGCAAGCCTTCCCATTTTTTCCTCCAAACATAACGATGGTCATTATGGCCAAACAGTTCTATTTTTGTTTCATCAGACCAGAGGGCATTTCTCCAAAAAGTATGATCTTTGTCCCCATGTGCAGTTGCAAACCGTAGTCTGGCTTTTTTATGGCGGTTTTGGAGCAGTGGCTTCTTCCTTGCTGAGCGGCCTTTCAGGTTATGTCGATATAGGACTCGTTTTACTGTGGTTATAGATACTTTTGTACCTGTTTCCTCCAGCATCTTCACAAGGTCCTTTGCTGTTGTTCTAGGATTGATTTGCACTTTTCGCACCAAAGTACGTTCATCTCTAGGAGACAGAACGCATCTCCTTCCTGAGCGGTATGACGGCTACGTGGTCCCATTGTGTTTATACTTGCGTACTCTTGTTTGTACAGATGAACGTGGTACCTTCAGGCATTTGGAAATTGCTCCCAAGCATGAACCAGACTTGTGGAGGTCTACAATACATTTTTTTGAGGTCTTGGCTGATTTCTTTTGTTTTTCCCATGATGTCAAGCAAGTTTGAAGGTAGGTCTTGAAATACATTCACAGGTACACCTCAAATTGTCTCAAATGAGCCTATCAGAAGCTTCTAAAGCCATGACATAATTTTCTGGAATTTTCCAAGCTGTTTAAAGGCACAGTCAACTTAGTGTATGTAAACTTCTGACCCACTGGAATTGTGATACAGTGAATAATAAGTGAAATAATCTGTCTGTAAACAATTGTTGGAAAAATTACTTGTCATGCACATAGTAGATGTCCTAACCGACCTAACCGACGGAAATTTGTGGAGTGGTTGAAAGTCAAGTTTTAATGATTCCGACCTAAGTGTATATACACTTCCGACTTCAACTGTACCTTTATTTAACTAGGTCCGTGATCCTCCCCTTTTAAAATTTTCGCCTAAAATGACATACCCAAATCTAACTGCCTGTAGCTCAGGACCTGAAGCATGGAAATGCATATTCTTGATACCATTTGAACAGAAACACTTTAACAAGAAATTTGTCGAGTGGTTGAAAAATTTGTTTTAATAACTCCAACCTAAGTGTATCTAAACTTCCGACTTCAACTGTACATACACACACAGTCTCAGTAACAAACAGGGTATTGTTCTTCTGTGGACTTCACCCTTTGTGACGGAGCCCCCCGGAATGGACCTTAGTCTCCCTGCACTGATTAACTGGTGTGTGTGTGTGATGGGGGACCACAAAGTAAACAAACTGCCTGATTGCAGTCTGGTACGTAGAGAAACACACACATACTGAAGACCCATAAAGCAAACAAATATGCGCTGATTGCAGTCTGAACACAAATGGAGAGGGGGGAGAGAGTGAGAGGGGGAAGAAGGGGTGAGAGCAGGGAGAGGGGGAGGAGGGTTGAGACAGAGGGGTGTTGAGGTTGTGACTATAGTTAACCCTCTGCCTTCTGAAGAAAGCATGGTATGTAAGAAATCTAAACACACACACACAGACGCTTGAAGATTGCAGCGACGGTGGCCTCTGGAAATCCTCTTAAACCCCAGGTTCAGACTAATGTGTGTGTGTGTGTGTGTTTGTGCGAGTTCTCGATCGGAGTCTGTCTTCTCCCACTGTTCTGGATGTTGTTAAAGTGAATTTTCTTGATTTTTAAAATATTTTTTATCCCTTTCATCTCCCCAATTTCGTGATATCCAATTGGTAGTTACAGTCATGTCCCATCGCTGCAACTCCTGTACGGACCCGGGAGCCCTGGGCTGTAGTGATGCCTCAAGCACCGCAATGCAGTGCCTTAGACCGCTGCGCCATCTGGGAGGCCTCACAAGGAGTTCTATAGATTGATTTCGAATCTACAGCCTGCCTACTTCTCCCACTGCTCTCTCCTTTCTTTCTCTCCCCCTCCTCTACTCCTCTTTTCCCCTCTCTCCTATACATACCCTGCTGAGGTCTTCTCATCTCTGTTGTACAATCGCTACTCAGCAAAGGGCAAGAAAAAAACTGTCTGGCTGGATGCCACAATAACACTCATCTCTTCCTCCCTTCTTTCTCTCTAACCCTCTATTTCTCCCTTTCCATCTCTCTCTCCATTTGAGCCCCTCTGAAATGTTCTCTCTCGTTGCTTCTGCAGTTCCAAAACTGGTGTCTTCCCTTTTCTCTCCCTCCCACTCCTGCCCTCTTCCCCCCTCTCTCCCCCTCTTTCTCTCTCTCTCTCTCTCTCCATCTCTCCCTCCCCCTCAGTTCCTCTCTCTTCTTCCCTCTCTCTTTCCCTCCTGCCTCTTTCTCTCTTCTAGACAGGAAGTACCTCTGCGTATTTCCCTGTGTGGAACAATAACACTGTGGAACTCTGGGTATTATTTTAACAGCGTCCCAGTCTTTATCTGCTCCGAACATAGCTTCCTCTCTGCCTCTCTTTCTGTTTCTCTCTCTCTTCCTCTCCCCCTGAGTCACTCACAGTATTCTGCCTAGAGAGAGATAGAGGGATTGAATGGGAGTGGGGGAGGGAGGGAGGGAGGCTGGGGGAAACAAAGGCAGAGAGAGAGCTATGTTTGGTCTAAGTGACTGAAGCGAGAGACGGTGAGAGGGAGGGAGAGAGAGGGACAAGAGGGTAGATGAGGTTTGTCGGTTGTTTTTTTGGAGTCTAGGTCAGTTGAGATGGACCACAGAGAGAGAGAAGACTTTGAACACAGTCTCGTTCTGTTACTGGAGGACTGGAGGGCTGCTCCGAAGGATAGAACTTCTCCTAGAAACAGAACCTAACCCTCTTAATAGGGTTAGGACTGTTGGACTACTCCTAGAGACAGAACCAAACCCACCTAGCAAGGCCAGAGAACTGGATTAAGGAGGGAACTTCTTATCCCAACAGTTTTAATTGCCTCTTTGGAACACCACAGTGGAAATGTTATGTTGAAGACTTGATAAACAGTAGTAAGTAGCTGGACCAACTTCTTTGGGCTAAGTCCATTGTCGTCTGTGCTGGATTGAAGATCTTTGGGCATCTTTATAAGGACTGCTCTCAGACCAGTCTATGGTTGAATTAACGTTGGGCTTGACCCTGACTGTGACCCAGTAGACACGGTTCTAGGATCAGGTGTGACTAGGGCCTCTTCTGTGTGGATCCACTCTGGTAGGTTATGGACTGACTCGTGAACAGTTAGAAAGTATTGGGTGTTTGTTTCCTCTCATCATCTCATTTAGTTCTTCTCCTTTTCTCTTTTTATCCCCTACCTTCCATTAATCTTCTCCCTTCTGTGCAGTGTGTACTGTTCTACCTTCACTCCTCTTTGTGTCATTATGACTCAGAGTAAATGACCTTCAATCTAGTCTCTTTAACTTTATTCTAGTTTAGGAGTCAGTATCAGTCAGCTGTTCTAGTTTCTTCTACAACATACAGTATTATCAGTTGTTACTGTATCAGTGTTTCACGCAGTCGTACATTCACAATGTTTTATGGGTCAAAGTAACATAAATAATGTCTATACATAAACCATGGAACTTGGTTTATCTTGCTATCCATCCATCAGCCAGAGTAAAGCATTCCGCTACTGTTAGGTAGACTATGTTTATAAATAGAACTAAGGACGGTCTTGTCTTGTGAAGTTTATTTGATTTCCTGAATGTCTGACGGTGTCCGACACTGATTGGTTCCGGTCGCTAACTGGCTAATCAGGTTAACTGTGGCTTGATATGTCGGGGGCGATTAACTGTTCCTTTGTGTCTGGCTGCTTGACAAATGTAACACTAGGACTAGGTCAGTGGAACACATTCTGTCTGAGTACAGTAGAACTACATTACATCTCACATTTCTTTCTTCCATTTCAATAACTCTGTTTCATTACGTCATGTTTCACAAAGATGTCTGAGTACAGTAGATTATCTCAAAGTATACTGCAGAAGACAAAAATGAGAGATATTTGGATATCAAATATCTCTCATTTTTGTCTTCGGCAGTATATACTTCTAAATAACTTTTCTTCATGTATTTCATAGTGTAGTTCAATGTATCAGATTCTAAGTACATTATATCTCTAAATACAGTATGGGCTGGTTTTTCCAAACGCAGATTTAGTTTTCCTTTCTATATTCGCTTCTTGTTTTTTTATTTTAGCTTGGTTTTCATAGTCATCAATCATTCCAGACCCGATCTGGGCTCCATTAACAGTCCTGGGGCAAAACTAATCTTAGGTCCATTCATAGTCCTGGAATAAATTATAATAGTGTTTGTTCTATACCGTCTGGGAACTTCCAAAATCTCTCTCCCTAATTCCTGAACTATACCAAGAGGAACATTTTCAGGGAACAGACAATCATTCTGACAAGCGCACACATGGACACACACACAATCGTCCTGAGAGAAATCCAAAAGGAGCAATTTTAGGAACTATTCTGTTTACTTTAATGAATGGCCATCAATCATAAACAGAAGTATTCCGGCTTCAGTCTGTGACAGATCCTCATTCTTCCTCCATCAGGGTTTTTCCTCCTCAATATTCCCGGAATTCCTCTCAGTCAAAATTCTCTCCTGAGAGGAAAAAGTTTTCCGAGTTATTCCCGGTGCGTTATTCCAAAGTTATTAATAGCTTCAGAATAATGGGCCATTCATGAGCAGGAATCTCCTGGGAACTCACCGAAGTTTGTTCCAGGCTCCTACCTGGCATATATACACACAGTCTGCTTATGGTACTTCCTTTTGGGTGTACACAGACTTCCTTTTTGGTGTACCGACAAATCATGTTACCCCTTGTGTAGCTACTGTAGTTACATTATCCCTTTTTTTTCTATAACCTTTATTTAACTAGGCAAGTGAGTTAAGAACAAATTCTTATTTACAATGACGGCCTACAGCGGCCAAACCCGGACGACGCTGGGCCAATTGTGAACCGCCCTATGGGACTCGCAATCACAGCCAGTTGTGATACAGGGTGTCTGTAGTGACGCTTCAAACACTGAGATGCAGTGCCTTAGACCACTGCGCCACTCGGGAGCCAATCCTTCACCTGTATGTGTGTGTTCTCGCTCTCTCTCCAGACGCAGTGTACCTGTGATCAGGCCTCACGCGTGGCACCTGGCCAAGCTTTCATCAACGGAGTTCCCCCACAGTTCTACCCCTGTCCCCCCTCCTACCCCCGTCCCCCCTCCTACCCCCCCTTCCCCCCCATCTGCCATGCAGCTCCATCCTGGGCCCTACACACTACCCTGGCACTCTACAGCAGACAACAGGTAACATACACACACAGATGCATATATACATACACACACACACACACACACTGGGCCCTATACACTACCCTGGCACAGCAGACAGCAGGTAATGGTAATTTATATTGGGAAGATAGGGGACAACTAAGTACCCTGGCTTATATGTGAATTAGTGTTTAGAGCAGTCTGTCCCATTCTATCCGATTCCCCCTGCGAATCTTGTCTCCCAACCTGCTATCAAGCTACGTTTGCACACGCCACATTTGTGTGTGTATCTGATAATCATAATACTGAATGAATCGTGAATAATGATGAGTTAGAAAGTTACAGAGGGTAAAACATACCGCCAAGACATGCTAACCTCCCCTTTTATTGGTAATGGCGAGAGGTTAGCATGTCTTGGGGGTATGATCTTTGACCCAATGTAACTTTCTCACTCATAATTATTCACGATTCATTCAAGATTATCCATAATTATGGTAGCATCAACATTAATGTAGAAGTGCTTAGAAACATATTGTATTCTTATTTACAATAGTGACTCCAAATTCACACAATACATTATTTACCATTAATTTCTATTGGGCACAAAACAATCTGAAACACAACCAAAACGAACTGCAAATGCATCCAACAAGTTTGTAGAGTCACACGGTTTATTATAGTCATTGTGTGCTAGGAATATGGGACCAAATACTAAACTTTTGACTACTTGATTTATAACAATCTTTAGGGATGTCAATCATTTTGACTGTTTTGAGAAGAATTATTATCACTTGTTAAACAAAATCTCTTTCTCTGAGCAATTGTGTTAGTATAAAATAATATAATTTCCCAAAATAATTTCGAACCCCTGTGTGTGTGTGTGCGCGAGCATGTGTGTGCGTATCTGAGCTGTGTGTGTGTGCATATCTGAGCTGTGTGTGTTTGAGGCTGGGTACACAGTCTTGTAGGAGTGTATTGTTGGGCAGACCAGACCAGGGGAATTTTGTCCCTGTGACGTGTTTCCGAAGACACACACTCACTCGCGAGCACACAGTGCAGACTAAGGGTATTTTGACCTGTGACCTGTTTCCAAAGACTAACAATCATCAGGAAGCTTAGTGACCTCATCGTGTTCTAAAGTCAATAGCATCACGCCGGATAACAGGGGTATTTTCAGACAGGCATCGATTCATGCATTCCTCACTGGCTAATCACTCAATGGTAGGACCCCCAAACTATCAAAATGGCTTTTATCAAAGTTTATTTGTCACGTGCGCCGAATATAACAGGTGTAGACCTTACAGTGAAATGCTTACTTACAGGCTCTAACCAATAGTGCAAAAAAAAGGTATTAGGTGAACAATAGGTAAGTAAAGAAATAAAACAACAGTAAAAAAAGAAAGGCTATACACGGTAGTGAGGCTATAAAAGTAGCGAGGCTATAAAAGTAGCGAGGCTACATACAGACACCGGTTAGTCAGGCTGATTGAGGTAGTATATGTACATGTAGTTATGGTTAAAGTGACTATGCATATATGATGAACAGAGTAGCAGTAGCGTAAAAAAGGGGTTGGCGGGTGGTGGGTGGCGGGACACAATGCAGATAGCCCGGTTAGCCAATGTGCGGGAGCCCTGGTTGTCGGCCCAATTGAGGTAGTATGTACATGAATGTATAGTTAAAGTGACTATGCATATATAATAAACAGAAAGTAGCAGCAGCGTAAAAAAGAGGGGTTGGGGGGGCGGTGGCACAATGCAAAAAGTCTGGGTAGCCATTTGATTACCTGTTCAGGAGTCTTATGGTTTGGGGGTAAAAACTGTTGAGAAGCCTTTTTGTCCTAGACTTGGCACTACGGTACCGCTTGCTATGCGGTAGTAGAGAGAACAGTCTACGACTGGGGTGGCTGGGGTCTTTGACAATTTTTAGGGCCTTCCTCTGACACCGCCTGGTGTAGAGGTCCTGGATGGCAGGCAGCTTAGCCCCAGGGATGTACTGGGCCGTACGCATTACCCTCTGTAGTGCCTTGCAGTCAGAGGCGGAGCAATTGCCATACCAGGTAGTGATGCAACCAGTCAGGATGCTCTCTATGTTGCAGCTGTAGAACCTTTTGAGGATCTCAGGACCCATGCCAAATCTTTTTAGTTTCCTGAGGTGGAATAGGCTTTGTCGTTCCCTCTTCACAACTGTCTTGGTGTGTTTGGACCATTCTAGCTTGTTGTTGATGTGGACACCAAGGAACTTTAAGCTCTCAACCTGCTCCACTACAGCCCCGTCGATGAGAATGGGGTTGTGCTCGGTCCTCCTTTTTCTGTAGTCCACAATCATCTCCTTAGTCTTGGTTACGTTGAGGGAGAGGTTGTTGTCCTGGCACCACACGGCCAGGTCTCTGACCTCCTTCCTATAGGCTGTCTCGTCGTTGTCGGTGATCAGGCCTACCACTGTTGTGTCGTCTGCAACCTTAATGATGGTGTTGGAGTCGTGCCAAGCCATGCAGTCGTGGGTGAACAGGGAGTACAGGAGGGGACTGAGCACGCACCCCTGGGGAGCTCCAGTGTTGAGGATCAGCGTGGCAGATGTGTTGCTACCTACCCTCACCACCTTGGGGCGGCCCGTCAGGAAGTCCAGGATCCAGTTGCAGAGGGAGGTGTTTAGTCCCAGGATCCTTAGCTTAGTGATGAGCTTTGAGGGTACTATGGTCTTGAACGCTGATCTGTAGTCAATGAATAGCATTCTCACATAAGTGTTCCTTTTGTCCAGGTGGGAAAGGGCAGTGTGGAGTGCAATAGAGATTGTATCATCTGTTGATCTGTTTGGGCGGTATGCAAATTGGAGTGGGTCTAGGGTTTCTGGGATAATGTTGTTGATGTGAGCCATTATCAACCTTTCAAAGCACTTCATGGCTACGGACGTCAGTGCTACGGGTCTGTAGTCGTTTAGGCAGGTTGCCTTTATGTTCTTGGGCACAGGGACTATGGTGGTCTGCTTGAAGCATGTTGGTATTACAGACTCAATCAGGGACATGTTGAAAATGATGAGACATATTCTCTCTGCATAACAGGACAATGGCATGTAACTCCCAGAACATGTGGACAAAGAGGGGAAGACTGTTAATAAGCAGAATGTGTGTGTGTGTGTGTGTGTGTGTGTGTGTGTGTGTGTGTGTGTGTGTGTCTGTCTGTGACTTCCTTTGGGATGTACCGTCAAAAGTTCCATAAACGTTAAACAACCCCTTAAATAGCTAATCAAGACCTGAAACAAAGGCTGACAGTCTGACTCGAGTCCAACTAGATGACTATGATTGTGTGTGTGCCTGCCTGCCTGCAGTACGGCTGTGTTTGTGTGTGTGCGTATGTGTGTAGTGTATGTGTGTCCGCTCTAATTCACTATAGAGTTGTTATTCCTGTCATGTTCTTTATCATCCCCTGATGGAACGTTCGGGAGGGAGGGGATGCCATTTCCTCTGGTTACGACATAATTTCCTGTCGCCCTCTCTACCCACGATGCAGCAGTAATCCCTGACTGCTTAAAGAAGCTACCGTTCAATCTGCTCTTTTTTCTTTTCCTCCTTACAAATCCTTCAGAAACACATGGTAGAGGTAGATCTATGAATAGGAATACAGTAAGGCAGATGAAATCAAGTAGTATATCCTATGCTTCTCTTACTTTACCATTTAGACTAGTGCACATATAGAAGAGATTCAGCTTCAGTAGGCCTACTTCTTAAGATGTAAATAATGTAGCATCTGGTATATGTCGGGTAAAGGACCAAAATATGACTTGTATTCATGATAATACTATTTACTTAACAGAAATTAGTAATCACTCATTTTTGTCTCCCTTCCTCTCCCCCACCCTCTCCCCTCCTCTTTACAGTGATCTGTCTATCCAGTGGAACCAGCTCTCCAGACACTACGCTACAGACAGAAGCAGTTCCCTAGGTAGCATGGACAGCCTTGACCCTCCTAGCAGCCAAGTGTACTACGATTCCCATAATTCCCCAGTGGACCCGGCCATCTTCAACAATAAGAGAGACTATGATTCCCACAATTCACCAGTGGGCCCTGCTATATTCAACAATAAAAGAGACTCTGCCTATAGCTCTTTCTCAGCTAGTTCTAATATGTCAGACTATACTGTCTCATTAAGGCCCGGTGAGGCCTGTTCTATGGAGAATATCCTCCAGAGCCTTGGGCCAGGGGGACCCGCCTGCCGGGTTCATGCCTGTGGCAATACACCATCCCTGGGGAGGGAGTCAGGCGAGGCCCAGGCTGAGACCGGTACCTCGGCCCTACTACTAAAGTCGAGGTCGCTGACCAGGCCAAGAGTGAGGCAGCCGGAAGCGAAGGAGAGACCATCTTCGTACTGTTTTGAAGAGGAGAGGAGAGAGGGGAGAGGGGAGAGGGGTGGAGGAGGAGGGGAGAGGGGGGCTTCAAGTCCCCCCCTTCCTCCAACCAGGAAGGACAGTTTTAGGGCCACGAGGGGTCGCTTGGGGATTACAGATGTCAAAGATCAACGATGCGTCTCGGCCCCCGTCGGAATTCCCAGCCTCTTCCGTTGCCATGCCGAGGACGATGATGACGATCCTCAAAACGTTCCGGTTGTTCCCAGCAGGAACGGCTATCCCGCTCCTTGCAAGACGTCAAAGGCAGAGGGAGACATGGGAAATGGGAAAAGGAATGGGGTTGGGAATTTTAAAGGAGATTCTTTGGAGCAATACTACACCCTCATCTCAAAAAAAAAAGATTCTCGTATGAATAAGAACTCAGAGATCCAGGAGATCCACCCATACTCCCTCCACCTCCCTGCCCTAGAGAGAAGCTCCTCTTCCTCCATCCCCGGCTCCAGCTCCCTACCTCCAGACAGCTCCATAGATCCAGACCCCCCAGGTGAGGCCAACCACCTCCCCCAGAACAAGCACGGCTCATCGGGTCTCTACAGACAAAGCGTCCCTAAGGAACTCTTATCGCAGCTACGTCATCTAGAGTTTTCCAGTGACCCTTCGGACCGTAGCTCCGTCTCCCCCTCCAGCTCCCAGTGGTCTCACTCCCCCCTTAACCCCTCCAGGGAGGACCTAGGAGGGGATATAGGGAGTCACAACGCTTCCCTCCTCCTCCTCCAGCAGAACCAGGGAGAGTGGGAAGGAAGGAGTCAATGCTCTACCCCAGGATCGGTGGACACTGATGGGATTGGGGAGGCAGGAGAGGTGAGTGTGGTGGTTTGGGAGAGTAGGGAGGTGGTAGCGGCTGCTGGAAATCTCCTCTCCCCCATCCAGGTCCAACACCCCTGGGGTAGGCCGGTGAGTGTTCCAGGGTCAGGGGAGTCCTCTGGAGATTGTACACAGAGAGAGGTGAGCTCTGAGCGGGAGACCGCCTTTGGGCCTCTCAGTGCTGCAGCCAGTGTGGACAGCCTACTGGAGGGAAATCATAGAGGAGGAGGAGGAAGAAGGGATGATAATGAAGGAGAGGTGCTGATGAAGAAACCCAGGAGTCACCGTTCGTCCCGGGCACGCCGTCGCAGTGAACGCTTCGCCACAAACCTCCGAAACGAGATCCAGCACAAGAAGGCCCAGCTGTCCATGAGCAAAGGCCCAGGAGGGTTGCTCTACAGCGGGGAGACAGTTGAGGAAGAAGAAGGTCCAGACCTGGAAGTCCAGGACCTCCAGAGGGAAGAAGCTGAGGACGTCAATCCGCCTGCCAAGGAGAGCAGCTCCCAAGGCGTGTACACCTGTTCCGATGTCAGCCTCTCAGCTCCAGCTCCTGGAAGTCTGAACAGACTATCCTCTTCTTCCACCCCCCAGCTCCACCAGCCTTCCCTATCCCTAGATTCAGCTCTACAACCCCCCAGGGATGAAGACCCTGAAGCACCAGAGAACCAAGTTCAAGCTACAAAATCATCCAGGACACCCCAGAGGTTTGACCCAACAATGCCCAGCTGGGGTATGGGTATCCAGGTTGTGGAGGAGCTAGCTCCAGCCGGTAAGTCCCGCCGATGGAGATGGACACCCGAACATAAACTCCAACCAGAAATCAACACTGACCGACGGGGGGAGAGGTTCGGAGTGGCCTTGGGGGTGTCCGGACGAGGGAGGGCATCCTCTGCCTCCTCTTCTTCTTCCACCACTTGTTCTTCCCACACTGAGGAGTCTGATATTCTACCTTTCGCGGACCGCTGTAAGTTCTTTGAGGAGACTAGCAGGAGTATATTGGTGTCAAATTTGCCAGGTTTGACGAGTCGACGGCAGAGGCCAGATAGACATGAGAGGCAGCCTCATCCGTCGATGCTGGAGAACCAAGGAGGGGGCTATGGACAGGGACAAGCCCAGAGGAGGTACTCCTACCAGGGTGGATTCCAGCGAGAAAGTCCCCTTTTGATTAGTACCATGGAGGCCCGGAGACAATCAGTTAGTGGGAACAGGGAGAGAGAGAAGGAGAGGGAAAAAGGGAGGGAGATTGAAAGGGAGGAAAGAGCAAGAGAGAGGGAGAGGGAAAGAGAGGAGAGGGCGACAGAGAAGGAGAGGTTGTTGGAGAGGGAGGAAATGGTAAGGGAGAGGGAAAGAGAAGAGAGGGCCAGAGAGAGAGAGATGGCACTTGAAGGGGAAAGGGAGGAAGAGAGACAAAGAGAGGAAAGGGCTAGACTGAGAGAGCTGGAGATGGAGAGAGAAAGGGAGATAGAGAGGGAACAAGATAGTGAGATGGAGAAAGAGAGACAAAGTGAGAGAGAGAGGAAAATAGAGAGGGAGAGAAAGTCACTCAGTTCAGCTCAGGATCTCTATGCCAGTCAATACCAACCCCATGCCTACCCCCAGCCACACTCCTACTCTCATCCCCAAACCCAGATTGAGGCCCCTCGTTCAGCCTTCCACCCGGTCAACACCGCTCTCCTCCAGGACAACCAGGCTCTTCACCAGGGGTTTCCACCACAGAGCTACACACCAACAGAGGCAAGTATAGGTTACTGTTACACAATACTTAGACACACTCACACACACACACGCACAGGTTTATTTCAGATTAAGGCCTTTGGTTCAACGCCAAGGTTTTTTACAGTATCTGGAGATGTCGAACAGTGTTTAATAGGTCCAGATGTGAATGAGGATGTAATATATTGAAGCTTGCTTAGCCTTGCCTAAAGCACCCTAAGGGAGGAGGATGGTTGGCCAATATAAGAGGATATAAAGACACACACCCACTAGAGGGGTTTTTATCAACTGAATAGTGCATTTTATTATTCATCTCTTGTCACTCAGTTAGCTGTCTGTCCTCCAAGTTGAGTTTTGGAAAAAGGTTTCATATTTTACACATTCAAAGCTTCTAAAAGGGTTCCATTGTTCTAATAGTTCCTCCTCTTTGTTCCAGAAGCTTAAATTTCCCACATTATCATCACTTATATAACTTTTTAAAGTAGGTAATGAGCGTTGGTGTCAACAAGCATTATTCTTTAAAGCGGATCCTTGGGCGAGCAAGCGACATTCCTGCTTCTCTCCCTGTCTGCCTGTGAATAACTTGGCCGATGTGTTCCACAGGAATATCCTGCTGCGTCTCGACCGTTACCGCGGGAACAGACACAGATCAACAGGAAGTTCAACCTGACCGAGAGGTATGTCATTTCCTGTCCACCTCCTGTCTCTGTGTGTCCCCCAAATGGCAACCTATTCCCTGTGGGTTCTGGTCAAAAGTAGTGCACTATGTAAAATATAGGGTACTATTTCAGATGCAGAATCTGTCTCCACACTCCGCTTTAAGAGAAAGAAACAAAAATAAATAGACAATTAAATAAATAATGTGTCCCAGTAGACTTCCTCTTTGGCCTGATTGCTCTCTTTCTTGCTCTACCCCCCTTCTCTCTCCCTCTCTCAGGGACTACCCCCGGTACAGATGTGATTCATCCACCGGGCCACCAAATTGTGCTATAACAGTATCACCTGACTACCACCACCACCAGCAAGTCTCCCAAAGTGGAGGTTGTTGGAGTGGCTTGCTGTCTGCCTGTAGTATGGACGAGGAGGACCATCACCAGACGTCTATGGTGGTTAACCCCACATCATATTCATCTTCATCACTACTACGAAGCAGGGCCATGTCCGAGAACGATCTACACTTTGGCTCCACCTACCGCCGGGCTTCCCCCTCGGTTGCTATGGCGACACCACTGTCCGAGCTGGAGGAGGGAGGCGGGATCGAAGGAGGAAGAGTGGGAGTGGGAGGGGGAGGAATTAGGGGAGCGGCTAACAAAAATAAGTCACTACCCCCTCCGAGGCCACCTCCCCCCAAATGGGAGCAGTTCCACCGCAGGAGAGCTTCCCACCACACCCTCTTCGCCTCTCCTCTCTCCTCCACCTCTGCTTCTTCATCTGTCCATCCATTGGTAAACCCCAACCCCCCTCCTCTCCCTCTCATACCACCAGAGGGTCCCACCTCTCACCCCAGTCACCCTGAAAAGAGTGAAATGACGCGTCATCGCTCCTACAGCCTCCCGCCCCAGAGGGAGGAGCTAGAGGGGTGCCAGCGCTGCATCAGAAGCCAAGTCCAGGAATGCCGCTTTTCCCAGGCTCCGCCTAGTCCAGGGTTCACACACACGGCCTTCCGGCCGGTGGCCCCACCCCAAAGAGAGAAAGACACTCCCCCTCGCTACAACGACACACTGCCGCCATCAGAGAGGTGTGTCAGGTGAGATGGAGACTTAGAGGCACGACACACAAATGTGTCAGCACTTATACTACTCACTACTCTACAGAGTGTCTATATGTGGGTTTCTGCATGTGAAACACTATGTAGTCAGAGCCATTTATACATCTTATTATATTATTATTATTAATAAAGCGGAGCCAGTTCAGAAGGGAAACCTGGTGGCGTCAGCTGATTGCTGCGAGTCTGGTGGTGTCAGCTGATTGCATCAGCAGACATTGCACCAATTTGATTCACACTACTTACATGCGGTCTATTTAAGTTGACCAGTTCTACACATGCTTCCTCAATGGCGGATGTCATGTGCTGGTGTCTCTTGCTGCCGTTGCTGCTTTAACTAGCTGTTACTCGCTATGCTTGCTGTTTCTGATATCCCACCACCACCACCCCCAGCATCCACCTGTCTGAGTTCTGTGTTTCTTCCTTCAGGGCATTTGACATTTCATATTGTGCTCACTGCCTATAGATATATTATCATCTTCATATGACGCTTCGCTCTGGCAGTGAGCTACCCTGAAGGAGCAAAACCAAGACTATGCATTATCTTTTCTAATAAATGGTTAAACGTGCATGTGGTGTTTCCTTTCTGAATTATTATTATTATTATTATTATAGCACCTCCACTTAACATGACGTAACACACACCTGTTTAACTGTATATTATATGTCCCTCTGCAGGTTGTGCAACATGGAGGGCCAAGATTGTCCTGCTGTATTGAAGCCTATCTCTCATAGACAGCAGAGGGCCAGGGCTGAGTGGGAGAGAACTCCGTCTCCCAGAGTGCATAGTGTCTCAGGTCCACTCACCATAGAGAATGGTGTTATCTCACCAGAGTCCTACTTCGCTATGAGCTATGAACAACAACAACAGTTACAGCAGAATAGAAGATTGCAGAATCACCCCCACAACAATAACAACAGTATGTAACGCCATACAATTCTGTAAAGCACTTTGTGACAACTGCTGTAAAAAGGGTTTTGTAAAATATGATTCAGTGATTGATTGATTGATTGATTCCCATTCCAGAGCTGGAATTGGAACAAGAATTATTGGAACTGGAACCGGAATCCGATTTTGGCCCGAGCCCCGCCCAGAGCTTGGATCAGGAAGTGGACATCCCCATGGAAACAGATATCGATGACTCCCAGGAGAAGGGGCTTCCAGAGGATGAAGAGCCAATTAGGACAGAGCTACAATGTTTCGCCCTGCCCGTCACGGTGTGTAACATGCCACACTGTGCTGCTAGGGTGTAGGGTGAAGTTGCCCATAAGGTCAGGATGTGGGGAGAGGAAACTAATGCTAGATCTGTACCTAAGGGAACCTTAAACCCGGAGCTTAATGCTAACCTATAGAACTATACTGGACTAGAACTAAACTAGTGAACCTCTGCTTTGCAAACAAACGTGACCACCTGCTTGACAACATACTGGCCAGTTGCGCCACCAGAAAGCTAGCAATTTGGCGACGCGAGTTGAGACATCTCAAGGCATTTTAAGCTGTGGAGTGAGCTTACCGGTACAGTCTTACCTCCGTTGCAGGTGCTGGAGACTGACATCGACACGCTCCCTGATCAGGAGGCCTTGCCAGCGGGTAGGATGACACTGGATAATGGGTCTCTGGATGGAGAAATGGAGGACCAGGGGATGAGGACCAGAGAGGAACTCATGGAGGAGCTGTTTCCCCAGAGCATTGAGGGCGAGGCGGGCACAGAGAGCTGGAGAGGGGCCTACCGTAGCCCCAACCTGGAGCACAATACAGGCAGCCTGGATAGGTGAGTGCGTGTGTGGGTTATGTGTATTTCATATTTTTTGTTTTACATAGATCCTGAATTTAATCAACTCTATCCTTACCTCTCTCCTTTCCTCTCCTCTACCACCCCTTCTCTCCTCTCCTCCTCCTTTATCCAGGCGTTCTGGTGCCAGCTCCAGTTGTTCGTCCTACTACTCTACCTCAGCAGCCAAAGCTCAGCTCCTCACTCAGATGAAAGACTACTGCTCAGACACTAGAGACACTGATGATGATGATGATGAACTGTCTTACAAGGTACACACACACAACACACGTGCACACTCATTTATGATAAATCCTAGCTTGTATACTGAACACACACACACACAGGATCAATGCTGACTGGAACTGACTTTGCTCTCTGTAACACTCTCTACCTAACCTTCCTTTACTCCCTCTCTCCCTTCTTCCCCCCCGGATTCCCCCTCCCTCTGTCTCCCCCCTTTACAGAGACAGTTGATGGAGAGTCTACGTAAGAAGCTAGGAATTCTGAGAGAGGCACAGAGAGGTCTACAGGAGGATATACGGGCTAACGCACAGCTGGGAGAGGAGGTATGTATAGTACACACACACATATACAGTGCATTCGGTAATCAGGTAACCCTTAACATTTTCCACATTTTGTTATGTCACAGCTTTATTAAAAAATTCATTAAATAGTTATTTTTTCGCTCATCAATACATACACATTACCCCATAATGACAAAGCAAAAACTGTTGTTTTTTTTCATATATTTTTGCTAATTAATTCAAAAGAAAAAATGAAAATATCACATTTACTTAAGTATTCAGACCCTTTACTCAGTACCTTGTTGAAGCACCTTTGGCAGCGATTACAGCCTCGACTCTTGGGGATGACGCTACAAGCTTGGCACACCTGTATTTGGGGAGTTTCTCCCATTCTTCTCTGCAGATCCTCTCAAGCACTGTCAGGTTGGATGGGGAGCGTTGCTGCACAGCTATTTTCAGGTTTCTCCAGAGATGTTCGAACGGGTTCAAGTCCGGGCTCTGGCTGGGCCACTCAATACATTCAGAGACTTGTCCGGAAGCCTCTCCTGCCTCTCCTCTCCTCCCCCAGTCCCTGACGCTTAAAGATCCCCACAGCATGATGCTGCCACCACAGTGCTTCACCATAGGGATGGTTTCAGGTTTTCTCCAAGACACTTGGCATTTAGGCCAAGGAGTTCAGTCTTGGTTTCATCAGACCAGAGAATCTTGTTTCTTGTTTCTCATGGTCTGAGAGTCCTTTAGGTAGCCTTTAGGTAACTCCAAGTGGGCTGTGATGTGCCTTTTACGGAGGAGTGGCTTCTGTCTGGACACTACCATGGAGTGCTACAGAGATGGTTGTCCTTCCGGAAGGTTCTCCCATCTCAACAGAGGAACTCTGGAGCTCTGTCAGAGTGACAATTGGGTTCTTGGTCACCTCCCTGACCAAGGCCATAAAATCTAACTGCTCCTCCTCTCCTCTTCTCCCCTCTAGGTTGAGAGCCTGGTGCTAGCGTTCTGTAAGCCCAATGAGGTGGATAAGTTCCGGATGTTTATCGGGGATATGGATAAGGTGGTCAGTCTGCTTCTATCTCTCTCCGGACGGCTACTCAGGGTTGAGAGCTCACTGGACAACCTGGAGCCCGAGACTGGACACTATGAGAGGGTGAGGAAAGAAAGAAAGAAATAATTAGAAAAAGTACAACCTTAAAACAAACGTTGTTCTTTCCCTCCCCCCTCTTTCCTTCCTTCCCTCCCTCCCTCCCTCCCTCCATAGCTCCCCCTCCTGGAGAAGAAGCGTCAGCTCCTGGTGCAGCTGTCGGAGGCCCAGGACCTCAAAGAACATGTAGACCGACGGGAGCAGGTTGTGGGAAGGGTGCTAAGACGATGCCTCTCCCCAGAACAGGTACACACACACACTGTCTTCGCATTGCTCCAACCATTCCAACTTCCAACCTCTGTGTGTGGTGTGTTTGTCTTTCTGAAGGTTTGGGATGAAGCAGAAGTAAAATGTATCTTGGACCATGTGTACAGCTGGGCAGTAAAGTCATCTTTATCTTCTTGATCCACAGCATCGTGACTACAGTCATTACGTCAAGATGAAGGCAGCATTGCTGGTGGAACAGAGGCAGCTGGAGGACAAGATCAGGCTGGGAGAAGAGCAGCTAAGAGGCCTACGGGAGAGTCTAGGGTTGGGATTAGGGATGTCCATGGGATATGGGCACTACTAAACCCCAACCAAGAGACCTGAAAGCTGGGCAAATGGATGGGGTATCAACACTATTGAGAGAAAGTGAACAAGGACAGTTGGAGCAGTTAAGAACCTTAAGGGAGAGTCTGGGGTGTGGATGGGGATTCCCATGTTGATGGGGTATGGACACTATTGAGAGAACTAACCCTAATTTAAAGGAGAATTTTGCTTTTTAAAAAACAGCTCTCTATTCCAGACACTTTTTTTGCGATTTCACTTGTTTTTGAGAAACTTACCCCAACCAGTGATTCACTTCCTCATTGTTGTTGTGCAATACGGGGGGGGCTCTGAAAAAACATGAACAAATGCTCCAAAAACACCCAAATACGGCCTTTTAGAAATGGGAAACGTGAAATTGTGTCATTCCAAACTTTATCCAAAACGTTATATTCCATTTTGTGTGGAAATTAATCGCTGGATGGGGTAAGTTTCTCAAAAACAAGTGAAATCGCAAAAAAAAGTGTATTGACCGTTCTATAAGATGCCATTTACAGTTGAAGTCAGAAGTTTACATACACCTTAGCCAAATACATTTAAACTCAGTTTTTCACAATTCCTGACATTTAATCCTAGTAAAAATTCCCTGTTTTAGGTCAGTTAGGATCACCACTTTATGTTAAGAATGTGAAATGTCAGAATAATAGTAGAGAGAATGATTTTTTTCAGATTTTATTTCTTTCATCACATTCCCAGTGGGTCAGAAGTTTACATACACTCAATTAGTATTTGGTAGCATTGCCTTTAAAATGTTTAACTTGGGTCAAACATTTCAGGTAGCCTTCCAAAATCTTCCCACAATAAGTTGGGTGAATTTTGGCCCATTCCTCCTGACAGAGCTGGTGTAATGGAGTCAGGTTTGTAGGCCTCCTTGCTTGCACACGCTTTTTCAGTTCTGCCCATACATTTTCTATAGGATTGAGGTCAGGGAATTGTGATGGCCACTCCAATACCCTTGACTTTGTTGTCCTTAAGCCATTTTGCCACAATTTTGGAAGCATGCTTGGGGTAATTGTCCATTTGGAAGACCCATTTGAGAACAAGCTTTAACTTCCTGACTGATGTCTTGAGATGTTGCTTCAATATATCCACATAAATTTCCTTCCTCATGGTGCCATCTATTTTGTGAAGTGCACCAGTCTCTCCTGCAGCAAAGCACCCTCACAACATGATGCTGCCATACCCGTGCTTCACGGTTGGGATGGTGTTCTTCGGCTTGCAAGCCTCACCCTTTTTCCTCCAAACATAACGATGGTCATTATGGCCAAACAGTTCTATTTTTGTTTCATCAGACCAGAGGACATCTCTCCAAAAAGTACGATCTTTGTCCCCATGTGCAGTTGCAAACCGTAGTCTGGCTTTTTTTATGGCGGTTTTGGAGCTGTGGCTTCTTCCTTTCAGGTTATGTCGATATAGGACTCGTTTTACTGTGGTTATAGATACTTTTGTACCTGTTTCCTCCAGCATCTTCACAAGGTCCTTTTCTGTTGTTCTGGGATTGATTTGCACTTTTCGCACCAAAGTACGTTCATCTCTAGGAGACAGAATGCGTCTCCTTGCTGAGCGGTATGACGGCTGCATGGTCCCATGGTGTTTATACTTGCGTACTATTGTTTGTACAGATGAATGTGGTACCTTCAGGCATTTGGAAATTGCTCCCAGGGATGAACGAGACTTGTGCAGGTCAACAATTGTTTTTCTGAGGTTTCTGAGGCTGATTTCTTTTAGATTTTACTATGATGTCAAGCAAAGACGCACTGAGTTTGAAGGTAGGCCTTGAAATACATCCACAGGTACACCTCTAATTGACTCAAATGATGTCAATTAGCCTATCAGAAGCTTCTAAAGAAATGACATAATTTTCTGGAATTTTCCAAGCTGTTTAAAGGCAAAGTCAACTTAGTGTATGTACATTTCTGACCCACTGGAATTGTGATACAGTGAATTTAAGTGAAATAATCTGTCTGTAAACAATTGTTGGAAAAATTACTTGTGTCATGCACAAAGTAGATGTCCTAACCGACTTGCCAAATTTATAGTTTGTTAACCAGAAATTTGTGGAGTGGTTGAAAAACAAGTTTTAATGACTCCAACCTAAGTGTATGTAAACTTCCGACTTCAACTGTACATCAACATAATATTTGGTTGTATAAAGAAAAGCTAATTTCTCCTTTAAGGAATCTTTAGAGACGGGTTGATGGTGTTAGGGATGTATGTGGGATTCATTCACTATTGAGTGAAAACCACCCTAACCAGGGAGACCCTAAAGTGGGGTAGATGGGGTTAGGGATGGGGAGCCATGGAATGTCTATGGGGAATGGGAACTATGGTGAGACAGGCAACCTACACAAGGAGACCCTAGAGTGGGGTACATTAGGATGGGGGTGGGGTATGGACACTATTGAGAGAGAGCCAACCCAACCTAAGGAGAGCCTGGAGGGCTATGGTAGAGTTTAAGGTTAGTGATAGGGCTGAGGGATGTCCATGAAGTATGGGAACTGTAGGGAGACAGCCATCCCACACATGGAGGCCCTAGAGTTGAGTTAAGAGGGATGGGGTTAGAGTTGGGGATGGGATATGGGCGCTACTTCCTAAAACACTACTTTTCCTGACACCAACATCTACACTGTGTTAAACAGAGGTGGCCATTTAAAACCCCACAAGAGAATGCATTAAGGCTGCACTTGGCAGTATTTGCCCATTAAGAAATACACACCTACTCTTTGGTGTTAGACACACTGGTACACCCAAGAGTAACAACTATCTTTCACTTTCCAAATGTAACCTCACAATCGCATACTCCATGCACTACAAAACGAGGCCAAAGAATAAGTTGTTGTTTAGTGTGTGTGTTACTGAACAAGACTGGAGAAAGTATTTATTTATTTATAACTCCGTTGAGCAATACTGACAGGGAGAATTTGGGGTGCTAGACGAGAGTATTTTCATTAAACTGTTGGGGAGTGCATTGAATACATAGAAATGGATAAAAGGTGCATGTGCCAAAAAGCTGCCCATGCTGTCACATAAACCATTATTGCAAATAAAAGCCCTCTATCCAATTCTATGATTGCATATAACCCTATTACAGTAATGTGTCCAGAAATGGAGAGAGACAGCTGCTTCTCTCCACTCTCATTATAACACTATACTAGCCTGAGTGCCAGTCTGTTTGTGCTATCATGCTAACTCCTTAACGCTTATTGTCATAATGACAGAGATAGAGTTTGCCAAGAGCACTAACAGATTTGGGGCCTGGATATCCCTATACTCCATAACTGCATCACATCACTGCATTGACACCTCCAAAAATCTACACTACCACACTACCACACCACGCCTTAGATTGTGTATATTGGTGTAGGGTGAAGTTTACCCTAGACAATGATCCTGGGTCAGTTTAGCATTTCCCCCACTAATGGTTAAGGTTAAAATAGGGGGAGGGGAAGCTGATCCTAGTAAATTTCACCCCGGAGCCCTAACATTACCACACCATGTCTTACGGTGTGTATATGCATTCATTATTATTGTGTATATTAAATGTTGTGTATAGAAGTGATATTCATGTGTTATAACTGGAATCGATCATTGTAGTGTAAATATGTCATGAGAAGTTATGTCATTCATGTATATACGTCATATGGTTCATCATATGAATTAATCCTAATATAATACGTGCCAATAAAAATAAAAAATACTTAGTTTTTATTACATTTTGGGGGGATTTTTTGGGGCACGTATTGTATTAGGATTAACTTTGCCATATGACGTATATATGCCATATGACGTGTATATATGGCATAACTTCTCATTTATATATATATATATTATTGTCTGTTTGACCAAAAACATGCATGCATGCAGACCATATCTTTTTATTTTATTTTTATTTTTGCAAGACAGCTATGTCTTACTATACTTGTGAGGACTTTTTGGGGACCAACAATTCCCATTCAAAATCCTATTTCCTTAAACCTAACCTTAACCCCTAATCCTAACCTCTAATCCTAAAATAGCTAATGAGGACTGGCAAAATATCCTCACTTCCTTGAATTCTAGTTGGTTGGACTTCTGGTACTCACAAGTATAGCAAAACGTGTGCACACACACACACACTCATACAGATACACACACAGTGCCTTCGGAAAGTATTCAGACCTCTTGACTTTTTCCACTTTTTGTTACGTTACAGCCTTATTCTAAAAAATAAAAAATCTTCAGCAATCTACACACAATACCCCATAATGACATTCATCAAAATAAAAACAGAAATACCTCATTTATATAAGTATTCAGACCCTTTGCTATGAGACTCGAAGTTGAGCGCAGGTGCATCTTGTTTCCATTGATCATCCTTGAGATGTTTCTACAACTTGATTGGAGTCCACTTGTGGTAAATTCAATTGATTGGACATGATTTGGAAAGGCACACTCCTGTCGAAATAAGGTCCCACAGTTGACAGTGCATGTCAGAGTGAAAACCAAGCCATGAGGTCAAAGGTATTGTCCGTAGAGCTCCGAGACAGGATTGTGTCGAGGCACAGATCTGGGGAAGGGTACGAAAATGTTTTTGCAGCATTGAAGGTCCCAAAGAACACAGTGGCCTCCATCATTCTTAAATGGAAGGAGTTTGAAACCAACAAGACTCTTCCTAGAGCTGGCTTTCCGGCCAAACTGAGGAACCGAGGGAGAAGGGCCTTGGTCAGGGAGGTGACCAAGAACCCATTGGTCACTCTGACAGACTTCTAGAGTTCCTCTGTGGAGAGGAACTCCATCCCTGCAGCACTCCACCAATCAGACAGAAGACACTCCTCAGTGAAAGGCACATGACAGCCCACTTGGAGTTTGCCAAAAGGCACCTAAAGACTCTCAGACCATGAGAATCAAGATTCTCTGGTTTGATGAAACCAAGATTGAACTCTTTGTGCTGAATGCCAAGCGTGATATCTGGAGGAAACCTGGTGACATCCCTGGTGGTGGCAGCATCATGCTGTGGGGATATTTTTCAGCAGCAGGGACTGGGAGACTAGTCAGGATTGAGGGAAATATGAACAGAGCAAATTACAGAAAGATCCTTGATGAAAACCTGCTCCAGAGCGCTCAGGACCTCAGACTGGGGGCGAAGGTTCACCTTCCAACAGGACAACGACCCTAAGCACACAGCCAAGACAACGGAGGAGTGGCTTCGGGACAGATCTCTGGCTGGACCACTCAAGATGTCCTTGAGTGGTCCAGCCAAAGCCCGGACTTGAACCTAATCGAATATCTCTGGAGAGATGTTCAATCGCTGTGCAGCGATGCTCCCCATCCAACCTGACAGAGCTTGAGAGGATTTTTTATAGAAGAATGGGAGAAACTCCCCAAATACAGGTGTGCCAAGCTTGTAGCGTCATACCCAAGAAGACTCAAGGCTGTAATTGCTGCCAAAGGTGCTTCAACAAGGTACTGAGTAAGGGTCTGAATACTTATGTAAATGTGATATTTTGATTTATTTATACATTTTTTGCAAAAAATGTCTAAACAGTTTTTTGCTTTGTCATTTTGAGGTATTTTGTGTAGATTGAGGGGAAAAAACAATTTAATCCCATACTTAAGTAAATGTGATATTTTAGTTTTTATTTTGAATAAATTAAAAAAATATATAAATATTTTTTTTTGCTTTGTCATTATGGAGTAATGTGTATATATTGATGAGCGAAAAAAAAACAATTTAATTCATTTTAGAATAAGGCTGCAACGTAACAAAATGTGGAAAAAGTCAAGGGGTCTGAATACTTTCGGAATGCACTGTATGTGTGTACTGTATGTATTTATTTATTTTTTACATTTTTGTTTACTGTATTCCCTACATAGTACACTACTGGAAACAATGGGCTTGGGACCAGTTAAGGGGTCCCAAGCTTCCACACAAGTAATCCAAACTTCCACAAGTATAAGAATATCCACTTAGTCAAGCATTGATGTCAATGGGAAACTTGTTACTCTTAAGTGGAGGTTAGGATTCACTCCTATTTCTAGACTTTTACTGCTGGGTATTTTCTGATATGTATTTTTTATTGATTTATTGCAAAAATCTTTTTGTTAAAAACAAGTGAGACGAGTACCATAATTAATAATACTATTTTAAACTACCATGTGTTTATGAGTCGGGATTTGTGTAGTGTCTGTGTGTGTTCATGGGTTGTGATTTATTTTATGTCCTGTTGGGTAAAGCTTTGTTTATGTTTCATTTAGCGTAACATTTCATTCACTTTGGAGTGAGTAATAGTTAGGTAAACAGAGCTGAAATGAAGAATAGCAGGAGAAAGAGGGAAAGAGAAACTGTGTGAGTGTGTGAGTGTGTGCGTGTGTAATAGTTAGGTAAACAGTGCATACAGCAAATGGAGGGTAACATATGAGCTGCCAGGTGGACCATTTAGACAAATAGTTTTTTTTATCTTAAAGGATTTGAGCTGTAATCTCTGGGTAAAGAGAATCACTGTTGTAAAAGTGAAGGATAGCAGGAGAGAAAGAAAGAGCCAGACAGTTTTGTGTGTGTGGGTGGGGGGCGGGGGAGGAAAGCATTCCCCCCTGGACAAGTGTGACCCTTTATGGGATGCAAGGTGGATAAATATTTATGTTTTATAAAATGTGGGCAGGCGATGGAGGGGAGCAAGAGAAAGGGAGGTAGAAGAGGAAAGAGATAAAAATTAGATGAATGAAGGAGGGAGAAAAAGCTGATTATACATCCATGGACACAGACATGAGCCAGGCCTCGTGCGTGCTTGCACACACACACTGTCTCTCGCTACCTCCCTTTTTCTTCTACTCCTCTCCAATCATAAGAAAGAAAGAAAGAAAGAAAGAAACACTAAACAGACCAAAGAAGACTCTTATACAGGGACCACCAGACCATGGGAGAAACTCTGTTGCATTTCCTTGACTCCTCGAGTCCTCTCTCCCGCCTCCTTCTCAAAACCCATTGAATGAGAAAGTCTTAATTCCCCAATGGGTTTTGAGAAGTAGGCAAGGAGAGAGGATGTGAGGAGTCAAGAAAATGCAATTGAGATTCTCCTCATGACCACAGAAGAAGCCTACCATTCCCACAAGGTGTCACTATGTAGATTCTCTTACATTAAGAATGTGAATCAACAGCTATATTGGTACTAGGAGTACATATAAGTACAGTATTACAGTTTCCTTGAAGAAAAGTTGTCATGTTATCATATTCTCTGAGGTCATATTCAATACAGTCTAATTGATTATTGAATGCAAATCAATAAATAATATAAGGTCTACTAAGTTACAGGCTGGATGTGCCTAATCAAATGTTATTTATAACAAGAATTTGCCAACAATTGTTTGCATGTTCGTTGTAAACCAGATACCGTGAAGAACTAACCTAATGTACTGACAAGATCCCTTTAGTACACCTGACTAGACTAGAGGATCACAGTAACCCTATCTGTTCCACTAGCCCAATTCCTGCAGTTTAGCTCTGACATTGAAAGTCTTTTCTGGCTGCTTGGAAACTGTCACAAAGACATCGGTGCCACATTCATTAGGAACCAAACAGAAGAGAACAGGCTGAAACAGGGAGGGATTTACCTTAACCTGCGCAACAAGAAATGCAAAAAAGTTAAGCAGACATTGAATATCCCTTTGAGCATTTTGAAGTTATTAATTACACTTTGGATGGTGTATCAATAAACCCAGTCACTACAAAGATACAGGCATCCTTCCTAACTCCGTTGCCTGAGAGGAAGGAAACTGCTCAGGGATTTGATCATTTGGCCAACGGTGACTTTAAAACAGTTACAGAGTTTAATAGCTGTGATAGGAGAAAACTGAGGATGGATACTAACCTAATTGACAGAGTGAAAAGAAGGAAGCATGTACAGAATAAACCAGTGGTGAAAAAAGTACTCAATTGTCATACTTGAGTAAAAGTAAAGATACCTAATAGAAAATGACTCAAAATAAGTGAAAGTCACCCAGCAAAATACTACTTAAGTAAAAGTTTTAAATGTACTTAATTCGGTGGAAAACCGAATTCTCATACTTGAGCAAAAGTTTTAAAAAAGTTCAAGTAAATGTTATACATCAAATTCCTTTTATTAAGCAAACCAGATGACTTAATTTTCTTGTTTTTTTTATTTTATTTACGGACATCCAGGGGCACATACTCCAACACTCAGACAATTTACAAACGCAGTATTTGTGTTTTGTTATTCCACCAGATCAGAGGCAGTAGGGATTTTACGTTACAGCCTTATTCTAAAATTGATTAAATAAAAAAAATCTCAGCAATACCCCATAATGACAAAGCAAAAACAGGTTTCTAGAAAGTTTTGCAAATGTAATAAAAATAAAAACAGATACCTTATTTACATAATAATGCCAAATGTTTTTGTTTTCTTGCGCTACAGTCAGCTATATCGATCCACTACTACAGGACTAGAAAAAGCCAAGTGCAGAACTTTTGTAAGAAAAAACAATAAATATATACAGTGCCTTTGGAAATTATTCAGACTCCTTGAATTCTTCCACATTTTGTTTACGTTACAGCCTTATTATAAAATTGATAAAAAATCTACACACAAGGACAAAGCAAAAACAGGTTTTTAGAATTTTTTGTTCAGACCCTTTGCTATGAGATTTGAAATTGATCATCCTTCAGATGTTTCTACAACTTGATTGGAGTCCACATGTGGTAAATTCAATTGATTGGACATGATTTGAAAAGGCACACACCTGTCAATATAAGGTCCCACAGTTGACAGTATATGTCAGAGCAAAAAACAGGCCATGAGGTCAAAGGAATTGTCCGTAGAGCTCCGAGACAACAGGATTGTGTCGAGGCAAGTGTACGAAAATATTTCTGCAGCATTGAAGAGCCCCAAGAACACAATGGCCTCCATCATTCTTAAATGGAATAAGCTTGGAACCACCAAGACTCTTCCTAGACCTGGCCAACCCGGCCAAACTGAGCAATCATGAGAGAAGGGCCTTGGTCAAGGAGGTGACCAAGAACCCGATGGTCACTCTGACAGAGCTCCAGCGTTCCTCTGTGAAGCAAAACCATCTCTGCAGCTTTCCACATTTCAGGCCTTTATGGTAGAATAGCCAAACGGAAGCCAAGTAAAAGGCACATGACAGCCCGCTTGAAGGTCACCTTCCAACAGGACAACGACCTTAGGCACACAGTCAACACAACGCAGGAGGCACCTAAAGACTCTAAGACCATGAGAAACAAGATTCTCTGGTCTGATGAAACCAAGATTGAACTCTTTGGTCTGAATGCCAAGCTTCAGGTCTGGAGTAAACCTGGCACCATCCCTACGGTGAAGCACAGTGGTGATAGCATCATGCTGTGGGGATGTGTTTTAGCGTCAGGGACTGGGAGACTAGTCAGGGTTGAGGCAAAGATGAACGGTACAGAGAGATCATTGATGAAAACCTGCTCCAGAGCGCTCAGGACCTCAGACTGGGGCCAAGGTCACCTTCCAACAGGACAACGACCTTAGGCACACAGTCAACACAACGCACGAGTGGCTTCGGGACAAGTCTCTGAATGTTTTTGAGTGGTCCAGCCAGAGCCCGGAGTTGAACCCGATCTAACATATCTGGAGAGACCTTAAAATAGCTGTGGAATAACGCTCCCCATCCAACCAGACAGAGCTTGAGAGGATCTGCAGGGAAGAATGGGAGAATCTCCCCAAATACAGGTGTGCCAAGCTTGTAGCATCATACCCAAGAAGACATGATGCTGTAATCGCTGCTAATGGTGCTTTAACAAAGTACTGAGTAAAGGGTCTGAATACTACACACAATACTTACCATCAAAAATGGCAAGATTGATTTTTTATTTATTTTTTATTTCACCTTTATTTAACCAGGTAGGCAAGTTGAGGACAAGTTCTCATTTACAACTGCGACCTGGCCAAGATAAAGCAAAGCAGTTCAACACATACAACAACACATAGTTACACATTGGAGTAAACAAACACTCAGTCAATAATACTGTAGGAATAAAAAACAAATCTATATACAATGTGTGCAAATGAGGTAGGATAAGGAACATAAGGCAATAAAGTATCTACAGTATAGCAATTTAACTCTGGAATGGTAAATGTGCAGTAGATGAATGTGCAAAGTAAAAATACTGGGGTGCAAAGGAGCAAGATAAATAAATGACTATGGTAGGGGATGAGGTAGTTGGTTGGGCTATGTACAGGTGCAGTGATCTGTGAGCTGCTCTGACAGCTGATGCTTAAAACTAGTGAGGGAGATAAGTGTCTCCAGTTTCAACGATTTTTGTAGTTCGTTCCAGTCATTGGCAGCAGAGAACTGGAAGGAAAGGCGGCCAAAGGAGGTGTTGGCTTTGGGGGTGACCAGTGAGATATACCTGCTGGAGCGAGTGCTACGGGTGGGTGCTGCTATGGTTACCAGCGAGCTGAGGTAAGGCGGGGCTTTACCTAGCAGGGACTTGTAGATGACCTGGAGCCAGTGGGTCTGCCGATGAGTATGTAGCGAGGGCCAGCCGACTAGAGCATACAGGTTGCAGTGGTGGGTGGTATAAGGGGCTTTGGTGACAAAGCGGATGGCACTGTGATAGACTGCATCCAGTTTGCTGAGTAGAGTATTGGAAGCTGTTTTGTAGATGACATCGCCGAAGTCGAGGATCGGTAGGATAGTCAGTTTTACTAGTGCAAGTTTGGCAGCATGAGTGAAGGAGGCTTGGTTGCGAAATAGGAAGCCGATTCTAGATTTAATTTTGGATTGGAGGTGTTTAATGTGAGTCTGGAAGGAGAGTTTACAGTCTAGCCAGACACCTAGGTATTTGTAGTTGTCCACGTATTCTAGGTCAGAGCCGTCCAGGGTAGTGATGCTAGTCGGGCGGGCGGGTGCAGGCAGCGAACGGTTGAAAAGAATGCATTTGGTTTTACTAGCGTTTAAGAGAAGTTGGAGGCCACGGAAGGAGTGTTGTATGGCATTGAAGCTCGTTTGGAGGTTAGTTAACACAGTGTCCAAAAAAGGGCCAGAATAATGTCGTCTGCATAGAGGTGGATCAGAGAATCACCAGCAGCAAGAGCGACATCATTGATGTATACAGAGAAGAGAGTCGGCCCAAGAATTGAACCCTGTGGCACCCCCATAGAGACTGCCAGAGGCCCGGACAACAGGCCCTCCGATTTAACACACTGGACTCTGTCAGCAAAGTAGTTGGTGAACCNGTGAACCAGGCGAGGCAATCATTAGAGAAACCAAGGCTGTTGAGTCTGCCGATAAGGATGTGGTGATTGACAGAGTCGAAAGCCTTGGCCAGGTCAATGAATACGGCTGCACAGTAATGTCTCTTATCGATGGCGGTTATGATATCGTTTAGTACCTTGAGCGTGGCTGAGGTGCACCCGTGACCAGCTCGGAAACCGGATTGCACAGCGGAGAAGGTACGGTGGGATTCGAAGTGGTCAATGATCTGTTTATTAACTAGGCTTTCAAAGACTTTAGAGAGGCAGGGCAGGATTGAAATAGGTCTATAGCAATTTGGGTCTAGGGTGTCACCCCCTTTGAAGAGAGGGATGACCGCGGCAGCTTTCCAATCTTTTGGGATCTCGGACGACACCAGAGAGAGGTTGAGCAAACTGGTAATAGGAGTTGCAACAATGGCAGCAGATAGTTTTAAAAACAGAGGGTCCAGATTATCTAGTCCAGCTGATTTGTACGGGTCCAGATTTTTCAGCTCTTTCAGAACATCTGCTATCTGGATTTTGGTGAAGGAGAAGCTGGGAAGGCTTGGGCAAGTAGCTGCGGGGGGGGGACGAAGCTGTTGGCCGGGGTTGGGGTAGCCAGGAGGAAAGCATGGCCAGCCGTAGAGAAATGCTTGTTGAAATGTTCGATTATCATGGATTTGTCGGTGGTGACCGTGTTACCTAGCCTCAGTGCAGTGGGCAGCTGGGAGGAGGTGCTCTTGTTCTCCATGGACTTGACAGTGTCCCAAAACTTTTTGGAGTTAGAGCTACAGGATGCAAATTTCTGTTTGAAAAAGCTAGCCTTTGCTTTCCTGACTGATTGCGTGTATTGGTTCCTGACTTCCCTGAAAAGTTGCATATCGCGGGGACTATTCGATGCAATAGCAGTCCGCCACAGGATGTTCTTGTGCTGGTCAAGGGCAGTCAGGTCTGGCGTGAACCAAGGGCTGTATCTGTTCTTAGTCCTACATCTTTTGAAAGGGGCATGCTTATTTAAGATTGTGAGGAAGTTGCTTTTAAAAGAACGACCAGGCATCCTCGACTGACGGGATGTGGTCAATATCCTTCCAGGATACCCGGGCTAGGTCGATTAGAAAGGCCTGCTCGCAGAAGTGTTTTAGGGAACGTTTGACAGTGATGAGGGGTGGTCGTTTGACCGCGGGCCCATAGCGGATGCAGGCAATGAGGCAGTGGTCACTGAGATCCTGATTGAAAACAGCAGAGGTGTATTTGGAGGGCAAGTTGGTCAGGATAATGTCTATGAGGGTGCCCATGTTTACAGATTCAGGATTGTACCTGGTGGGTTCCTTGATGATTTGTGTGAGATTGAGGTCATCTAGCTTAGATTGTAGGACTGCCGGGGTGTTAAGCAGATCCCAGTTTAGGTCACCTAACAGTACGAACTCTGAAGATAGATGGGGGGCAATCAATTCACATATGGTGTCCAGGGCACAGCTGGGAGCTGAGGGGGGTCTATAGCAGGCGGCAACAGTGAGAGACTTATTTCTGGAGAGATTGATTTTTAGAATTAGAAGTTTGAATTTTTGGGGCATAGACCTGGAAAGTATGACAGAACTCTGCAGGCTCTCTGCAATAGATTGCAACTCCTCCCCCTTTGGCAGTTCTATCTTGGCGGAAAATGTTGTACTTGGGTATGGAAATGTCAGAATTTTTGGTGGCCTTCCTAAGCCAGGATTCAGACACGGCCAGGACATCAGGGTTGGCGGAGTGTGCTAAAGCAGTGAGTAAAACAAACTTAGGGAGGAGGCTTCTGATGTTAACATGCATGAAACCAAGGCTTTTACAGTTACAGAAGTCAACAAAAGAGAGTGCCTGGGGCCTGGGAATAGGTGTGGTGCTGGGGGCTACAGGGCCTGGGTTTACCTCCACATCACCCGAGGAACAGAGGAGGAGCAGGATGAGGGTACGGCTAAAGGCTATCAGAACAGGACGTCTAGTGCGTTGGGAACAGAAAATTAAAGGAGCAGATTTCTGGGTGTGGTAGAATAGATTCAGGGTATAATGTGCAGACAGGGGTATGGCGGAGTGAGAGTACAGTGGAGGTAGGCCCAGGCACCGAGTGATGATAAGAGTGGTTGCATCTCTGGAGGTGCTGGTAATACTGGGTGAGGTCACCGCATGTGTGGGAAGGGGGGACAAAGGAGGAATCTGAGGCATGTAGAGTGGGCCTAGGGGCTCCACTGTAAACTAAAACAATGATAACTATCCTAAACAACAGTAAACAGGTCATATTGACACTTGAGATGGACATAAAGCAAGGCATAAAGCAAACACAGGTGTTGGTTGGGAGAGCTAGCTAGGACAACAACGGGTAAGACCGCAACCGCTAGTCAGCTAAGACAACAACAGGTAAAACTGGCGATGAATGGGCAGAGGGTTGGTTAGCAACACACAGGGCCTGAGTACGCGGCTGGGGCCGACAGATAAATAAATA